>CM050218.1:18572500-18647500 GCA_027475355.1 Coilia nasus | reverse complement strand
GCCTTTTTTACCACTACCCTCTCCCACGAACACATTCGGGTATTGAAACTAAATGAAGGTGTCATTACAAATCACAAGTTATTTGTGGTTTCTGCTTCTTATTTGTACACTTGCTGTAGCTATTAGAGTGTAAATGCATGCAGGTATGTAACACCCAGAGGCTACATGCTGTCTAACAAGATTACCATCAATCCCCTACTAGTGTGTGGTCATTGTGAGGGGCTCAAGGATGCTAGAACCGGCAGAGAGGGGATTTTATTGTCAATGCTGATTTGATACATCTAGCCTACATGTAAATCGACACAATTTCAGAAATTGATGCATTCTGTTCATCTCATACTTTCACAGACAGGATCTGATGGGGTTATAAAAGATCAACTTATTAGCAGGACCAATAAGTAGATCAGAATGGAACAAAAATGGCCTCTATTTTATCCCAAGCCTATAATGAATTGAGTTCTCATTCATACCATAATTATGTATTAGTTGGACTTGCATATAGATGGTCTAATTAAGGTATTACCACATAATTATTCTCTCATTAATTTGTTTTTGGTTTATGCCTTCAAGCCTTGCATAACTCCCCCCCACTATAGAGGTGTACTGTGTCATTGCCGTTATCAGCAGCAGCAATTAATTGCTGTAATGGGAAAGAAATTACTCCCCTTTGTTGACCAGTGTGGTGAGGTAGACAGATATGATGATTTATGTACTATTATACAACAGTTAGGTCCAGTTGAACTATTTACTAATTTCTGATTAGACGAGATGCATTCTGTGCGTCACTCGGAGAGAGGATATCCGGCTATATACCATGGGCGACTCTTCACAGTTAATAATCACTCTGCCAAAGATACAATGTAATCGCTAAAACTTCACACCAACATTCCATTCCATAGCTCCTCAACAAGCGAGAGAGAAAAGTAAAAAAAAAAAAAAAAAAAAAAGAATTTATAAGCTTTGGCAGACTTTAACAAGACACCCAAGACTGTGGAACAGCAGCTGCACATTAGGCCTAGTTTGGACTGTGAACAACAACAACAACCATATCTTAGCAAACAGTCATGTTCGTGAGGTTGTTCGTGGATATCCTCATGGGTGTGGTTACCTGTGGCTGAACCACACCTTTGAGGATATCCACAAACAACCTAACGAACATGAGTGTTGTATTGCTTAAATACTCTTGGGCCATTAACCATTATTATTCCAAGACAGTAGCACAGCATAGGTTATTCCTGGTCCTAGTCACTTTATAAACTCAGTAAAATATGGGTCAGTCTAAAACACTATAATTACCTGAGCTAACAATATAAAGGACTTAGTCACACAAAAGCTATTAAAATATGTTCATTGACTCTAAGTACCTTTCATTAAATGTAAAATGTAAGCTTATTCAGGTGTGTTGTAAAATGATTGTAACATTATAGATGAAACCGACCTACACTTTTAAGCTAATACATTTTGATAGCTGTGATACTTTGATACCTGTGTAATACCTTGTAGAAAAATGCAACCATTTATAAGCGAATTCTTGCCATAATATGAGAATGTGTCCTGGTCTAGGTGACAAAAATGCTGGCTGTGGTGGTCATTCTCTTCGCCCTGCTGTGGATGCCGTACCGCACGCTGGTGGTGGTCAACTCCTTCCTGCCGCAGGCCTACCTGGACACCTGGTTCCTGCTCTTCTGCCGCCTGTGTATCTACCTGAACAGCGCCATCAACCCGGTCATCTACAACGCCATGTCGCAGAAGTTCCGCGCCGCCTTTCGGAAGCTGTGCCACTGTGGGCCCGAGCGCTCAGAGAAGCCGCCCACGTACAGCGCGGCCCTAACCTACAGTGTCATCAAGGAGACGTCCAACGGAGAAAGCCCCGAGCACTTCACCACAGAGATGGACGAGCTGACCGGCCAAAACGTCCAGTTCCTTCCTGGCAGGAAGAGGTTGTCGTTGCAGGACACTGCCATACCTACTCAAGTCGCCCTGAGCACTGCCTGACCAAAAAGATGCATGGGCATGTTTTTCTTGGCATGCTACAAGATTACTATCAGCTGTAAAGATGGCTCAGAGAGACTGTCCACTTGACCACTAACAGACAAGACTTTGGGCTATTGTAAAGAGATATTTATTTGTGTAGCGTATTGTGGATGTTGACATAGGCTCTTAGGGATCAACAAAGATCACCAATGTTTTGTCAGCCCCTGATGTCATGGGCAGTTACTGCCAAATGGCTGTTTCTATGAAGAGATCAGAGGTCTCCATTGTAAGAGGTCTTAAACAAATTAAGGGAGACAACAATGTGCTCAACAAAATCAGAAGCCATCTGTAATGCTTGGCTGCTTGGAGAGCTGCCTGGTAACTGTTTGGTTAAAGGGAGATTTAGCTGACAGAAAATAAGCCAAGACCATCCAATTTTCCTGTCAGTAGAATTGATGGCTGCGAGCCTGCAGCACATCCCACTAGAGGGCCGTCACACTGATATATATCAGTGGGCTGTGGATAAAGTCCCCTACCTGCGGGACTTGTTACAATGTCCTGTTCTCGATAGCACGGCCGGTTAGCTGACCACTCTCTTTAACGCCGGGTGCTCTATTTCCACGCGTAAGTGGTTTTCTTCACGGGCATTGGGCCAGCTCAATGGCCTAACGCAATCGATCCATTTCCATACTTCCTCATAGAGGAATACATCCTTTGTATAGATTTTTTTGTGACTGAGGTGTCTCATTATGGCAGAAAGCTGCTAATAGGGTTAGGTAGCGAGCAAACCACAGGAGTAGAGCGACTACACGTAATACGCAGTGATATGGTCTGGTGTATCATTTAGCATTGAACCAAAGTCTAAGTGATTTTATTATGCTTTTCCATGAGCTGTTTGCTCTGCCAAACACATATTTCTCCTGTCACAGCCACAGCCCGTATTTCTGAAGCCATCTGGTGCAGTACCACATCTTCAGAAAGGAACATCATTAGCATTCATTTCAGACACAATGTCTAACAACAACAAGTCTAAGTAGATTTTCCTCACAAAGAATGGGCACAAAGAAACTTTTATGAACACAGAACCCTATACTGGCTACAAAGGTGCAGCAGGAAACGTTCTTAGCCCCTGAAAATGAATGGAAAGACTAGTCTATGAGAAGGTTCTAGATGAAGTCTCTCAAAGAGTTGGTTTATGGGAATACGCCAAAAAAAACTTTTAAAATTCTCAATCAGAACATAGTCTTTCTAAAAGGTTAACTGACTGTGTAGTAACTACAGATGATTAGCAGAGCAGATCCTGTGCTGTGTATTTTATGCTATGGTTGCTGTTGGTATGGATAATCAGCTTGTATAGATTACATCACCCCTGTACACTTTGTGATTCTCAGTATCAGTAGCAGTTTGTATGTAGCCTGTGTCTGCATAAAGAATGTTTTAACACTGTTTAAACTTTGCACTTTCCTCTATATTATTATTAACATTGGTGAAGAGTTGTCATATGGTATCATATAAAGTGTATTTAAACTGTGTTTGGTGGATTGGTTTGTTTTCATATTACAGCATGGATATTCTTCACAACACAACCTTCTGGTGTGATTAAAAGGCACATTAATCCAGGGGTAGCATTTAAAATCGGCACATTTGGCATTTAAAAAGAGCTTCAGTGTGCCGACATCACTGTTTGATGATTTTTGTGTGTATTTTGTAAAGTAGTTTGTCAGTGATAAAGTCTTGATGTGAATCAGCAATCTCTCACTGTACATTGGCAAGTGAAACTGTGTTTCATCAACACCGGTAATTTATTGTCTTTACTTATTGTTCTTTAAACCAGTGCATTATATTGTATTAAATGTGGAAATGTGTTTATTGTCACTATTGATAAACCATTGTTAATGTTATTTAGTTGGCCTTGTGTTTTGTTTTCAAATTAAATTATACTTACCAACCTGGATGACTTTTATTACCATTCATAAGCAACCCATGATATGCAAGGTCAGCAAACATCAAAAATCAAGATAGCTGTAGAGAACATCTACATTTTCTTCAAAAAAGAAAACAACCACTAACAAATGTTCTGCAACTGTCAGTTCAAGACCCTGTCTTGGAGACTTGGAGGCAGAGGTGTGCCAGCCAGGCATTTCATCTACCTGCATACTTAACCAGAGACATATCTCAGATCGGACCAGTCTGAGTAATGACAGTCCAGACATCATCAGTCCTGTAGCTGTTCCTTTGACTCAGCTCTTTTCTGTACTTTACAGTCGATCTGCCTGTCTGGATGTCCCTGTAGCTTTGAGCATTGATCCCTGGCGACCCTAAAGCAGCTCTCTCCCTAATTGCCTGTCTGTCAGCTCCATGCACCTATCCAAAATGGTGCCTCTAATAATATCATCTTGGCAAAGCCAATTGCAAACAGCTTGAAATAAAGTACAGCGTGTTAGGCCTAGGGAACCTAGTTATGCAATATGACAGTGGGTAGATAACCGGCAGCCATTCAGTATAGATTTGGCTATATTTAGTATGCTGATCGCTTGGTAATTCGGACCACAGACACATCACCATAGATGGCACCGTTTGAAGGTGAATATGAATGCTTTGTCACGCTGTAAGTGCAGAAAACATTGAGCGTCTTTGTGCCTCAGTGCTTTGTGCAGTATGAATGAAGGGAAGTAAAGAGATGTTGATATACTGGCTTTTTCTCCGGTACTGTAGGAGAATAACATACTTTATCTGTTATAAGTAAACATTGGTAGTAGACTCTCTAATGACTAGCAAGCTCTATTCTGAGTGTAGAGGTATTGAAGAGAGGTGGGATGGCAATACTGTTATGGTGAACAAGACTGAGTCATTCAGACCATCCATCTTCTGGTTATAGGCATGAATATAAAGACAAATCGATACCAGGGAGCTTTTTTCAGACCTCTGAAATTATGAAGTTTTTTTTTTTTTCAATTTTTAATTTTTGAAAAGGTCGGATCCCCTCGTCCCTAAAGTGGATTTCGCTATATTGTGCTGAGGATTCATCACTTCATAAATATTCAGCAAGGCTATAATCACATTTATGTACCATGCCTATATGGGGAGCTTTTCTGGCTAAAAGAGCCTTCATTAATCAAACACCATCAAATTTACTGCACAGCAGGGCTGGCTCAAAATAGTCCGCGTCCATTTCCAGGCTAATGTGCCTATATGCAACGCACATAGACGCACGTGATATAATGTTTTGTCAAATGTAATGTTTAGCATTCACATGCTTATTGTTGTTCATCATTCTGAATTGAAAATTACTTCAGGGAAGCCATGTTGTTGTTGCAGCTATTTGTGTTCTTGTGTCCTTCTCATTTTGAGCCATGTTAGGCAGTCCTACTAAAAAAACACAGTCTGATAAGTTTGAGTGTTTGCTAAGCTGAATGAATGAAGCCTTTGCCTGCATTAGTACCACAAGCCTTTTGCTGCCCCACTCCAACTACTGTGTGCTGTGTGCCCAATTTACCCAGAGAGGACTGGATCCACGTGCTTAGAGGTCCTGTGAACCGAAACATCATTCATGCTAACCCCACTTAACATGTATTCCAGTGCCTTTGCTGGGGGCCAGAGAGGAACTCATAGATCCAGCTCTGCTCTCCCCTGCAGTGTGCACGGGGAGGGGAGGGGAGGAGAGGGGAGGGGAGGGATGAGGTGAGAATGAGGCTCCGCAAATCCAGGAAGGTACCTCATGACTGCAGACGAACAGATTTGGAGGGGGGGTCAGAGAGGGGGAGAGAAAGGCTTTCAGACACTACTTAACGAAGCGAAGAGAGAGGGGACACAGGTGGTTGAGTGAAACAGTGATTGAAAAAAGAAAGAAAGAAAGAAAGTACAAAAGATAAAAATGGAATGAAAAACTAAAAAAAGAAACGAGACAAGAATAACAGATGAAAAGGGGAGTACATAGAAAGTATATAGAAAGTGTGTGTGAGGGGCTGAACAAAGAGCATGTGGGTGAGGGCGGGGGCGGGGGCGGGGGCGGGGGCGGGGGTGGGGGGAGTGGAGAGAGAAAGAGAGAGAGAGAAGCGAGAGAGAGAGAGAAGTGAGAGAGAGAGAGGCAAAAGAGAGAGATGGGAGGAATTAAGTGAAAGTGAAAAAAAAAAACAGTCTCTGTCTTGTCTGTCTCTTTCCTGTCTCTGCTTTCTGCCCTGAGGTCTGAGCCAGACAAAAACAAAGCACTCTTCTTAGGTTTGTCTGAGGATGCAGCTCTACAGGACACTTTCCTAATACTAAAATGCCTTGAGGTGAACAACATTTTTCAGGATGAAGAAATTAACCACAGTACTTACATCTACAAAGATAACACAGCCCAACAAAAGCAATCAATTGTAAAAAAAATTAACATGTCTGACAAGTAAAAATGTTCAAAATTGCATTCTCTTTGCATTTGTTCAGACTAAAATTGTTTTTGTCTTTAAGAAAAAAAAAAAACAACAGGAAAAAAAGCTCAGCTTAGTCTTTGTTATGGCCCGTGAGAGACATTATGAGAGTCAATTTGTCTTTCAATCTTTGGCAAGCAGCAGGGGGGTGAAGCGCTGAATGAGAAGCAGGGAGAAACTGATTTCTCATACTCTCTAAATCTATTAGAAATAAGACTCTCAAGGCCTTTTCGCCGCATAGGAAATGAGTAACTGAGGCAATCTCTGGCATGTGTCATGATCGCTTAACGAGAGCTTTGATTTATGCTACTCCTTGTGAATTTCAACATGAGGGCAAATTGTGCAAGTGTGCCTATTTTAGAAAGTCTGACACAGGTTGTTATGGTATTTTGGGTTAATGTCATTCAAATTTAAGAGGTTACTGACTAAAATTCATGAGCTACTTTCTGTGCCCACACACACACACACACACACACACACACACACACACACACACACACACACACACACACACACACACACACACACACACACAGTAAGACAATGTGTGCAACATTTCATTTTATTTTGTGTGTTTATATTTCATGTTTTTTGTCCAATAGAGTGCACACTGCTGCTGCTGCTCCCAGTGATGTTATTCATAGGCATCGTTTCGACCCTTCGGGTCTTCGTCAGGTCAAACCGAATGAACAGAAGGGAGGGAATATATACATTTTGAAATGGGGATCATTCTCAATCAACCAATCCAGGAGTAGACAGTATTAACCCATCAGGGATGTCCACATATGTTGTTTCTTGTTAATTGCCTGATCTCTGGATTTGTGAGAACTACTCATATAATCTATTGTTCCCCAATTTCTGTACTAGCAAAACATTGCCTAGATATTGATACTTTTAAAAATTAGTACTCAGTAAAGCCTACTGGTAGAGAGTAAGACAATATATCGAAGAAAGTACCAAAAACATTATGTGAAAAACATTATATGAAAAATGTATGTCAAAGATGTACAGTATATCTAAACTCTCCCCCCGATTTTACAATAGCATAAAATCTGGACTAAACAAGAAAATAACAAAGAAAAAATTCTATATCACCCACTGTACAAATGTGGCATTGACAAAAACACTTGGACTAATTCATAAAAAAGGTTTGATGTCAAATTCTTCATTTAGGCCGTATGGAGCCATAGTATTGAGTGTGCATATGTGGAAGGTTTCACACTGTAGGAGTAGTTGTTCATGATTGAATGTTCGCATGCTTCTCGACTTCAGTTTGTCCAATAGAGACCAGAAAATGTTCATGGATGAAGGTGTATTTAATCATTGAGTTATAACTTGCAATTGATTGCAAGATAGATGTAGTGAATTTGCAGCATAAACACAGTACTTTCTCATGTGGAAGTTTGTTTGTTTAAGAATAGTGATATACTGTATATTCTATGCATATTATAGTGTAATTGATGAAACATAAATCAAAAAGATTTATTGTCACATATTTATGACCAAAGAAATCATGATAATCCATGTCTCGTGAATTTTCAATTTGTGTCAGTGTATACAGATGGACAGCAGCTTTCTGCTCCTCAAAGTCAGTCAAGGAGCATCCAACCGTACAGTATGTGTTCCTTAAGGTTGCGGCTAGAGCTACAAGGAAGTTGACAGAGGAGGCTGAATCAGCTCAGCGGCCATTAGAGCCATGTTTACGAGCGCATTATGGGCTTCTGTTGGCACAGGATACCCTTTGACTCAGGTTCGTGTCTTTTGTGTTTTTGTTTTTTCCTTTCCTTCAACATTGAAGACCACGTGCCCCAGGGAGTGATCTGAAAGCACAGACAGCAATTCTTGGGTAACAAACAACCCTTCCTCCTTGCTTGCGCTCACAAATCCATTTATAATTGACTATGCTTAAAAAGCCGCGCAGGCAAACAGTGCGTGTCAAACAGGATGCTTCTGATTGATCTGACACCCAAGTTTTATCCAGCTACCTTCACACATTTCCTCTTCTCATATCCCCAGGCACAGTAGGCCTATCAGCTAATACAAACAATGTTTGTATTAACATCCTCTGTTGAGCATCCAATTTGGCAATCTGAATTTAACTTCATGGTAATTAAACAATGTACAACAGCAACACTGAAAGATTGGCGAAAGATTGTGCTTTCGGTGAAGCCTAAAGGAAGGAAACGAGAATGGCTGCCAGGGTTTTCTGTATTAGTTGGCAAAAACCTGTACGTGCAGCAGGAAGTAGATCTGATCAGCCTAATCAAATGTGACTGTGGGGACAACGAGGCTGTAGGGAGGCTGATTACGCCGCTTGTGTTTGCCACAGCATCAGCTGGTGTCTTTCTCCAGGACCAGGCACAACAAGGCAGGAAGAGACAAAACTCTTATCTCCCCAAAGCCAAAGCCATCCTCACTGCCTGCCCATTCAGCGTATTCACACCTGCCATCCCCCCCCCCCCCCCCCCCCCCGCCCCCGACACCCCCACACACCCCCAAAAACAACAGCAAAAAAAAAGAATTACATTACAAAAAAAACGCAGCTGACAAGGAAAAGCAGATCTTGTAAACTAATCGTGGGTGGCAAATTAGAAGAAATCTCATTAGCCGCAAAGCGGTGTTGATCACCCAGAGTTACACAATAACAGTGGACTGAGAATTAATGCTTCATCCTTTGGTGAGAAATGCATTTTTTGGGGGCAGTGAAGGAAGTTTACAGAACCTCAAATTTAAACAGTCGCAGCGCCACAAGATAGTGTCGCCGTGTCTTCACTAATTCACCGTCTCAGAGTCATCTTCCATGATCATTCACTGGTTTCATTATGGCCACGGCCCTGTTGGCACACACACAGAGTCATTTTTCAGTACCACACCACAGGTGGCACTGAGTGGGTTCAGGCCAAGTGCACCGCATGAATAATCAAGCATGTGGCAATCTCAGCAGTCGTCTTTTAGGCACTTGGAAATAGCGAAGTTGGAAAATGTCAGGTTCAGAGAATAGATAGCCTATTTATAGCCCCCATTGACACCTTTGGCAATTTTTTAAGTAAATGACCTCTTTTTTTTTTTTCTGGCTTGTTTACCATTCATGGTAATGGCAGTGTCAAAATAGACAAGGTTAGATCAAGAAAAAAAGCTAGGGAAGATCATTATCATATAAGCCTCACACATCACACAAATCATGTTGTTTATGACTGTAAAAGTGGTTGACTGAGTAAGGACTAGAGCTATTATTTAATGGAGAGAGTTTTGATAGGATGATGGGAGATGCCAATTAAATCCCATGTCAGTATAGGTCAGTTCGTGCGATAGGGAACTAATAAGGTCAGTCTTTCATTGTTGCTGTAGATCTGTGATGGTTTACATGTGTCATATTTATGCAGGGTGCGTTAAGGTTGTTTTGGGCTTCATACTTATTCTCTGTAGACATTTGTATCCCCTTTAGTCCCGCAAACTATTTGCTTGGATAAAAATAATCAATCAGCTTCATATACGTTGAGGCTCAAGGGCACCCACTCGTCTGGTTGCACCTGAAGAACCTGTGAAAAGCTGAGGTGCAAAAAAAGTCTCAGTAGATGTTCACTGTCTTAAACTGACAAAGATGTACCAGACCATAATTCCTTAACGTAATCCCACATAGAGGGAATGTGCCTAATTGTAATAAAGAAAGGTCACTTTGGGAGATAATTCCACCAAGTTTTACGCTTCACAAGACTACAAAGGGCCTGCTGGTTTTAACATTTAGTCTGAGACATTCAATAATAAAAAGGTTAATTAAAACCGCATAAAATGTCAGGGTCACACATTGGTGATGTGGCCATCTGGGGAAAGAGAGGAGCCTGTTGGCTTTAGAAGAATCTCAGTGGTACAAAGGCACATAGGCCATAACATATTGGGATTAATGTTTTGGCAGTGTTGTTCTTGAAGCGTGTCGAGAGCCAGAAAATCACAGCAATGCTGTTTCTGTGCTCCCACTGGAAAATGTGGCACCGTGGAAATAAACACTGCGTGACAGGAGGCATGTAATTACTGGCTGTTCGAACAAAGCAGAAAAGATAAACATATACACCAGCACACACACACACACACACACACACACACACACACACACACACACACACGCACACACACACACACACACACACACACACACACACACACACACACAAACATACACACATGCATTGACCGTAACACACACACACACACACACACACACACACAAACATACACCCATGCATTGACTGTAACACATACACACACACACACACACAAACACACACACACACACACACAAACATACACACATGCATTGACCGTAACACACACACACACGCACACACACACACACACACACACACACACACACACACACACACACACACACACACACACAAACATACACCCATGCATTGACTGTAACACATACACACACACACACACAAACACACACACACACACACACAAACATACACACATGCATTGACCGTAACACACACACACACACACACACACACATGCACACACACACACAAACACACAGGCACACACACACACACACAAACATACACACATGCATGGACAGTAGTAACACATACTGACACAAAAATAGCACAGTGACCCTCATAGATTTAATGCATATATTTTAAAAGAGGAGGACAAAAGGCACACACAGCACAAAGACAACACATCTTAAGAATATACCAACATCTTTCTGAGGGTGTACATGTGTGTAGGGAGAAAGGGTTACTGGAGAGCAGGAGCAGGAGTTTTCTTCCCTCGTGTTGTTTGCCAACAGTGCTTCACTGCGCCGTCCAGTGTTGCGAGGTCTGGGCATGGTGTGTGAAAAGTGTCATATGGATGCGAGCTGACCTGATCCTGTTAACCCCTACCTGCCATGAGGCTCCTGGGTCACACTGGCCTTCAGAAGGCCCATAAAGAGGTCGTGAGATGAGAGTAAATAGCACAGTGGAGTGGGGGTGGGGGGGGGTGGGGGGGGGGGGGGGGGGGGTGTAAGCGCGGGAGGGGTTAGAGGCAAAAACCCTACTGACCAGCTACAGCGTGCTGAGTGCAACCTCAGCCTTGGCAACAGTGAAAGATCTATTTGGACCACAAATGAAATAAATGAAGCAGAAACGTATATGTAACATGTGTGCCATTAAAAACTTACAGTACATTAAATCCTTCAAATGTCTTTGCTTTAAAATTGGTATACTAGACTCACAAGCAACAGTTTGTCAACTGCATGTCCTGCTACCCAGTATGTCTATGCATGTGACAAATAAATATCCTTGTATCCTTGTATTTATTATCGATATTTTGGTGGGAAGTGAAAACAAAATGCTAAAAGAGAAAACAAAAAGAGCCCCCCTTTCTGTAACTTTTCACTTACAGTAATTTTCAACGAGGGCAGCTTGAACCAATATTATCGTTGCTTGTGTTTGTCACGGGCACAGCGTGAATCATTTGCAGCACTGATTCAGACTGAACAATCACGTAAGTGCCAGCATTAACATTTAGAAAGGCGGAAATGTAAATGGTAGAGGAGAGGGGAAAATGCCCAGCTGACTGATAAGTGGCATGCGTGCCATAGGGCCAGTGGGACTTATCTACAAGACAACACACAACATATATGAGAGTTTTGCCAGGTGCTAATGGGGCGATTGCTTTTCTAAAATTAATATTTAACCCCCGTTGTCGTCATACTCCCAATGGGATATGACTGTTTAGTTGCTAAGCAACGTCTCCTGTCCCGTCCATCAGCTGGTGCTGTCTGAGGTGAAGTCTGCTGATCGATGTCAGAACATTTATTGGGGGGGCATGGACTTGGTCAAAACAAATGAGGCACCTATGACTGATTAAATGGATTAGAAGTCAAGGGTGATAGCCTGTCTACACTGCTGCATCAGCTAGACACAACAAAGCCATACATATTCATTATGCACCATACACACTATGGTACAGTACTGCATATGATTTGTGGGAATGGTGTCCCAAAGGAAAAATTCTAAACATTGTCTCATAAGCTCTAACTCTAAACCTACTATTAAAGCAGTGGTTCTCAAACTTTTATTTTACAGCTCTCATGCTGACGAACGTCCCATTGGCCACTCCAACGTTCAGAGGGCAAATATTTAAAACTATAATGACTGCTGTCAATGGCAATGGGTTTTATGCTTCTTTCATATCACTCCACAAGTAGTCTGTTCACTTATCGTAACGAAATATCAACAGTGAGCTGGAACAAGTTATTTAGCAGCTGGACACTTTGCTATGCACACATTCTATTTCCTCGACGCACTATGTTTAGGAGCAGAGGCCATGAAGCAGCAACAAAGTATTTGAAATATGACATTGTTAGAAGTGTCTAACTAACTCGCTATTATTATATTTTTGGCTAGTAGCCGTATAATAAGCGGGATAATGTTCTGCGAGTTGGTCATTCTAGTGGAATAAGCCCCAGGAATAACACCACCGCCAGAACATTAGCCCTTACTTAACCGCCATGTCCCCCCTGAGACAGTTAATGTCCTGCTGAGTACACTCTGCATCACAAACAGCCTGATACGAATATTTTAAGGTTGCATTAAAAATAGTGTTCTTTTTTTCACACAGGCTCTGTACTTGAACATTATCCGTCTGTATGCTGATGAGAGTTGAGAACCATTTTACAGACTTATGTTGCATACTAGAATATGTTCGAGAGCCCCCAGGAATACTTGTATCTACTTTAAAACCCCTTGACAACCCCGGCTCTCAAGAACCCTAAGGAGAAACCAAGGGGTTGGATTAGGCTGTCAGAGAATAACTTGGTTTGGGTCTACAATTCAACTAAAATTTGTACTTTGGCTGAGGCAAGAGGTGGGCTGTTCTACAGATAAAACCAGATAGCCAGATTTCAGCACACTCTGTAGTTTATTCACGATCTATTCCTGCCTTGCTTTATTTCTCTTAGGGGTCTATTAGTTGAAAAGGTAGGAGTTCATTTCAGATTTTGCTTTCGCCTAGGGTGTTCTACAAATCCCAGTTCTATTTTGCCTAGTGCTCTGCAGTGCACTAGGTCTGTATCAGGCAAATGTATGAGCCTGCTGCAGGAGATTGATGAAATGATAAGATTAGATTTTCGCTGATGTATGTGGGGTGTTTGTGTGTAAGTGTGTGTGTGTGTGTGTGGGGGGGGGGGGGGGGGGGGGGTTGGGTCGGGGGTCTAGATAAGGGAAGGACTGAAAGGGAAGGCAGGGACAAGACTGGAGCAGAGAGCCTAATGACAGCGATGTCCCAGACAAGGAAGTGCTGTGACACAGACTGACTGAGACGGTGAACCTCACTGCACATGTCCAGACAGCTGAGCAGGCAGAAGCAGAGGGTAGCTTGACCAAGTATACCCCTTAAAAAGCCTAAATAATGTGGAGGACATTGTGTAGACCCAAAAATACCAAACACACTGTATGTGGTTTGATGTAGACAGCGTCAAATATCTTGTAAATATGGTCTTCAGGTTGTCAAACTTCAGTATTTGCAGCTTGAGCCAGGCATGACAGATCAACAAATGAATAATTGCTGTTATTCATCCGAGACAAATGGACGAATCAACAAACTTGAATCAGATTGGCATGTTTGGACGGCCATCTCACACTTTGTCATTGGGAGACTGTCCTCCTCGATGTATAAAGGCAGCGCTAGATGTGACGTAATGAAAGAGCTGTACAAAAGGCAGCCTCCAGGCATATTTCTCTGCTGGGGACTGAGAGGCTGCAGCCGGCGTGCCATTACAAGGCGAACCCTGAGCCACCAGTCATCTTCAGGTGGTTGCTGTCTGCATGATGAATAGACCACACAGTGGGTGACTGATTGATTTGTTTTCATGGATGATATCGAAAAGAGCCCAAGCCTTCATTACTGAGCATAAGGAAAAGAGGACAGAGGGGCTCTGTGTCTGATCTTATCCTTTGACTGTCTGCGCATGTGTGTGTGTGTGTGTGTGTGTGTGTGTCTGTGTGTGTGTGTGTGTATGTGTGTGTGTGTCTGTGTGTCTGTGTGTGTGTGTGTGCATGTGCATTAGGGTGTGTGTGTGTGTGTGTGTGTGTGTGTGTGTGTGTGTGTGTGTGTGTGTGTGTGTGTGTGTGTGTGCATGTGCATGTGCATTAGGGGCGTGTGTGTGTGTGTGTGTGTGTGTGTGTGTGCATGTGCATTAGGGGCGTGTGTGTGTGTGTGTGTGTGTGTGTGTGCGTGTGTGTGTGTGTGTGTGTGCATGTGCATGTGCATTAGGGACGTGTGTGTGTGTGTGTGTGTGTGTGTGTGTGTGCATGTGTGTGTGTGTGCATGTGCATTAGGGGCGTGTGTGTGTGTGTGTGTGTGTGTGTGTGTGTGTGTGTGTGTGTGTGTGTGTGTGTGTGTGTGTGTGTGTGTGTGTGCATATGCATTAGGGACGTGTGTGTGTGTGTGTGTGTGTGTGTGTGTGTGTGTGTGTGCATATGCATTAGGGGCGTGTGTGTGTGTGTGTGTGTGCATGTGCATTAGGGGCGTGTGTGTGTGTGTGTGTGTGTGTGTGTGTGTGTGGGCACCGATGTCCTTCTGTGTAATGTGCATGCTACATACAGAGCACAGAGCAGAGCACAAAGTCTAATAGAATTTAAAGCACCCAGGTTAAGTTATTAAATCATGTCGGATACTACTACTTTGAGTGTACGTCAAAATATGAATGCCAAGATCAAGTCGTTCTTGATAGATAGTCCTTTGTATTCCCCATACATTACACTGACACTAAATGAGTAAGCGAGGCATACTTTTGAATTTAGCAAGATAAATGTGTATTAAAATTTCTACAACATTTCACATGGTTACCATGTAAACAGATCAAAAAATCCATATGTTCAATCAAGATCAAGATCAAGTCCGCTCCAAATCGATTTTCTCTTTTTCATAAAAATAAAATCTGCATGACACTGATAAAGCGCTCAGTAGCCTGGATTTTGTATTGTGATTTGTCCTGCCCTTGCTCCCCCACACATCCGTGAAGATTTTATTATTTTCATTTGCCCATTCCACCGCTGCATTCGTCAGTGAGCACCATTCGGGGAACAGCATGTTCCTTATCGAAAATTAATGCACTGTGTCCATTTTTGCCATTTCTCTGCTTGCATCTATGATACCACTGAATTACATTTCTTGGCCAGTCTCTTTACATTTTGTGTGATTCATTCACCAAGAGGTTTGCTAAGCCTGTGGAGCAGAGAGAAGCCTGATTTCAAAACATAGAAAAGGGATCAGTGACTAACTCTCACCTCAATTTCCCTTTTACACATCAGTAAGAGCAGCGGAAATTATTTTACTTGCAGTAGAAGAGGTGTTGGTAAAGATTAACGGGTGTAGCCATAGAAATCAAATCAGTACTGCTGTTTGCATCTTCATACACATCACAGCCAAAACACATAAATCCCAGAATAGCAAAGCAATACATTGCAGAACATTCAAGAAAGCGAATTATGGAATTTCCCAAGATGACAAATGAGCGTTTTCCTACAAAACGTGTGCATGTATCTCTTGGCTGCTGACCCCTCTGTCTTTTGACCAGGGGTCAGACAGAGGTTGTATCTCTGCATGCTATCAAACCAAAGATCAGGATACCTGGGAGGGAACAGCATGTTGGGTCTTACCCACACATTCATCACATTCATTTCACTGGAAAGTCACTCTTTAGAAAAAGAAGACGAAGAAAAGGAAGGAGATATTTTCATCACAAAAAATATACCAAAGAGTTAAATTTACCACCATTTACACAACAACTTGTTCCCATTCTTCAAATTGTCATTACTCTACATGAAATGTTGTTACCAGCTTCAACACTTGAGGTTTAATACACAGCTGAATGTACAATTCAGTGCAGTGCATTCTTTTCACATATTATAGAGTTGAGTTAGTGTCATCATTACACTGTTCTAGTATTTCAACTTTGTGATTTCAAACAGTGTGAGTTTCGAAGAAAGCCTTACTTGGAGACTTGGTCCACCTCAGTGTTGACATGTTTACTAAGATTAATTAATGACAGTGTTGGGCACATGTCGGACACTGACACCAGATTAATTGATGCCGTTGTCTCTTCACTTCCTATTAACCTTCTGACCACAGGATATCGAGTCTTTAACACAGCCTCTAACATTTCAGTTTATTACTTCTCCGGCTACGTGCCTTATGTAAGGAAAGACTAGCTAGGGTCTTTTCTGTTGTCACATTCATATTTCATAGCTTCTGTGCGGGGAGGATTTTTGCAGCATAAGACAGAAGCTCATGCCTGGGGGGTGAGAGGGGGTGGGGGTGTGTTTGGTGCGGTGGGGTGGGGTGGGGTTGGGGGGGCTGTGGAGTGTCTATCACAGCACAGGAGGCGACCGGAGCAGAACGAAAGAGCATTGCTTTGCACAGCACGTCTGCTCGTAATTAAATGCTGATATGGGACTTAATGCGGCTGTGTCTGACTGTCACAGCGCAGAGTGAGTGAAGACTCTCAAATTAATTTCAGCACGGCAACGAGGGAGAGAAACAGAGAAGGGCGGGAAAAAAATATAAAGGGGGAAAAAACATAAAACTCCAGCGCAAACAACCCACCACCAAGAATTGAATTTTCATGCCATAATTCACACGGACAGACCTGGCCTGCCATTGGAGAGTCATAATGTGAGCTTTAAAGAGTGGGGCCCTGCAGCCAAGCCCATGCTGACTCAGCTGACTGATGGTGGGGGTGAGGGGGGCGATAAAGTGTACTGTATGTGTGTGTGTTGTGTGTGTGTGTGGTGTGTGTGTGTGTGTGTAGAGCAGGATGTCTAATATGGATAGGGGTTGGCACCGACACAGTATGGAAGGGGCGTGTGTGTGTGTGTGTGTGTGTGTGTGTGTGTGTGTGTGTGTGTGTGTGTGTGTGTGTGTGTGTGTGTGTGTGTGTGTGTGTGTGTGTGTGTGTGTGTGTGGAGAGAGAGCAGGGGGGTACTGGCATTGAAAAAGCTCCTTGGTACTTCTGCCTTTATAGGCTGTTCTAATGGCTGCTTCTGCATCCTGAAATGTTCCCAGAAGTCTGCCCTGCTGAGGGGGTCAGAAAGTGGCAGCTGAGCCTTTGCCAAGCTAACAAATGACATGGGCACCGTCTGCAATGTCACTGTGCAATACCCTCCTTCTTTACACACACAAAAATAGACACATACACAGAGACAGACAGCCAGGCAGACACCCACACACACACAGAAAAGAAAATGAAGGAAAGCGTCTTTCCCAGTGATCAAGACCCACACATTCTCTCATCAAAACATCATTTCCACAACAAAAGTGTTCCTTTAATTCACATTTATTTTGGGGGTAAGTGCGGTAACCCAGCTGGCTGCTAATGATAGTTTAATGCTGATGAGAGGAAGCTGCCTTCATTACTGGTGAGCCCATTTGCTTAAGAGAACAATAAAGCGTTCAAAAAACACGACACGACGACGGCCTTTGGCATCGCCCAAGGTAGTTGTCTTGCCCCCTTCCTTTTTTCATTATATATGCTACCACTAGGCAACATCATCAAAGAACATAACATAGATTTCCATAGCTATGCTGATGACACAGAATTCTATATTTTAGTCAAGTGAAACAAAACCACTGCGTTATACTCATTAACCCTCTCGTTTGTCAGCTCTTACGCAATGGATGAGTAATAACTCTTACTGATTGGACCCAAAGATAAAAGAGAGGTATCCAGTCTGGGAAACCTAAACCAACATATCAGAGGAGGCATAACAAGCCTAGGTGTGATTCTTGACTCCGATCATTTAAGATTCAAACCTCACATCAATAAAGTAACTTAAACAGCATATTTCCATCTCAGAAACATTGCAAAAGTTCGCCACTTCTTGACCCAGTGGGATGCTGAAAAACTTGTCCATGCGTTTATCTCAAGGAGATTAGACTACTGTAATGACCTATTTTACAGGCCTCCCAGCCGGGAGACTGTTAACAAAAACAAGAAGAGAGAACATTACTCTCATACTAGCCAAACTGCACTGGCTGCCTGTGTCCTACGGATGTAACATCATCAGGTCGTCACACTTCCTTATATATTATACATTATATTATTTGGTTGGCCACATATACGGGGAACAAGATGAAACCAAATGAGGCAATGCAAGAGTAAAACAGCAAGGATGAACCATTCTCTTTTTTATGGCCAGTGCTTTGAGAAGTACTGCTTTAGATTACAGAAAACACAAGATAGTTGTGCACCTAGGAAGAGTACTTTTGAGAGAAGAGATTTAAGCCTCCCTGACTACAAACCTTATTATAACATACTGTTGTTTGAGAGAACAGTTAGCACTTTAGGTTTTATTATTATTGGGTTGGGTTTGTCGCAGGGTCTATTTGGTCTGTGAAAATTTCCAGGACACTTCATCCATAGTGCACCTCAGGACCCTTTAGGTGTTTCAGGCCTTTAGTCACTATACACCCTCCTCTGAGGCGGCCCCACTTAAGGTGATCAATCCATAGTGTGTGTGCAGTATCGAATTAGTCGACACTGTCTTCTAAGAAGTCCTAAGGTAAATGGTGAATGTAAATTGGGTAATAGTATGGTAAAAATAATACTCTCAACAGGCATCTCAGATGTAAGCACTGCAGTTTATTAATGGCACCGGAGAAATGTTGCAAAGAACCCTCATGTGTTCCAGGCAACAAGTCTGAAATCATACACACCACATCTTTATTAACTTTATATCCATTGTTCCCTCCCATTTCACTGTAGCTTTCCATCTGCCTTGTGGTGTTTGTTTGCAGTGTAGGAGTCCTGAGGTTAATTAGTTCTGTGAGGATCAACAGAGGTGGCACATGGCACCTTATCAGTGATAAGGGCTCTGGGATGTGAAGTGTGACAAAACAATAGTTCTTGGGACTGTTGGTTTAGGGCTGTTACCTACCCCCTGTTTGGGATATTTACGATCAACCTCTTATCTCTGGTGTTTCTTCTATGGACTTTGTTTTAACTTCTCCCCACTCTTGTGGGTCATGATATAATGATTATACATCTGGGTACTTTAACTAAAAACCATCACCTTAACATGGTTAGAATAAAAATGTTCTCCTACAATAGTCTGTACAATAAAGCTAATGCTAATGCTACCCAGTGGATTTATTGCTACTTAATCCTATTTTACTTTTGACAACTCTCCGCTTTCCCGTGTTTCATATACCGCACAAGTCCAGGGAGCAGAGCTAACTTGACTAGTTGTGTATCTCCTGCCTCTCCAAGAAGAGAGCAATGAGTGATTAATCACCACCTGCAAATGTCACCAGCTAAAGGAGGGGTTGGTGGTGGATGAAAGGAAAAATGTTTGATTATTTGTTATGTGGAAGAGTCATTCATAAATCGCACTCAAAGTGTTTCAGATGTCTTTTAAAAAGTGCCCAGCAAATGCATTTTCTGTACTTTAGCCATTTCATCATGGTGTGTGTGCCATTAAAGACACCGATTGCCACGGCAACGCTAATGGTGGCTTTGGTGACTCATTACTCCCTCATTCTAAGAGAGCGAGGGATTGAGGCAGAGTAGGAAAGAGAGAAAGAGTGGGAGATGAAAGATAGAAGGGAGATGGAAATGATCAGTGACTCACAAAAGAGAGCACCGACATCTATGGATATCTGTGTAGGAAATGTGTGCTTTTCATGTGATATAATTTTTTAAAATAAAAGGGTCCTATCCAAAATTACCACAAATAGGATTTTCCTTGATCTTTTAATAATTCAAGAATATATGAACCTTTGTTTTCAACTCACATTTTGTGGGTGTGGGGCACCCTGGATGGGAGAAGTATGGTGGGAGATGCGTAAGGGACACCTGAGTGTGTGAAGCGCATGGGTGCGCGTCCCGAAGGGGAAGGCAGTGTGATGGAGTTACCATCACTAGGACTGTGGGTGTGCTCTGACTGCCATCCCAACGAGCCTGGCTCTTTGGTGTTGCGGTCAGAGCCCACGTTTGGTACTCCAGAGACCAGGGTCCAAAGCTGGGTGGGGTGAGTTCTTCTCCCCTTTGCTACTATTGGTGTCAGAAGTGGGATGGCTTGCCGTGAGGTCATCGGAGATGCAACCACTGTGTAAGCCATGTGAGGGACCCCAGTGATGGGTGAAGCACCAGTGTGTGCGGCACCCTGGATGTGGGGAAGTATGGTGGGAGATGCGTGAGGGACACCTGAGTGTGTGAAGCGCATGGCTGCATCTCCCGAAGGGGAAGGCAGTGTGATGGAGTGACCATCACTGGAGTTGTGGGTGTGCTCTGACTGCCATCCCAACGAGCCTGGCTCTTTGGCATTGTAGTCAGAGCCCACGTTTGGTACCCTGGAGACCTTGGTTCGAAGCCGGGTGCGGTGACTTCTCCTCCCTTTCGCTACAGTGGGCAACAGTGCTGGTTTGTTTTGGTTTCTCTTGAGCAAGTTCTGCAGCTGATCATATTCTGCAATTCAGCTCTGTAAATTGCTCCGATTGCTAGGCTTAATGAAAGTAAACAGTTGGCTTGGGATTAACTTCCCCACAGTTCCAAACCGACAGCGCCAAACTCATGCCCGACAGCACACCTGCAATATCTGATAGTTGTAGCTAATGTTCACAGACTGTGATTGAGGTTGAGCTGACAGTCAGTGTTGGAGCTGACATTGAACTCGTCTTGACAGGGGCCCGTAGTAATGCATTGGCTGACGGCATTTCCCTGTTTAACCCAGTGACTCGATGCTAATGTTATGGGCTCTGGCAAGGCGTGCACAGTGCGGAGAGCTGCGTGCATGTTGTGGAGACTTGACTGGGTGCTCGGCGGTCACAGCAGTTACCTCTGATTGATGTACACCGCTCAAAAGCTTTGAAGCGGGGGGGTCAGGGTGGAATCAGTGAGCGGGTGAGCAATTGTTCAGTTTAACGATCTTACACCCCCCCCATACCCATACACATACACACTTTGCTCCAATGGCTGTGAGCGCTGGCAAGTAGGCACTCCGTCTCCATGGGCCTGTCACTCAACATCATGGCTCCATTCTCGCTTGATAACTACATGATCTCCGGAGGCAGAGGAGCTCTGTGAGCAATAAGAGATTACCAGGGAGAGCAGATGGCGTAACGCAAGCAGAGTCCCAGTGATGAGAGAATAGATGGATCGGGGCAGCACGGGTGGGTCGATGAAATATATGAGCTCGCTGAGCCACAGACATGGGGAACCTGGCAATGAAAAGATGGGGCATAATACCATTCCTGGAGTTCGTTTTTTTTTTTTCATTTTCTCACTTGGCAAACAAGAATTGCGAAACAGGGTTTCTTAACTAATTTGTACATCGATACAGCATTTCCTACATCTCTTAATTACTTGAAGTTACTCAATTGAGTAACACTGGTAGTGATTTACTATGTGAACTCCCAAGGGTAAATGGTGTTAAGTGATCCTAGAAAAAGTCAAATGGATTAATTGACCTAAGCAGACCATGAAATTAAGGCCTAAACAGTAGACCTGTGTGTCTTTTACTACTGCTGAAGTTTGTGAACATATTTGTCTAACATATTAATGCTTCCATTACTGCTTTTGCTAACCTAAACTATTAGTGAGAATTGTTACTTTGATTACATTCTAACAAAGTGGAAAAACTTGTGGTGACTTTAAATGAGAACAGTCTCTATCACAATTGATCTGGTATGCTGTTTGGGATATACTCTTTGACTGATATTTATGACTGACCCACAGGTTGAACTCCTCACATAAGCAGCAACATTATTCAGCCAGCAACTAGCTACCCAACAAATGACAATGGTTAATGGGCTGACATTTAACTTCGCCATTGCTTCATTGGGCTGATGGGAATGTTTGTGTTAAAATTCTATCTAAGATAATATTTTACAGCCATGGCTCTTCACAACCTCATTAAACAGAACCAGTGGACCCATTCACCTCCATTTGTTGTTTCAGTTATGTGTATTATATTTATAACTGTTATAAATGAAGCTTGAGTATGGAAGTATATTATTATAGTCTCTTCATAACCTACTGAATATTGCATGGTTGCAGTTGTAGTACTTTATTCTCAATACTAATAATTGCTGTAACAAACACTGTCGTATTACAAACAACCTTTATTTCTTTATATATTTGGGGTTGGCTATCAGTAATGGTGGCAGTAAGTGGACATGTATTTATTATTACAGGTAATAAGAGCCTATGTAAATATTAAATGTAATAATGTGTGTTTTTCCTCTGACATCCGCATGTAGACAACAGCCTGTATGCTCTTCAAGTAATGAGGCTGTAAATTATAGAGCCTAGATAGGTCCCTCTTAGTGAAAGCACTGGCTTGTGATATGCCTATGTATTTGTGTCTCCTGTCGCAGAAAGTTACCAAAGTTACTCAGGAAGTTAAAAGCACTGGCAAGAGAGCTTTTAGCTGGGGAGGGGCAAGCATCAGCATGTTTCAAAGTGACACGAGTGATTTATGACAGTGGGAGAGAAGGGGAGAGAGAGAGAGAGAGAGAGAGAGAGATAGAAAGACTGTGATGGAGGTTATTGGTTCTGCTCCCCCTTTCCACTCGATTGGTGCCATCCACTGGCCTTGTCTTCATTAATAAGGCTTTCCACCATGTGCTGAGCCATGCAGGCAGATCGCAGGCGGGATAGTAATGCCCTCTGTCAGGACCCCACCGATACAGGCATGGCTGTCTCCACAGTGGCCTGATCCCACAGGTGCCCCTTCTCACACACATACACAAGCACACACACACACACACACACATACACATACAGACGCACACACACAAACACACACACACACACATACACATACAGACGCACACACACACACACCCACACACACACATACATACACACACACACACACACACACATACACATACAGACGCACACACACACACACACACCACACACACACACATACACACACAAACGCACACACACACAGATACACACACACACACACACACACATACACATACACACACACACACACACACACACACACACACACAGAAACACACACAAACACTCACTCACACACTTATACACACACACACATACACACACACAGGCTTAATGGACCTTAAAGGACAGAGGGGAGACATGACCGTAGCTCGCAGGCCACTGGTTTGACAGTTGGTAATAAAAAAAACACTTAGATGTGACTCCTGTCAAAGTACACCATGTTTATATGCTGACAGAAACATTCTGTGTTTTGATATATTTAGAAAAAGCCTTTTAGGCTATTTAATGCTATGAACATAACAGATTTTATGGTTTTATATTTGAAATGGCAGAGGATGGGGGTCAGGGGGTGTATTGCTGTTGCACGTCATGGAAGACTACTTAATGGTCGTTCTCTCTATCCGGTACATGAAACACAGAGCCAATATGGATTTGAACTCATTGAAAGCTGCAAAGACAACATGTTTTACCAATATGTGTGCAAACCCATTAAGCATCTTCTAAAAGACACAGGCTGCTTGGTGAGTGTGAATCAATGACGTCAAGCAGCACAAAAGCTGCAGGATTTGGGGTGGAGGGTTTAGGGAAAAAAAAGCCTGAATTTGACGACCCCTACCATTCGTGCTAATCAGTAGCTTTTCATACTGTTTCCCATGATGGATATAACACTTTTGGTAACACACAGGCAGCCACATGCCCAAACACACAGACACACACACACAAACACACATGTGTACACACAAACACACACAAACATAAGCACACACGACACACACACACACACTTGCATAATTAAAATAGTGTCTGTCACATTTCCTTTTGAAGCCATGCCAATGCTCTTGCAGTGACAATGAAAGTGACAGCAGGTTGGTGCTTGTTCAGGTGCTCAAGAGTTTGGGATGGAAAATAAGGGGCCAGAGATTCCCAGAGCCCTGCAAGAGTGAAGTACTACAGTACATCTTATAGTGTGCTATTATAGGATACTGCCTATAGGGAGAGTGAAGGGCAGTGTTTTCAGAAAAGAAACGACCTTACTGACATATGGATATAAAAATGTCACAAGCTATGTGCTAGTTAGTTATGTGGCAAGAATGGAGCCATGTTACAGTAAGATCCAAAAAAACAAGCCCTTTGTCAGTTTGGATGTAGGTTTCCTGGGTCTTGTACTCATTTGAACATCTGGAGTCTGGATCAATACAGCTAAATAGCTGCCCTGGTCATCTGCCAAGTTTTATAGTGCAATCCACATTGATTTGTCAGCACAGCAGTGTATATCCTTCTCCTAACCCGTGTTCTTCCTGTAGCCATCGCTTATCTACAGTGATGTAGTGGAGCGTAACCGCTTGTAAAGGCCATTTACACACCTCTTTAAATTACAAAAGAGTGTTTACTTGCCTTTGTTTGATAGCTAATGTGTATATGTATATTCTTACAGGACAATATCAACTAATTGGATATTGGACACATGCTAAGGATTGATCACCTTAAGCGAAGGTGTCTCAGAGGAGGGTGTATAGTGACTAAAGGACTGAAGCACACGTTGATTCTGAGGTGCACTACTGATGAGGTGTCCGGAAATTTCACAGACCAACTAAACCTTGCGACTTAGCAAACAAACCCAACAATAAGACAATTTACTCTGGACTCAGGAAGTAATAGAATAATAAACCTAAAGTGCTAAGTGTTCTCAGTAGTATGTCATGTTTGTAGTCAGGAAGGCTTAAATTTCTTCTTCCACAGGTACTCTTCCTTGGTGCACAAGTGTCTTGTGCTTGCTCAAAACAAAGCTTACTACTGCGTGTATTATTTACATACTTTTCTCTTTTACCACTGCACCACAGCTCATCTCCAGACACCATGTCCATTCGCATATTCCCTTTGTAGTGTGTTGCTCACCACATTGATCAACTGATAGATGCAGACACATTTCATGCTCGCTTATGCTGTATACACTACATGGCAAAGTCAGTATTTTGAGCTTCTGTTGATTTCATACAGTGAGGCTGCTGCTGCTGGTTCAACATCAAAGTGGCCTTTTCCTCCACTCTGCCTGTTAGGAACCGCACATGCAGCTTTGTGCAGTGGCCAGCCTTGAGTGAGCTGCTGGGTGGACCTGACAGTAGTGATGGACTATGCACAGATGCAACAGTGTACCTCTGCACCCCCCTCACGGATACAGACTCAGAGAGATCCACATGGACTCAAGGCCAACAAGAAATGACCTGCAGGTTTGTGCAAACTAGACCCATACCTCAAAACTTGCTTTTGTTATCCTTTACCAGGGACCCAATCTCAGTATCTTATTACATATGCATTACATTTGTGTGTATATTATTTAATCAGTATTGAACATGTATGATTAAAGGAGTACTTCCACGAGAAACCGTTTAGTACTTGTTCTTTTGAAATACGACAGGTCACCCCGAATTGCATATGCATGCCGCACGTGAAAATATTCTTCTACCCCGATTGCCTCCATTAGTAAGTGAAAGAAAATAAGCGGAAAAACAAGTGAATAAGAAAAAGGCCAACAAAGTGACGTCGGTTTGTAAATTAGAAAAAGCTATGCCACAGTTGTGATTACTGGAGAAGTTTTGTTGCAGCACACATCCACTTAGTGAAGTATAGGTAAGCATGTGTGTGTGTAGAACGTTTAGATCTTCTATTTGGTTCGCTATGACCGAATGGGCTTCGAATGATTGTAGCCTGTGACTAGCATAGCCGAGAACCTGTCATTCTCCCTGCTCCCTCTCCCCCACCAAACTAGAACAGCCTGAAACAGAAGTGCTAAAGCATTTTTTTCACCAAAACTGGCTCACAGGGCATTCATTGATACTATAGACCACCACAATGTTTATGAAAATATGATGGAAGTACACCTTTAACATTACTACTACTGAAAATTAACTTTGTCAATACATATGCAGGCTGTCTTTTGCAACAGCCTGTTTTACTGCATTTCCTTATGCTGACCTGCAAGCACATCACAAACAACAGGAAAGCTGGAACACACAGTCAGCACGTGAAGCAGACAGAGCCATCACTTGAGATGAAGCACTCTTGGGCAGACCATGGACATGCCGGCAAAGAGTAACTAGCCACACACGGACTAGCGACGTTAGCTGTCCTCATTATGCTGTTTTATGACTTTAGCCAGTGACCGTGCATGTTGTACAGGCTACAGAGCCATGAAAAGGGCACGGGGACTCATGACGGATGTTCTCCAAAGGGGCTAATTGTTGTGGAAAGACACAACTCCAGACATGTGACAGCGGGTTGTGTGTGTGTCGTGTGGTGTGGGGAGGCAGAGAGAGAAAGAGAGAGAGCGAGAGAGAGAGAGAGAGAGAGAGAGAAAGAGAGAGAGAAAGAGAGAGCGAGAGAGAGAGAGAGAGAGAGAGAGAGAGAAAGAGAGAGCACAACCTCATTTTGTGCTGCTTCAGCTCCACACTGCACATCTGTGTGTGTCTGTGGAAGTGGCTGCTGAGTGTATGAATGAGGGGAAAGAGTAGAGCAGAGGTGGACTGCATGGGTAATCAGCGCTCAGAAAAGCTCCCTTTTTCCCTGTGAAAACATGCTGAGCAGCACCACACAGTCAACCCTCCACCGCCTCATCAGTCCAGCATTGACAAACTGATAACACACTGTGTACTGAAACCTCTGTTCTGGATGTGGTTATGTAACCTATTTTACCCCCTTAAAGCTTAGAAAGTCGCTGTCTTGAGAGACAAATTGCTTCGATATAAGCTGTCAAATGCTATGCATTGAAGTAGCAACTTTGTATGCTCTTCTCTGTCAATACATATACAGCCTTTGCATTTGATTATTACTGTCAGCTCAGGGTACAATTTTAAAATGTGAATGGGCAGCTGTGGTCTAGTGGTTAGGGAGTTAACCTAATCTAACCCCACAGTGCTCCAGGGACTGTAACTGAAACCCTGTAAATATCTGTAAGTCGCTCTGAATAAGAGTGTCAGGTAAGTGTAATATAATGTCTATTTACCCCCTTTCTTAAAGGCACCTTCATGCCTAATGTACAGTATGTGATGTCACTGGCATTGTATTATACATAACTTTGACATTGCTTAACTGCATAATACCATTTTTCTGTTCAATTCTTAGCTATACTTATGCTATACCATATTACCATCTTATGCTGTACCATATCTCTCCAACTGGTTTGATATTTTGATCTGAAACTTGAGGAGTTTTAATTGCTCCCATAGAGATATATTTGGTGCAATTTTGAGCTAAATCTGAGATGGAGCCCATGGAACCTTTCTCAATATGGAGCCCATGGAATTTTTCTCAGTTGAGTACTGTAAGTATGAGCAATAATAGCAAGTGGTGAAATAATTGGTGTGGTCTTTTTTTTGTGCAAAAGAGGGGGTCACTGGTGTCATGAGTGTCTATGAGGCTTTGTCATGGTAACAAAAAGATGGATGAGGAGGGTGGATACTTGTGCATGTATGTGTGTATTTGTCTGTGCATGCACATGTGTGTGTGTGTGTGTGTGTGTGTGTGTGTGTGTTTGTGTGTGTATGTGTGTGTCTGTGTGTGTGTGTGTGTGTGTGTGTGTGTGTGTGTCTGTGTGTGTCTGTGTCTGTGTCTGTGTCTTTGTCTTTGTGTGTGTGTGTGTGTGTGTGCGTGCGTGTGTGTGTGCATGCACGCGTGCCCGCGCATTTGTGTGTATGAGTGTAAGGAGCAACTGTCCTGGTGTATGCTAGAGGTCTAACCTGTCAAGGCAAAGGCCCTGGGTCGAGTGTGATGACTGAAATGTCAGGCCAGGAGGAGAGGTGAGAAGGAGGCTCTGGTGCCCCCTCTACCTTACATGTCACTGGGGGACCAGGCGTGACCTTTGGGGAGCGAGTACGTGATGAATTCTCCAGGTCAGTGTGGGAGGCAAACCGCACCTGTTAAAACATCACATATTGGGGAGAACAGAAACAGCAGGGTAATGGACTACACCAGAAAAGACGGAAATTTACTGTAAACAAATGTAACACACACCAATTGCAACATTAATGTAACACTGCATACAGCACTGGGCTTCAAAATACCTGGATATTATATGTAATGGCATTTATTCAGTGTGATCAAAAATACCACGTATATGTGAGAGACTGGGTATATGTGCCAACATAAACATAAACAAGTTTTTGCATGACATATATACAATACAGTAGGTAAAACAATACAGAAATGACTAAAATAAGACAAACCAAGAAGTCAACTCTGTTCAGTCTGCATTCGCCAAACGGTCTATTAAAAGCAGCTTGATGCTCGTGGTCAGAATCCCATTTGCATTCTATTGTTGAGCGTGGCGCGAGCAGCTAATGATGGGCCTCATCTGTGTATGTGATACCTTCATGGATCCGTCTGTGTGTTGGTGTCCGCAGTTGAATAATTCAACAGGCACCAGAGGGCAGCGAGAGGAGAGTGGCGGCGTCGCCCAAGCATCGCCCGCCTCTGCATCGCAGACAGACAGACAGACAGACAGACACGCGTGCCTTATCGCCGCCGGCAGTGACAGCTTTAAATGTTAATGGATGAGCGGGCCAAGATGGAGGGCTTACGTCGCTTTTAAGGACAGTCATAGGGATGATGGCGGTGTTGGGGTGGGTGTGTGTGTGTGAGCTGGAGGGGCAATCAAATGAGCATGCCAGGCACAAGCTGTCAGGGGACGAGGAAGTGTCAGGGAGCTGGTGCCCTTTATCTTCTGCTGCCACAACTGTTTGGGACGCCATGAAAAATAACAGCTTAGGAAAAAGACAGTTCATTCGCATTAACGGCAGATCGCTCACTTGGCGTAAATAGGGAGGGAATGGATGGGAGTGCAGTCTGAAGTTGGCATATCTTGTTTTACACTCATACTTCTCACTACAGCTTGTGTTGTGTGATTGTGCCTGTGTGTGTGGATGTATGTTGTGTGATTGTGCCTGTGTGTGTGTATGTATGTTGTGTGATTGTGCGTGTGTGTGTATGCACATGTGTATGTGTTAGCCATCATTACCACCGTTAAAAAAAAAAAAAAAAAAACACGTCTGTGTGTATGTCAGTGTGTCTGTGTCTGTGTATTTTAAATGTGTATAGATGTACCATTTATAGTGCATCTAGAGGATTTGAACTAGATGGAAAATCTGTTGTAAACCTATGCAATCAATCAGTAAATGATTACCATACCAATGACTACCATACTGTGTGATACTGAGATGTAGGCTATTACGTCTCTGCCCCTTCGTTTTTGTCTTCCAAAACCTCTCTTAGGCAGACGCAGCCCTCATGTCTTGACTCGGATGGCCAGTTCTGTAGATATAGCCTCCATTCTGCTCCAGACAGACTGAGTGCATCAGCACTTGCAGTTTGTTGCTGACGCTGGGGTCAGGCAAGGGACAGCAAAGATCCAAAAAACATCAGTCAGGCTTTGACGTAGCGCAGTCTGACCTGCGCCCCGAACACACACACACTGCCATTCCTCAGCCCACTGTGAAATTAACTGCTGCAGACTACCTGTGTTTTTGAGTGAAAGTAATGGGGTTTGCTGACTGAACACTAGGCACTCAAATCACTTGCTTGTTCAATATTTAAGGTAAGAAGCCATAGAATAGCTCACCCTGTGTGGCATCCAGCATTGTGTCAGTATGAAGAGCAGCAATATTTTGATAACATCTATTTGCAATGGACTTTGTAGACTTCGATTTACCTTTCTTTATGAATTGTGCAATTCAAATGAAATTGCCTCGCCTTGGATTACACATTCTTTGCAATCAAATAGATAATATAGCTATCAGACACAGACCCTTGATGGTGGCGATGGCATATTGAATTATGCTTGTCAGTCCTGGTTTGTGTCCACAGGGTGCCAGCGGTTATGTCGAGAGATCGTTGTCTTGGTAACCCCCACCCCTCCCAACAGCATTTCATAAGGCCCTTTCTTTAATGCATCGTAATAACATCAAACCAGAGTAGATATTAGCCGAGATCACTCTGATATTGAACCAGCTTTGGTCTCAGACGAGGTGTACTCAGAATAAAGCAGCATCCCATAATAACACTGATATCAAGGCTCAGATAAGCCACCATTGTCCTGCAGGGAGGTGCTGTAATGATGTAGTGTATGCAGTGTGGCTTAGATGGACACAGCTTGATCTCTATTCATATGAAACAACAAACTGAGTGGAGTCCATGGCCTCTCAACCAAACAACTCCTACGCATATTGTTCTGCAATACTGTATCACAATGAAGACAGGGATCTGAATAGTAGGCCATCTTGGGCTGAGACATTGAGCAGAAAATGAGGACCTCCGCAGGGCATCTGTTGAAGCTCTTTTGTGTTTTAGGCAAAAGTGTGACATTTTCTGCAGGCAGGAAATTGTTATACCACACGCCCGCCCAGGCAGACACTAACAATGTCTTCATTCTCTGCACATGTGCACAGAAATAAATGCCCACAAAAGCATGTGCCGACACAAAACAAAAGGATGGGGTAAGGGGGGGGGGGGGGTAAGGGGGGGGGGGGGGGTAAGGGATGGGGCCATATAGATAACACCGAACTACCAGACGAACAAAGACTCATAGCAACACAAGAGCTTCCAGAGATAAAGCAGAACTTGGCGTCTCCCGACGCCTCACTGTGTTTTGCTAAAGCGCATGTTACACCACACACCGACACGCAGACCAACAACAGAAACAAAACAACACAAATGCATACACGCGCAACCCAGACTGCACAGAGAGACCTATAAATACACAAGCTGAGATAAAACAAGGTCACGCAGGGGGTGATGAGGCCTTTAGATAATGCCGCAGTTGAGAATTCACGGTCTCGAGCCTCTAAGCGGTCATTAGCACATCTAAACTAGCTGGGTAATTACATTTCTCCTCCCCTCCCAACCCCTCCTTCTCTCACTCGCCCCTGCCGAATTTCCTTTGCTACTCTCTCCGTTCCCTTTCCGAGTCTGACATTATCTCTCATAACACACCAGCTAGTGACCGTCTGCTTTTGAAGAGGACAAGTAAGGCGCAGTCTGCTAGCATTAGCGAGCATGCTCATTTGCACTTTCATTGCATTACAGAGCCGGCAGCTAAACATTAGCAAACCGCTTCTATTCGGTAATGTGCTCAAGTAGGGGAAGTAACAGATATGGATGGAGCAGGCAGGCATGGAAAAGAAGAATAGAGCTTCAGGGTGGTAATGAAAAGAGGAGCCTGTGGCGGGTTATAGGGGGAGGGGGGCGATCAGACAAACCTGGAGAGAAAAGGAAAGAGGATGCAAGAGTGAAAATAACAGATAGAAAAAAAAACATTGGGAGCGTGTATCTTGAAGAGCGAATGAAACAAAAAGGAAAAAGGGAGAGATGTGGAAACGGAGATAGAGCGAGAGGGACGGGGTGAAGATAAGTAAAGGGAGGCGGGTGATGGATGGTAAAATGGAAGGCTGAGAAAGGAGAGTTATTTTCAGGAATAACTGAAGCGTTTATATTAGAAAAACCTGCTGTGAAATAATAGCCTATCACAGAAAAGATTAAAAGCTGTCCTCTAGATTTGCTGAGTAATAGAAAATAAAACATAATTGGAGACCACATGGGGCTGAGAGAGAAGACAAGTGAAAAGGAGATAAATACAGTAATACCTTCACTCCAACTGTATGTCTACTTTATATAGCCTTTTCTTTTAACAGCGTGTCGTTTTATATTTTCAGTTAATAAATGCTTTGTGCAGCTCAACTGTTTTGAAGACATATTTGGCTTTCCCAATGCTGTTTGAAAGCTGTTCCAAACTGACAGTTGCAGTGACTGTCTGAGAACGTTTTATAATGCGTTATCTGGCAAACCTCTGTGCTTACTGCAGCAATTTGTGAAACTCTTACCACTGCCAAACATTAGCTCTGCTGTCTCCTAAGGCCAGTTCATGAACCACAACATAAAGGGGGAAGATATTTAAAAATTCTTTTCAAAAAGATATTTTATTACAGTAAATACAAATAGTAGACAAATAGTAGACCAAGACTGAAAGAGAGAGAGGTGGGGGGGGGGGTATTCAAAAGCATCTTAACAGAAAACTTCTTGTCTCTCCTAGAGGAGGGAGGAGTGTTCCATATATACTCACACCTTTAAAAAATCATTTCAAAAGATTTTTTTTTTTACAGTAAATACAAATAATAAACCACAGTAACATTGCAAGTGTAAGGATCATGAGCCCTCAGATGCATGTCGGACAGCATCCACCAATAGTAGGTCCTGTTGATTAAACAGAGGAAAGCAAAGAAAAACTGAAGCAGTGAGAAAAATGAAAAATGTCAGAGAGACAGAAAATAAAGGAAAGTTGTTTGCGATAGAAAGAATGAAAGAGCGAGAGACCGGGGGCAGTACTCGAAAGCATCTTAACAGAAAACTTCTTGTCTCTCCTACAGGAGGGAGGGGTGTTCCATATATACTCACCTCTCCCACAGATGTGTTAAGTAGATCAAACCAATTAACCCAGGTAGACCTAGCTGGCCCACACAAGACAGCAGAGGCCTGCAGGGGGGACACAGGGGGGTTGTTATATGTCCACAACAAAAAGGAAGGGCGGAGTGAGGGTGATGTCCAGACATGTGGCTCAAGAAGCCAAGAATCTGTCTTTATTATGGCTTAACCGTGGCAGCATACCAGGATATGCACAGCAAACAAAGAGGGAGAGGATCAGGGGCTTTATCACGTTACCATCCTAAATCATGATTCCTGTTCATTAGTATCTTATTAATTAATGAATAATAATTTATTATATTGTTTTGAAATACAGACATACAGTATAGCCACCCATCTTATACTCAAATCAAATCTTATACACAAATATTCAAATGTTTGAGCGAAAAAAAAATATAGGTTGAATTCAAATACCCATATGTTTAAAAGTACCTAAAACAGTTGCTGTTTTATATTTGACTACCACTTCTCACGTGATATTTGACCTTTCAGTTTGATTGATGACACTTACTCAAGGGTCCTTGAAAGGGCATCTTGATAAAAACAAATCCACCTCTGGTGACAGCAGCCTTTCATCAAGATCATAACAAACAATGACAGCGTCATAGCTGCCTACTGTAAGCGAAGCTTTGATAAATGACCTCAACCTTGTCAAGACACCTATCATATGGGCTATGTCAAAGGCACCTACAGTTTCATATGGATTACGTTCATGACATGCCAAGACCTCAGGGTGTGAAATGATATCACCTTTCGAATCATGTTTCTGGTCAGACAGCAGCTGCTTACATGATTTTTAAATCATGTAACAATTGATGTTGCTCCTACAGTATATTGATGCTAATTATGCTTTTGGTCATGTCATTTGCTGGTAATTTCCACTTGATTACTTGTGACATACTGGTACTTTGAATCTTTTAATAGACTTTAAAGAGAGCTCTACTTCAAGACCTGTGCCTGTGCCTTCACAGGTAAAAAATACATCATACTTCAAATACGCTCCAAGGAAGGTTCACTAAAGTGATGCGTTTGCAACAATGCCAGCTTCATTTAGGTGACATATGTTTGTTCAGTGCTTTAAAAAAAAAGGATAGGATAGGGAATATACTCTATTTTTAACTTCTGTATTATTGGATGTACCAAATAAATTCCTTAACCCTAAATTAGGATGAATGTGTCCCAAACTCCTATTGTAACTTTCCAAAACATCAAGTTCAGTTGTTTTGTGAAGCAGCACTTCGGAACCTTCACTGTGTGTTTGATAAATTTATCTGACTTTCAATAAATCTGCATGATCTGTAACAGCTGGTTTCAAGTCAGGTAGGTCTGGCACAAGTCAGACATGGTTTTAGCTGTATTGACTGAATCTTTTTCTTCCTTGTAGGAAGATTGGCATTCTTTCAAATGTAAGCATGCTTAAGATAACAATAATTCATCCAGAAATGATTTATTAAATGACTTCAGTTACTCACAAGGTTGTTGAAATTAAAAACAAAGATACATCTGTGAAATGCTGACACATTCTGTCATGCATGAAATAATGTGATAATATGGCATCGTAATTTACTGTCACTGTTTCCGTGATATCATCTTTTATGTATGGGCCAGGGGTAAAATTGCATGCACTACAATTGTTAGCAGTGGTGATTATGTGCCATGTGCACTTGTCAAACATATTTACATTAGATGCCAACGACCACCATCACGCCTAATGTCCAGAGCAGCAGACGTAGGCACACTGCAGTGTAACGTGCTCAGACGGAGAGAGAGCGAGAGAACGAGAGAGCGAGAGAGCGAGAGAATGAGAGAGCGAGAGCGAGAGAACGAGAGAGCGAGAGAACGAGAGCAGGCGTCCTACCCCTCAGCTCTGATCTGCATCATAAACTAGATGCGTAACAATTGCTGCGACAGCATTCTAATGAGTCCGTGGCAGGTGCAGAGATCGGTGCTGGGGCCCCTGGTACCTTCCAGCACAATCACCTCCAGCACCGCCACTGCGCTGCCTGACACGTACCCCATCATGCACCTGGGAAGCCTGGGCAGCGGATTGCAGTCACTTCTTCTAATGAACCAGAAACCTGCAACATGGCTCACGGGGCCTGACGGCAAAAGCTATTTTCACTCCTCGACCTGCATCGACCCTGAGCTATGTGTGGTGTACAATAGCATACTATACAACCAAGGCTGCTGCTTGCTCTGAACAGACTGTGGAGATCCCAAATGCAATATAACGTTGCAATAACAAAACGAATGAGACAGCACTAATGGGAACAGTTAGTTCTTTATGCTCAAAATGAACGGCTCATTGTTAAAACAGGATCACGCTGGGAAATTAATTGTGTCCCTGTGTGTATGTGTATGTGACAGTGTGTGTGTGTATGTGTGTGTGTGTGTGTGTGTGTGTGTGTGTGTGTGTGTGTGTGTGTGTGTGTGTGTGTGTGTGTGTGAGAGAGAGAGAGAGAGAGAGAGAGAGAGAGAGAATGTGTGAGTGTGAGCATGTGTGTGCGTGTGTGAGAGAAAGAGTGTGAATGTGTGTGTTTGTGTGTGTGTGTGTAATAGTGACATATAGGTAAATTCGGCCCTAAGTCTCTGGATAGCTTCATTTTATTTTCATCCATCCACTGGGCCTCCACTCCATTTCCTCAAAACCCACCTTCACCACCCATGTCCCACACCCACCTTTTGGAAGGATTGACCCCTCTCCATCTGCACTCACTAAGCAATCACTTATAATAATCTTGGTAGATGGCCCAGGTGAAGCAAGTTTAGCACTGGAGGTCCACACGACTACAGCTGGGTGAGACTGACAGGAAGTGGGCTTTGGCACATCATCTGTACCCTTTCAGGCTTTTCTAGCTTTTCTGGGGGGAGCCCATCACACAACACTCTTTCTCTGAGGCTTTTGGCAAAGTCACAGTCAAGTGCTTCATTTGCAGCTGTCTGTTGGTCTGGTCCTCCCATCCTGACTGGCAGTTGGACGGGCCCTTTCTCTCTCTGCGGGCTCCTTCATGCTAATTGGCTGTGGGCATAGCTTGAAGGGACCATATGGGAGATCACTCTGTGCACAACCTTCACTAATCACCTAATTAACCTTCACTTGTCACTTAACTGATGCCAGAGTAATCAGCCAGGCCATTCTCTCTAATGGCGCCACATACTGCTGTTACTAAATACAAACTTTAGCTGACAGAAAACACTGGGGTACCTTAAATGCATATAAACCCACACACACCCACAGTGCTTCTAAAATGACCATGGCAGTTCCATTTACTTTAACGTTTGGCACGCAGGCACATAAAACAACGCTGACAGATGGATTTATGCATTGCATTCACAGCCACAAAAAAGTAGCAAGATTGAGCAATGACTTCGCTTAAGCACAGACACTTATGAGCATCCTGCTGTGCATGAGAGATGTAATATTGTGGCCCCATTGGTTACAACATTATGGCTGTCTGAAGGTGCACAGTCATTCTTCAAACACTGTAACCCCCCACCCCCATGCCCACCCCCTGGTGGTGGAGAGACGAAAGGCCACATGGGGACATGTCTGTCATCGAGCAGAAGGGTCCTTAGGAGACTCTGATGTGCACACTCAGGTGTGCAGATGGGTCCTGTTCTCCTGCTGTTATGCCATTCATCCTTAAGCCATGTGTGACTCTCTCCCTCTATGGTACACACACACACACACACACACACATACACACACACACACTCACACACGTAATGCCCATATCATGCTCCCCCCACACACACACACATACTGATTCCCTCGCTCTCTCTCTCTTTCTCTCTCGCTTTCTCTGTCTCTCTCTCTCTCTCTGTCCTTCAGACACACACACACACAGACACACACACACAATGTCCATGCCCATATCAGCCCCCCTCACTCAATTGTGTGGGAGTGGTAGACACACATGGGTTTTTAATGTACACTCCACTCTAAGATGGACCTTTGGGGGACAGACCGTCTGTGCTGAGCACTTAAAGCAGCGAGACATTCAGAGTCCACAGCACACTCACACTCTCTCTCTCTCTCTCTCTCTGTCACACACACACACACACACACACACACACACAAACACACACATACACACACACACAAACGCACACACACACACACACACACACACACACACACAAACGCACACACACACACACTCTCACGCTCTCTCTCTCTCTCTCTCACACACACACACACACACACACTCAATAAATAAACATTTAGCATTTGGATGAGGGCACACAAGATGCCAGAAATTTACATGCTGGAAGATTTGGCAAAAAACATGTATTGGCTTCACAGGTTTTCAATGTAAATTGATCCCACAGAAAGGGAATTACAATAGATCTTGACTGTACACCCTGCCAGGTGAAGGGAATCAATAAAGACCATCCTCTTTTCCCTCATTTTTTCTTCTTTCCTTCTTTCCCTTCTTCTGAACACTCCATCACCTCTGCTGAGTCAGAAATGTCAAGGTTACAGTAACACAATAATGATCATGGCCTCTGCCTCCATCCATCTCTGTCTCTCTCTCTCTCTTTGCTTTCTCTTCTCCTCTTCCATCTCTCCAGTCCATACATCCATCTATCCATCTATCCACCTCCCTCTCTCTTGGTCGTGTGTCATCAGCAGAGCCCCACTGTGGTCTAGGCAAACACTGTGTAATGTTGACAGAATGTTGTGGAGTTGGGGGAGGGGACTTTACATCCATACAAGCATCCAAGGCACACAGCCCCTGCCAGCCTGCCTGTGTTACACATGATAACACAGCCTTCTGTGTGTGTGTGTGTGTGTGTGTGTGTGTGTGTGTGTGTGTGTGTGTGTGTGTGTGTGTGTGTCCATATTTGTGAGTGTGTATGCTCAGATGCATGCTGTGTCAATGAAAAATAGAACCTATCTATGAGACATGAAAGGTCTCCAGGCTGAGTGTGTTTTAATCAGGAGGCAAACCCAAGTGACTGATAAGAGACAAGTGCAGAGAGTTCAGCTGAAATCTAAATTAGACGGACTGCTTCTCACCTTTAATGGTTTACAAGCACCTCCAGACTTGTGGGGAGCTAATGAGATCCCCTGTATGTGCATGTTCCAGTTGCCGCAGAGAGAAATAACACCGGAGAAAACTACACAGTGTGGAACCAAAATTACCCTTAACACGGTCTACTGTGATCTGTGACAGTGCAGTATTTCTTTGAGGCAATTTAAAGGGTGATTTGTGTTTGTTCAAATAGGATTTCATAGGATTTATTAGTCGTGATATGTCTGCTACCACGGGCAATTATTCCAAGACAGTGTTGTGCATGTGAAATAGAAAAGAAAACAAGATGCGTTCTATCACTGATGCAAAATAAAAAAAATACTGAAATTAGAAGGACATAGGGAGAGTGGTCTCTTAGTTTTTTATTTTATTTATAAAGTTATTATTCCATTTTAAACCAAATTTGAGCAAAACTGAAACTGCCAAAGGGTGTTTTAATTATTTCATGCGGAAACAATTGACATACCATCCAAAATGACTCTTTAATTTAGAAAATATATTTTTGTACAAACATGATTTATGTCAAAATGAATCAAATCGATTTAATTTTTAATTTCTACGCTCTGCAGAGGAGAATGGCAGAAAGCAAGAGGGAATAAAAGCGTTTGGAGAGCCTATTCACCCCAGTATCAGTGTGCCAGCTTTATGCTTCATCGCAGAGCAAATCTTTTATTCATCAGCATCAGCCAGCCGACACTGCCATTGTCAGTAAGGATTTGATGGCTTCACAAAAACAACAACAACAACAACAACAAGAAAAAAACTAAATTAATGGATAGATCTCATGAGACCTTGAATACAAAGATAACATAAGGGGTCTCAGTGGCTCAAAATCACAGCTTAACTTACAGGTCGACTGACTGAAAGAAAATGGTGTCTGGGACTTCAGTAAAGAGGATCAAGGTAAAATAAAGGTGCTAGCCTGACTGCGACGGAGGAAAAAAAAAAAGAAATCACGCTGCATGACTCAATCCTTTCAGCCATTTGCTGTGGAGGCACAGCGTCTAAGCACACAGTGCTTCTGTCTACCGCCAACTCTTTCTTATCTCGCCCTTTCAGCTTGCCGTTCTCAACACCACCCTTCACCTAAGACTTTACACCGGCACATAATGTCATGAAAGAGTCGTGAAATTCCTTTAACACTGGAAGTCTCCATTTTGAAACTTGCATAAAGTGAGTTAAGCATATAAAAGGACTAGATGGGCACTGGCACTGATAGCTAAACCCCACCCTGTATCACTAAGGGTCAAACTGAAAACAGCAGACACCTGAACTGTAGTTTTGTCAATGTGCTGTGACGACTTCTCAATATGGTGAGGAAAATGCTGCCTGAACTGGGGGTGAGCGTTTCGTCACTTTCCACTTCAACACTCTCAAAATTACTCTGAAACCAAGCACTAACAGCAAATTGAATAAACTAATATATCAAACAGACCAGGAAAGTGAAAGACTTTGATTGGCAGTCATTGAGGAAATTACTCAGCCCTTCCAAAGACTCAGTTCTGATGGACTGAATGACTACTACAGACCCAGTCTTGATGAAGATGAAAGCTGACAGTGTACAAAATAGGAATGCCATTGAGTACGCATAACATTTACACTCAGCGATAATCTTCAAAACTCAATTACGGTGTGAGGGGAAGGTGGCATTGAGGGAATACACAGCGAACATAAAAAAACCTGTGGATACGGAGGAACTTTCACTTACGCTGTCACCATGGCAACAGTACATGTGAACACTGGGGGCTCTTTTATTATTTGAAATTATAAAGTACAAATTATGGCTCATATTTAATATGAAGATGTCTTTACCGGCATGGTATATTGCCTTTGCTGTAAATGTACTTGACTTGTTTATGTTATTTACATGTTTTGTTGACGTAAAATAATGCCATTTGGACGAGCCAGTGTTTCAGTTTTATGTCAATACACCCTAGTCCCCTATTTGAGGTGGTTTGATGTCATATAATATTTTATGTCCAGCCTTAAATACAAAACACATCTACAAAACAGAAGCAGAGAGCATCAAGGTAGAGAACTGAGAGGTACACAGGGAGAGCTGTTATGAGTGTCAGTACCGTGTAATGTCAGAAACACTTAGGATTTTCACCAAAACATCTTTCTCTTAGTGTATTTGTTGCCAGGAAGGAAAGCTTACTGGTACATTTAGATGTGTGTGTGTACGTGCGCATGTGTGTGTTGTGTGTGTGTGTGTGTGTGTGTGTGTGTGTGTGTGTGTGTGTGTGTGTGTGTGTGTGTGTGTGTGTGTGTGTGTGTGTGTTAGTAAGCATGTGCGTACACTGAGAGATGGGGGAGGTGTCAATAACATAACTACTGTGTGGCACAGTTTGAAGAGCTGCTGATGAGGGAGGTTAGAGGAGGCTGTTAAATCTGGGGTCTTTGTGTACAGGAAGAAACAACGCTTTGTGTACTGCTTCTTTTTCCCTCCCCTTACGAAACCTACAGATAGCATTCTGTAAAATGTGAAAAACGGCTTTCAAATTATATCACTAATTAAATGTGAGCTGATTACAACAGATGGGCATGTTTAACTATGTATTTCAAAACAAACTCAGCGTGGCTCTTCATTGGTCTCCTGACCACGTATACATACATCAATTTTAAAGAGTTACACTGCTGTGCATGTGGTTTTTCATATAGCTACTTATTACTGTCCTTTTCCATATGTACAAGCAGCCTAGTCCAGATGTCTACTTAGTGATATTAATGCATGCCCAATTGGATTACTTACCCACACTGTAGAGATTCATTCTATTTGAAAACAAAATGATGTTTGATCTGGCCATGCCTCAAATCTAATTGTAAGGAAACATGGGGTAATGGTTGGCCTGCATGTCTACATATAGGAAACATTAAGGTAAATAAATGTTTAACCAAATACCATTACATCGTTGTGTGTAGAGTTTCAAACCACCTGGTCAAATATTTCAATATGCGCAGAAAGCATGCAATGGCTTCCTATTAATCCCAGTCAGCCTTTAATGGCTTTGGCAAGGTCAATATTGACCTCCAGCATTATGGCACTTTCTGGTGGAGGCATCGCATTATGATGGAGAAAGAGTAATCCTTGTCGTTACAAGACATGATGAAAAGAACACAATCCTGTCGTCGCGAACATGATGGAAAAGCTGTGCCACTAAGCCTATATGAAAGAGCAGATGAGAAACACCTCATTTCTTGTGAAAAAAACAAAACAAAACAATGTTACATCGCTCACTAAGCCCATAGCTTCCCTCATCTCCCCCTTCTACCTCCTATGATGCTGAATCAATGTTGATTTTCTGCAAGGAGACAGACAGCTGAATTTCAATAGGCTCAGCGCAGACTTCAGCAGGAGACTGACAACATCACTCACACTCATTAAAGCCATTCGGGCACACTGTCTTCTCATCCAGCCATCCATGGTGTTTAACACCATGAACATATACACATTCTTACAGACTCTTTATTGAGCACTGACTTGATATTCAAGTCATGGATTTACATGGTGGTAACTCTGGATATTCTGTGAATAACAGGTTATCCATCCAACTCAGTGTAATACAACAGAGAGCTGAAAACATGAAATCATGAAAGCTCCTTTTTATTTGTATAAAACCATGTTTCAGAATGTTTCATAAGTAATGTGATTTAGGTGTAAAGAATTGTGGGTGGTTTGGTTGATTTCAGTCCCATTACTTGCGAAACATCCTAAAATATGCATGACATACAGGATTTTGACCATTAAACTGGGATGAATGAAAGCAAATGGCTGTCTGTAGTGGAAGTGAGGGATTTATCATGTTTCTGTGTCCCTGACTGGGAAGTGGGTAGGTGAATTATGAGGTGTCCAAGTGGGTCTCCACGGTGATGAATGTGTTAGGCTGGCTGCTCCTCCAGTCGGAAGTGGAAAGCCAGGGCTTTTGGATTGAAAATGACATCTTATCGCAACCCGCAAATATGCTGCCAGTAAATGGCTTTTCTTTAATGATGAAAAGTGAATGTGTATGCGTGTGTGTGTGTGTGTGTGTGTGTGTGTGTGTGTGTGTGTGTGTGTGTGTGAGTGCACATACACATGTGTCCATACACTCTTTGAAAGTATGTGTTTGTGTGTTTCTGAAAGTTAGTTGGTCTGTTTGTGTGTGTCTGTGTATGTGTGTGTGTCTGTGTGTGTGCGTGTGTGTGTATGCATGTATGCACACATCTGATAAAATGTGTGCATACACATGTGTGCATACATTTCCACTCTTTGAAAGTATGTGTTTGTGTGTTTCTGCAAGTTAGTTCTGTGTGTGTGTGTGTGTTTACCCCCACTGTGCATTTGTGTAGCAGTCAGCATACTGCCAGGTGACAAATGCCCAGTGCCAAGTGTCTCCCTCCTCTGTGGCAACCTCCCCTTCTCTGTTAATGGAAAAAGTTGGAATCATGGGAATCTGGTGGCCCGCTCTGAGAGCACCGCTAGCCACACCGTATGAAAGCGCTCCATCTCTGTCAACTCCGCTTGGCGTCAAGCACGGCACAGGAATTTAGGGAACATGGCCGCATCGTTCGAGCCAAGCACACGGTGCCAATTAGGTTCGTACTGAGTATAGGAAAACAATTACGCTCAAGTCACTCAAGACGCGTGGTGGCAACCGTTAACCGTGCCAGACCTTAAGGAGACAAATAGCTGTCTCCCGAGCGGCGTTTATTAAACTGGCACGCGAGAGTCCAGTCTTGCGTGTCTGCCAGTTTGTGTCATATAAAAGCAATCCAGCTGGAGTGATGATGGCTGGGGAGGAGGTGACAGCGGCTAGTGCGTGAGCACATTATTACAGGCCTTTGGGCAACCAGGCGACACAGAGTGAGAGGGCGGATGATGGGAAAGGAGGGTTTTGTGTGTGTGTGTGTGTGTGTGTGTGTGTGTGTGTGTATGGGTGTTTGCATGCATGTGGCTGTGTGTGTGTGTGGGAGAGTGAGAGAGTGTGCTTGTGTGTGTGTGTGGGTGTGTGTGTGTGAAAGAGTTTGCTTGTGTGTGTTTGTGTGTGTATGGGTGTTTGCATGCATGTGGTTGTGTGTTTGTGTGGGAGAGTGAGAGAGTGTGCTTGTGTGTGTCTGTGGGTGTGTGTGTGTATGTGTGTGTGAGAGAGTGTGCTTGTGTGTGTGTGTGTGTGTGTGTGATAGAGAGAGAGAGTGAGAGAGAAAGAGAGAGAGAGAGAAGGAGAGCGAGGCAGAGAGAGAGAGAGAGAGAGAGATGGGAACTGAGGGTGGGAAAGACTGGAGGGAAACCAACAGAGATGAAGAAAAAAGATGGAATTAAGAGAGAAAGGAGGGCAGATGGGAGGTGGTAACGAGGTAAAGAGACTGCAAGAATAAAATGAAGGAGAGGCTGACAAAGTGAACTGTACTATTATGACTTTTATATTCCTTGTCCACAGGCCCTCCTTCAGGATTTTGACCTCACCACTAGAACTATAATTCATAATACAGCACTTCTGGTGCTGTTTGGCAGTGAGGACTTCTTTTTTTTAATCTGCATTGTTTAAGGCTAAACACTCAGCAGAGCGATATTTCCCCACCACATCTCGAGTTGTTGTCATTTTAGCAGTGATGCGGTTTGATCTTTAGCGATGGCTTTAGCGATGGCTCAAGGCTCACAGGAGCTGAAGTGTTTAATCGTGGGACTATGAGGCCATTGTTCCAGAGAGAACTGAGCCTAGGATAATGGCCGGCACTCCAAAAGCTTTGTAGCCAAGATGGCAGCCATGTGGCCCATTCTCCGCTGCTGTCTGGCTTTGTTTGCAGAGGCTATAGTACTTAGAAGACACCACGGCCCACACAACCACATACATTAATGCAAGAGAGATGAGCTGTGCACTAAAAAATCAATGAGGAATTGTATAGAGTCCTTGGTGAAAATTTGTTTTCATGTTAAAAGAGTCCATGTTTTGCTATATTTAAGCTGCTTTTTTGTTCTTTTTTGTGACTAATTTGATTTGATCTTTGTGTAATCATTTTATTACAGATATTTTAAGGTGTAAGGGTAAAATGGGCAAATGGGTTGAGAACAAATACATCCCAAACCATGGAGCCCACATCAGGCAGCAAACCAATTAGTTCACTGATACTTTAAAACATTTTCTTTGTAGAAACAAAATCCATCCACTTGTGGTGATTACTGGTATTTCCTGTTCTGTCTTGTCCTATTAGTGGCAAAGCAGAAGCCTCAGACAAGCGTAGTCATTTAAGGCTTTCACCTGCATTGATATGAAGAACAGGGATACTACTCAAGTCTGGCTCATACTTGCTGTGTCTGTCATGTCACGCGGCAATGTCACATCACCGATGCGCTTGACACAAGCGCCAATCTTTTTCATGTCATAATGCCACAGCAGTCAGACAGTTCGGAAAACGTTGCATTTCAGAGGAGTGAAACATGACTAAATTGCAAGTTTACATCTTGATTTTTGGAATTAAACTGGATAAATCTGAAAAGCTTCGGGTCAGTGTTTGTATTTATTGTGTTTCCAGCAATATGCTGAAAAATGACGTGCGACCTTTGTATTCACATCATTTGACGTTCACGTGACATCACATTGTCGCACGACAATGACAGACACGGCGACTATAAACCAGGCGAGAGCAAACGACACTCTCTGAATTTCATAAGGTTTAGTGACCTTCAGCAGCAAAGTCTAGGCTGGCACATCTGCACCACTGGGATATAATTAAGATGCTAAAAAAAGGAACGTGGCCTTTTTTTTTTTACAGAAACTCAAACTAAGTTAAATAATAGAGAAAAATGAACCTGCGGACAGGAATAAATTAACAATGTCATCAGCACTCTGCACACGACCCCACATGCAGGCCAATGAGACCGTTTTCTCCCCTCCCAATTATGTAAATCTCTCAAGTGATCAGTGATATTGAGGGCTTCTCCTAAGGAAGGGGGCCCCTCCAGAGTGAGCCCTCTAATCCTGGCTCTGTCAGCTTGAGTGATACCTGATCATCGTGGCGTGGATTGCCTCCCTGATACTCTATCGACTGCAGCCGCAATCCCTCATTGGAAATTCCTGCTGAGTGTCGTTAGGTGCTGCTTTCATTATCCCAGACGGTGGCTCAGCTCCACATACATGACCGCGACTTGTGGGAGGCACATCCTGACAGGATGTAGGAAGAGACGGAGCAGGGCAAGAGAAAAGGGGGGAGGGGGGCAGTGAAGGAGTAGGAAGAGTCGCGGGTGGAGGTGTGTGTGTGTGTGTGTGTGTGTGTCTATGTGTGTATGTGTGTGGGTGTGTGTGTTTGTCACATGTCACATGGGAACCTCCACACCTCGTGCATGCAGAGTCTTGCCGACGTGCCTGCAAGACACCTGAGCAGTTTGGCAGCATGAGCAGCTGTCTGTCAGGCCCAGACATCTGTCTCTGTTTACTGATGCAGGCTTTTAACAGCTGATGGAAAGTGATCGGTAAGAGTGTGGCAGGAGAGTCATGGTGGTGAATGGCTGTTGTCAGGCTAGAGCAGAGTCACACACACACTGCCTCCACACGATAAGCACTGTCTGAATAAACACGGATGGTCACAAGCACTGTTTCTTTATCAGTGTCACCATCTTACATACTGCTGTTCCATCCTGAGCCTTTTATGTATAATCCATTAAAAGATGCAAAGACATAGGAGAGAACAAACTAATGCCCTTTTATGAAAGAAGAAAAGACACCATATTATTGATAGGCCAGGATCAGAATACTTTATTAATGTAAGCTGAAATATAACAGAAAAACCCTCAGAATACACTTTAGGCTATTAGAGAAAAACCTATCCAGCCAATCTAAAATAAACCACTAACACCTACAGAACTTACTGGGCATAATGTTTCAATCGTGGCTGTCTAGCATCAGCATGACAGATTGTATTGGATAAGGAGGCCTGCAGGGACTGATGAAGCTGTCACACTTCAATTGGCCCACCTGCGCCACTGGACCACAGACCCTGCAGGCAGGCAGACGCACACACAGCAGCCCAGCATGAAGCCACAGGCACAGCAAATACTAGGGGTGCAAAATTGGTTAATGTAACAACAGCAGGAAGGAATTACACCCACAGCAAAATGCATTAGAGTGACAAATCAGTATGTGTGTGTGTGTGTGTGTGTGTGTGTGTGTGTGTGTGTGTGTGTGTGTTTTAATTGATTAAATATTACTCATCAAATAATGGACAGAAAGCACACAAAATGCAAAAAGGCAGAGCGGGGATTACACAAACAAGTTGGGTCTTTTTTATTGGTGTTTTTACTTGATAGTTCCTCAGCATTTGGGGAGTACAAAACAAATCAGCTGAACTTGTTCCAAAACGGCATAACTTTGGGATCCATTACTGCATCATTAAGTGCTGAGTGGTGGCTTAAGAGCAAGGTGGGCAAATGACAGGGGATGTGACTCAGCATTCCCCTCTTGGCGATGGCAAGAGTAGCTATCGGTCACCGTGCCCCCTTCCCCCGGTGGCATTTCCCAGTAGTGTTTAATGTAAATTCTGCCGACACTGCCGACCTTCTGAAAATGCCAGCAGGTGAATCGTGTGTTTTAGCGCAATGATTCATGTCTGCATTGCACTTTTGATGGTGTCTTTCTAACCCAAAGTGATCTGCTGTGAATTTAAGTCTTCCTCCAGCTCCATTATGGAAATCTAGATGCACCTTAGCAGTAGCAACTGAACTTTCTATCCTGGGTACAGTCTAGCCACAACCCATTGAAGCTCAGGAGCTGTTCTCCCAAATCTGGATGTACCAATCACATCGGTTTATAGAGAGTCTCTGGGCAGGCTAAACACGACAGGGCTATGATGAAGCATTTGGTGTAGTGCTGTAAGAAACACGTTCATTGCTCTGTTTGGTCATAGCACTGTCCTGTTGCGTGTAGAGGCAGTTTGAAAGACAACTGTTGATGCTGCCTCTTAAATTGGGCCTGTCATATCCATCGTGGGCTGGCCTGTCAGACTAATGGTAAACTTTATGATTACTTACTTTTTAGTGGTAAACAGGGAAGGTGGGCAATGGCAGCAATTCTGGCTACATGGGTGACCTGCTGAATATACCAGCAGGTGAATAGTGTGTTTTAGCATAATGGTTCACATCTACATTGCACTTTTCACGGCGTCTTTCTAACCCAAGGTGATCGGCTGTGAATTTAAGTCTTCCTCCAGCCCCTCCTGGTCCATCTAAAGGATTGAGGAACTGAGACTGCCATTGCTACTGATGTACTTTTTGCATTTAGCAATCAGAATTCATTCGCTTTAGCCGTATTTTGTGACATTTTTTGTCTAAGACAATACAGTTGGCATAAAGCTTAAAAATGCTATTTTCAACGAGGCATGAAAATACCACTTAAATGGCATTCCTTAAAACCAAGCTACAGAATTGTCATATGCACCAAGACATCAGCACAAGCAGCCTAGTAATGTCAGTGTCTTTCAGTGCCTCACGAGAAACCATCTACTTCAGAACTATGACAGATCTGTTGATTTTTTTTACTTTTTAAAAAGACTTCCATTAAGTTGTCTATTTATGGAATTGTGATAGCACTTCTGCAGCCCTGACGCCCCAGGCTGTCAGCACACTGATAAAAGAAAGGTAATGAAGTGGGGATGGAGTGTGTGTTTGGTGTGGTGGTGGTGGTGTGTGTGTGTGTGTGTGTAAAGTGGTGAAATGCAAAAGATGAGGAGGTGGAGGTCATCTAGCGCTTACATTTATCTACCTCCTATAGGGTTCTGAAAACCACACACACACACAGACACACACACAGTCACACACTTCCCCATGCCTGTGTCCGCAAAGCTCTTGGACCAAGCCTGTGTATAACCAGCACCATGGGCCTAACACAGCATTTATGATAGAGTCATAGAGCCCGAGGGTATTGCAGCTATGCTCAACCATATGCTGCCAACCAGCCCATTCATCACGTCCATGCTGTGATTTACGGCCCATAAAATAAACCAGAGCTACTCATTGAGACCGCTAGCATCCAGGGTTTGATTGGGACAGTCGGTATGCTGCAGTATGTTTGCAAATAGAAACTAAAATGTTGACTTAGCATACTTGTTTTCTGGTGAGATGAGGGAGAGAGAGAGACTACAGCAAAAAAAAAAAAAAAAAAAGAAACTTTGAACATGGTTCTTGTTGTCAAAGCTGTCTGCGGCTCCATGAGGCGAGACCAGGGCTAAAATTCATTACGGCTACACTGGATGCAGCGATGCTAAAGCCATTATTCATTTGAATCTGTGCAAACTGACAACTAACCAGCCGCAGTGACAGGGGTATAATATGGGGAGAAAATGAGCAAAGGAACCCAAACAAGGCTAGCCTGATTGTTGTTTTGACTTCACTACCATAAGACTGACCTGTGGTTGGCCGCTTTAGCATTGCCTCGGCTACATAACTCAATGTTACATCTCTTTCATTTAAGTCTTTCCCATCAGAGCAAAAGGCTGTCTTTGACACACTGTGAATCGCATGGCATATCAAACTAGGATAGAAATCTATAGAAATCTAGATGTACCGTAGCAGTGGCAATTGAAATTTCTATCCTGGGTACAGTCTAGCCATGACCCATTGAAGTTTGGAGCTTTTCCCCCAAATTGGTAGCCTGGGTGTGCCCATACTGGCTATGACGCTGCATTTTCATTTCGCAAGCAAGTCAGTCTGGCCAAGCTGCCTATTTACACCATTTCTGCCCTGGTATTCATGGTCATAGTTGTAACAGCCAAAAGCAAAACATTGGATGCATTTAGAGTGATAATTTGCTTGGCTTGCTGCTCTGCTTGCAGACGAAAGTAGCACTGTTCAAAATGGCAGCGTTGTTGGCACCATGGACAGTAGATGAGAATGGACAGAGGGATGGTGTTGTTTTCAATGGCAGTTTAAACCAGATTTTGAATTCTCTAATTGGTCAACAGGCTACTGTGCAAGCTCGTGGTGATGTTCGGGGATGTCGGCCAATGAACCCAAATATGATAAATTGAGTGGTAGATACTCAATCACAAATCAGACTGCATGCGATAATTTTTTTATAAGTATTTTTCTACCATTAAAACTGCAATCACTTACTGGAGTAATACTGTAACACTGGGACTTCAGTCTTCTTCTACTAACTTTGGTTCCAGGCAGCATGTCAAGGGAGCTAGCTAGTTAGCATGTACATACCAAGCTATAGCGTGTAGCTTAGCTTAGCCATCTTTCTACCAATTCCTAAGCTTGTTTTGCGAGAAATACTGATGGAAATGTTTCCCCAACATGAATACAAAAGTAAACGGGCATGGCTATGGCTATGGATTTGTGACATCATTTTCAGCATAATTTCAGATAAATGTTTCTTACAAGGTAATAACATGACAGATTTCTGATTGGAGCAAATATGTTTTGCTGTGTCTTCTCCGGTTTACAACAATGGCAATATCAAAGTACGGCGTGCTTCTCATGTAAAGTTATTTGATTACAAAATGACGCTAAAATGAATGGAAGTCAATAGAATGCTAAAGGCTACTGGGCCCTTTCCGGGGTGCGCTCTCCCCATGGGGGTTTCAACTTCTGCACATGTTCCTACCCCCTTGGTTGGCACGGCAAAAGTCACGTGATGTCCAATCCAGTAATAGAGATCAATGGGTGTAGTGCTATGGGAAACAAGGTCATTACTCTGATTGGTCATAGCACTGTTTTATTGTGTGCAGAGGCAGTTTGAAAGACAACTGTTGATGCTGCCCCTCAGATTTAGCCTGGCATATCCATATATCCATCGTGGCCAGACCACACAATTTGACGTGGTCTGGTCTGTCAGGCTAATGGTAAACTTTATGACTACTTACATTTTAGTGTCATTGGTAAACAAGGAAGGCCTGCAGTGGCGGTCACCCAGATGTTTAGATAAGCTAAGTATGGCCGTTCAAATGTTATCGTACTGTCAATATTCCATTGATATATGTGGCTAAGGTCACAGTCAGGTGATGACTCAGTATTGTGTGTTGTGTGAATGTAAATGTCAGTGAGTCACCCCCGCCCCCCCCCCCCCCCCCCCCCCCACACACACACACACACATACACACACAGAAGGTGATGGTCTAGGATTGTATTCTATATGAATGTAAATGTCACACTCTCTCTCTCTCTCTCTCTCTCTCTCTCTCTCTCTCACACACACACACACACACAGAAGGTGATGGCCTTGAATTGTATTCTGTATGAATATACATGTCACTCTCTCTTTCTCTCTCTCTCTCTCTCACACACACACACACACACACACACACACACACAGAAGGTGATGGCCTTGAATTGTATTCTGTATGAATATACATGTCTCTCTCTCTCTCTCTCTCTCTCTCTCTCTCTCTCTCTCTCACACACACACACACACACACACACACACACACACACACACACACACACACACACACACACACACACACACACACACACACACACAGAAGGTGATGGATGTATTCTGTATGAATGTAAATGTCACTCTCTCTCTCTCACACACAACCACACACACACACACACAAAAGGTGATGGCCTAGAATTGTATTCTATATGAATGTAAATGTCACTCTCTCTCTCTTACACACAACCACACACACACACACACACACACACACACACACAGGGCATACTTTTTGCATACAAAACTGGTGCTTTCTTCTGTGCTTTCTTCTGTGATTACTGTGCTTACTCACAGCACATTGAAAAATGACTTCACAATAATTACTGTCTGCTAGCAATTCATTTCTCCCTGTCGAGAAATGAAAGAGTAATTAGGTGTGTTAGGTGTGTTATCTATTCCCTCCACAATTCACGTATCCCCTTCATGGTGTTCACAATTATAGCTTTGCTTACACTACGCTGCGTCCAATTCTTGTTCTGCTGTACCTTTTACAACCATTTATAATTACCGGTATGCCAGTGTTGCATTTTCAAAATGGTAGGCTTCTACTGTACTTTCACATGCAACAGCTTGATTCGCACTGAGAAAGTGAAGACCTGGTACAGCGTACATTGTTAAATGTTGTATAGTTTACAATATTAAAGAGTGAAAGTAAATGTCTAGATCTGCCTCCTTGCTCTTATCTGATATGTTTCCTATCCACAGGATGGGCAACAGGAATTTTCTTTTGCCCGTGATAGCTACTCCACCAACCTTAACAAGAATCCGTGCTGGGTTTTATATGTATTCCTATTGACAGACAACCAAAAGAATCAACAAGCCAACAAAAATAACAAACAAACGGAACTGATGGCAAACCTTCTTAATGGGGGTATGGTAATGATCATCTCACAAAATTTCCAGCTAAAATGTTTTTCGTCGCTTCCTTTTTGAATGACAAGTGCCATCATTAGGCAAATCAGTGAATGGTCAGGTGCATTCATTCCTTACACAGACTTGTTCCATTTGACCTGACCTTTTCAAATTGCCAGTGGTGTCAGTAGAAAAGGATGATCTTCATGTAATGAATATGTTTTTCCTCTGATATCGCTGCACGTCACCGGCCTTGCATAACTCTTCTGGGATTATGCTACTTAGACAGTCAATAAAACAAAGGCAATTAAACTTTGTCAGTGACTCTGGGACTTAAAGAAGTGTTTAATTAAACTGCGGCTGAGCAAAGGTATTGCAGTCTGCCACAGGGGTCTAAAATCCAATATAATAAGGATGCTTGAAAAAAATTCTTCCCACCGAAAACAGCAGCTGAAGATCTTTTCTACAAAATATTTTCGTACTATTAACCTGTGCAATGTGTGCATGAGACAGGTATTTCACACTCCTGTCTGGTCTTAAATATAAAATATGGCACCATATGCACAGCAGAGCAATGCACCATGTTTATGTGCTTATTTTGTGATGAGTGGGGTCTTTTTGCTCCACTTAACATAATTATAAGACAAAATAGTGTCATTTACAGCAGCTATTTATATAGTTGTACAGCCTATAAACCCACCATGAAAAATTGCCTACGTGACAAAAGTGGATTACTTTAATGAGCGTCACTGCTGAGCTGCTTTTCCTGAAATGCATCCAAACCTTAATGCATTATTGAGAATCCATTTTTCCAGTCTCTCAAGACCAAGCACTGGCACCCCATAATGTCCTTTTCTTCAAGGACTTCTAGGGCAATAAAGTAGGGGTAGCCCATGCGATTGCTGCAGGACAAAGAGAATGTCTTTGATACAGCTTGTCTGTGTAGTCAGTAGCCTGGACTATTTTTGGTCTATAGGACAATGTGCAGTTGCAGCTGTGGGTCTGTTGTTCTAGGTATCTTAACTTCAACCATATGAACATAGCCAATAATATTCTGTAAAAATGACATTACATTAAAGAAATTGCTACTTCCAAATACAACTATTTTTTTTATCAACAATCGCCCAGGTGAAGGGAATTCAACCGAAAGCATTTACATGTCACAGAGTCAAGCGCTCACGCCATGTATTTTTAGACAATACTGCCATCTCGCGGTTGTGATATATTTTAAACTCCTCAGCCTGTTCTGTAGCCCAGTCAAGTATTACATGTTAGGCAGATCCAATTCGATATTAGATGTCAGATTTGTATGTTTTCATACAGCTGTCACTATAATAGCAAGCGTTTCTATTTCAGCAGGGCAAAATAGGCTACATGCTGTGTCAAATAGACGGCATCCGATTTCAAACATATAGGAACTAAGTTGTTTTCCATGTTGCATGGGGGAAGATAATTGGTACGGAGTAGCAGCTAGTGTTTGCTGCTGCAGTTCGAGCAGTAGGCAGCAAGTGAAACGGGTTACTCGAGGGTTGGGTCTGACGGCTACATTTTAGCAGACTTCTCTGAAGTATGCGTATACATTCAGCTGTTTTGGTATGTCTCAACAGTACAGTGGTGCCTTACAATTGATAATAAGTCAGAGAAGTCGGCACGATGTTAACCTAAACCGCTTAACAGCCTGCTTGAATTTACCGGCTAGCTAACAATAAATCTAGCTAACCAGTTGAAATCCTCTTTAGCGAATTATCCGTCTACTTGCTCTATAATAAGGTACTTATCCGACAGGATACGTACATACCTTTATCGCACATGTTTATTAAATAAGTATTTTTTACATATCAAATGTAGTCAGAGTGCGTGTGTCAGTTTGCGACATCGTTTTTATTACTTAGGTCGTAAAATTGCTCATGGTAGTCGGTGGTAACTGCGTTTCGTCTTGTCTCGTGCCATGTATTTCTAACATTGCATGTTTAACTTTCTTGCGGCGATGTCATGTTTGCGAGATTGCCTATGAATCTTACAACCACCCTTTTAAAAGCACAAACGTCCCAAAGCTTCTATGGAAGAATCAGCCGTTCTACAGCAAGACTTGCGTCCATCAGAGTGCCACAGTAACACTGAATGCTAAAACCTAGTTTTTCTTCCAGGTATCTACAAGAATATGAGCAAAGATTCTCAAATGAGGGCTGCAATCAACCAGAAGTTAATTGAGATGGGGGAGAGGGAGAGGTAAGAGACGTTAGCCTGTTGCATTTTTTCACCGAATCTACACTACAATTCTGGACATAATTAGTCATTGTAATCATGATTGTGAACTCTTTACAGGTTGAAGGAATTACTTCGAGCCAAACTAATAGAGTGTGGTTGGCGGGACCAACTTAAAGCCCATTGTAAAGGTTAGTTTGGGTCAGATTAGAAACCTCAGTGGTTTTACTGTAACTGTTCAGAGTGATATGTACAATATCTCTATGCTCACCTTTCCTCCACAGAGGTAATCAAAGAGAAGGGTCTGGAGAATGTGACCGTGGAAGACTTAGTTGCCGGAATCACTCCCAAAGGAAGAGGTATTTTCATGTCATGGTCTGCAGCACCAAATTAGTGGAAAGATCTTTTGAGGGTTGACAACTTGAGGTTGCCCTGTTAATTACCTTTTGAAAACAGCACTGTCACACACAAGTTCATCTCAGTTAATTAGAATATTCTAGAACATTTTCATTAGGATATGGCATCAGACTAATTAAATGAGAATTTTTAATATAAAAATGTAACCCTTCTGAGTAGTATGTTCATGTTTATACCCTTAGTACTTGGTTGGGCCTGCTTTTGTATTTCACATTGCACTGAAAATTAACGAACCTTTCCACAATATTCTATTTCATTAAGTTGCTCCTTTTAAGTTAACACAGTTAGTTGACATCTAATCTGACTCACAGTAAAGAGATCACTCAGAGTCAAGTGCAGTGGCTCATCACATCCTCAGTCCTGAGAATACTTTGGGATCCTTTATAATACTGACTACAAAGGCTTAGGGGTTGAGACATTGCGTGGGTCAGTCTTGTTAAATTATCTATACTGTGCCATATCAGATACAGCTCAGTCACTAGGGCTGGGTATCATTTAGGACATGGCCATTTGATACGATTTTTCGATACAGGGCTCATGATACGATACGATTTTTGATACAATTCCATTCGATTCCAATATCGATACATATTACTTTATAATTATTACTCAATGCCATTCACTCAACAAAACCAGACAAATATTATTTTTATGTTCAATTTATTGAACAGGAAAATAAAGTGCATTTTTTTAATGCTTTTTACTGAACATGTCACAGAAAAGGTGCCCAGTCTCACTAGGTACCTGTAGTCAACTTATAAAAAGTATTTGTGCAAAAGAATATAATATGGCTAATGTACATTTGTACTGACCAAAGTACATTTACTGCATTTTGGTTTAGAATCAATAGTGCATTTCTCTGTGCAATAGCTACTGGGGGGTGTATCGATATTAATAGCCAGAATATCGATATATCGTTTTTAAAAATATCGATATATATCGCTGTCGATTTTTTTTTTTTTTTTTTTTTTTTTTTTTTTTTTTTTTTTTTTTTTTTTTTTTAGCACAGCAATATCAGTCACTACTAGAAATGTAGGCTGAACATGTTTAGCAGCCAGAGGTCCTCCCTGTCACTTTGTGCTTAGATCCAATAGAGTCTAGTGTTGATTCATTTTGGAGTAAAAGTTGCCATTGGCAAGGGAATGCATGTTGTTTGAGGACAACATGCCATTTTGTTTTCCATGGCATTATCTCTGTTTTATCCCAAGATAAATTGAATTGTGTAGATCTGCCAAACTATACATTTGTGTGTAGGCACACACATCACATTTGGTTGCGGAAAACTAATCTGACTTTTTCCTGCTGAGCCAAGTGCACCTTGACACAAACCTTGACCAATCACATTTCTGCTCCACTTTCCCCCCCTCAGTCCTCTGTGTCTGATGTCATGTATCATGGCTCTGAACCCCCTCACTCCTCTGTGTCTGATGTCATATATCATGGCTCTGAACCCCCTCACTCCTCTATCTGATGTCAGATATCATGGCTCTGAACCTTATACTCAGTGGATGGATAAATAATGCATCAAAATGCATTAACAAAACTGAAAGGCATGTGTTCTGAAGTTGTGTGAGAAAAGAAAATCAGTACTTTAGGTGTGTGGATGCTGCCAAATATGCCAAACTTCCAGACATGCATACTTCAGGGGGCCACAGTCACCTCAGCATGCACCAGACCTTGCGCGGTTACAGATGGCACTTGAAGGTAGACAGCTGGCCAACCACGGCCACCACTGGGCAGAGGACAGTGCACGCGACGGGGATGTCGGGGAGAGACAGAGTGGGTATGACAGGGCAGACAGAGAGAGCGAGAGAGCAAGAGAGAGAAAGAGAGAGTGCGGGAGAGTAGTACAGGCTGTCTGAAGCTGTAAGCTGAGAGTAACTTCATGATTAACAGGGACTGGACGGCAGGCGGTTTGTGTTTGTGTGTGTGCCAGGTGTGTCACGGTGATGATTTATTAGATGAAAGTTAAATTTTAGATGATCAGATAACAAGATCATAATGCCTTCATAAATCATACCACTGGTGGTCAATTGACAGTCATTGTCAGAGACTGCAGCATAAACTAAGTTTTTTTTTTTTTTTTTTTTTTTTTGCCCTGTGGCTAGCACAGCTTCAAGTTAATGCTGCTGGAACCTTGGCTGACTGCTGCTTTGTGTGTCAGGCCCAGCGTCGCGTCTGCCCTTGCCTAGCCCCCATGAGTCAGGTTGGCTGAGGTCCATATCCTCAATCATCACAATAGTAACATTTCCAGGGTAAAAGTCCCACTGAAATAGATCACAGAAGGGCAGTACGTTGTATCACACAACAGCTTCAGCTCTGTGCAACAATGCGTGTCTGTTTATGTAGCTCATTAGCCTACAGGCGAAAAAAGCTTTCATTTACAACAAGACAAGTTGGCATGTTCAATTTGAGTTCATCTTTGTCACCATGTTCATGCTTGATAACTTTGCTCCTCAGTATGTGTGTCAACTTTTTGTTGTTCACCAACCTGGCTTGTATAAGAAAAAAGCAGCTTTCTCACACTGTAAACATTTTGTAGTATGTTTTCAGGTAGTTCTTCTACTGTATCTTTGGCACATGAATCACCATTGGTCTGTTGTTGTTTCCGCCCACAGCGTTGGTTCCGGATAGTGTGAAGAAGGAGCTTCTGCAGAGAATAAGAGCTTTCCTGGCTCAGCATGCGACATAATGCAAACGATGATCATGAAGCTGTCACATATAGCTGATGAGATCGACTCCTTATGATCAGTGTACATGTAGTTTTGTTTTTGTACAATTGTTTTCATATGCATTTTTTTGTTTTTGGCCATGTAATAAACTTGGGACAGTTTTTTACATTTTCTTCTGACAAGCGTGGCATTTGTTGAAATCCACAATGGTGTTCTAGATTATGTTGAAGCACTTCTGGAATTTCCAGTGTATTTCTGGGGAAAACATTGTCAAATCACTTGTGATTCTCATGTTTATCTCGGTATTTGCTTTCTTTGGCCATACATGACTAAGCAAGGGCACCAAAACTTTATACGTACAGCTATATCATGTGTAGCTTGGCAAATAAGCTCGTATTGTACAAAGATTTGCATAATATCTACTCTTTACATACCCAGCCTTGCTCAGCTTATAGAGGTGCATTTGCTTACTGTACTTCTCAATGAGGAGATGAACCTTGACCTTGAACATTACATTACATTATGGCTTTCGCAGGACTGAGAGAAGCGGTTGGGCTCTGTTACTGAGAAACTGGCATTCTCGTTTATGGCATGCTTTTGAAAACAGTCCAAACTGTAAATACAGTTTTCAGTTTATTGGTTTAGTCTGTGAGGTCACATGGGGGTACTTAGTTTTGTGCAGGGTAGTTTGGCTTTACACTTGAGTGTTTTCAACATATCTTTTAGAAGAGAAGTGAATTCATGTGATCTCACCGAGAGTACTTTGTATTGTGTAGGATACAGATAACTATAGTCATTTTGTACTCCTCTATACATCACCCTGTTATTAACAGTATGATCTCACATCCATATACGTGCATAAAACTAATACAGCCAGGAAGGATGAAACTGTATTTTGCATTCGTGACTGCCATACATTATGCCGTAAAAAGCAGTTCTTATATTTTCACAGGATATTGGACCTGTGTCATATAAGCATATAAAGTTCCTTGCATGCTTTACATTTAACCTAGCCTGGTAAACCCGCCCCTCGTGCTTCATTTCATTTTGTACAGGGGAATGAAATGATGTACGAGGGGCTGGTTTACCAGGCTACGTTCAACCCTCCTGAGAGTAGTAATTTCTTACCTTTTTAAAAATAAATTGTACTTGCTTAAATCCGACTAGTACTATTTTCCGGTCAATGTCATTGCCGCTTGCACAGCTGTTTTTGAAAGGTCAAAGAGGGTCCACAAAAAAAGATAAAGAAAAACTCTGTGTGTGTACTCAATGGCAGTAATGTTTTGTAGAGAGCCTCTTTCTTAGCTGCATTAATCCGGGGGGTGGCGGCACCAGCACCAGTTGATCTGCTCTGGTTTTCTTCTGAAGCTAATGAAAAACACTTATAGGATAGCAGTCTGATTAGGGCTCGTCTGAGCCATTCCAGAATTCCATGCTTGATAACTTTGCTCCTCAGTATGTGTGTCAACTTTTTGTTGTTCACCAACCTGGCTTGTATAAGAAAAAAGCAGCTTTCTCAGACACTGTAAACATTTTGTAGTATGTTTTCAGGTAGTTCTTCTACTGTATCTTTGGCACATGAATCACCATTGGTCTGTTGTTGTTTCCGCCCACAGCGTTGGTTCCGGATAGTGTGAAGAAGGAGCTTCTGCAGAGAATAAGAGCTTTCCTGGCTCAGCACGCGACATAATGCAAACGATGATCATTGTTTTTTGATCATTGACTTTGATCATTGACTTTGTTTTCAGCCTCTCCAGTGCGGTTTTACTCTTGTGTCTTCAGTATTTGTCTCACCATTAAGTATTGCCTCCCCCAAGTACAGCAGAGTATTTTTCCCAGCTCTGAAAATTCAGGACACCAACCCCCCCAAAGACTCACTAAAGTCAGGTATTGGCACTGTTAGGCTTATGCCTCATACAGTGCTTTAAGGATTGGCCAATAAGTTCCATATTTTAGTCTCATATGACTATAAAAACGTTTTTAAAGGCTACATCTGTACCTGTTTTCATGTGTCTCATCTTTTTTTAAACCCACCGTCTAATAGGCTCCAACTTTATGTGGTCAGATTTTAGGATCTTGGACTCTCAACACCTTCACCCCAATTACAGCCAGTGAATTTTCTAGAGTTTGTGGGATGATGTGGACTGCAGTGGTCTTCATTACCAGCTAATATTTTTCTTGGACGCATAGGCTACTTTGGAGGACAAGCTTCTCCACAAAGCACCTGGTTTGTGTGATGCAATGTCTGTATTAACATAGATCTTGTGGTTCTCATTTAGGCACACAAACCCTTGTGTATTTTCCTCTCTTACTTAAAAAGGTTTTAACTATGCAAATGCTGTTTGTTACTAATATATGGAATTTACTCAGGGGATGCAGAGAGTGATATAAGTGGCATCACTGTATCATTTGCAAATAACTTGCTGTCCATTTGAGTAGAATATTTCAGATTTTATTTTTTTTTATTTATTTCCAGTCAAAACGCATACTTTGAAAATAACTAAATGTTCATTGGTTTTACAGGATGTTGTAAATGGAGACTAGTCTGGGAAGTGTTATTTCATATCAATAATAAGTGTTTGGCATCTGATACAGAGTTGCTTTTTTAACTCACACCACAGGCCACGTGCCTTCATCAGTATGGTGTTTGTTATTTTACTACTAGTAGTACCAATATTGATGATGATGATAATCGTTTCCATGGAGCAAAATGTTTCACGATGCAGAATAAAACATACAACTCAGTTTTTCAGAGAAAACAGGTGATATCAAACCAATTTAAATGTATTACCAAAAGACAAATATATATGTTTAAGTGAAATCAAAAGCAGTTCAAGCAACAGACAATAAAACTCAAGAAAGACTGATAAAGGCATGTTTTAAAACGATCATGTACTCTGACTAATCATTCCAGAGCCTTGAGGGCCCTTATGCAGATGCTTTTTCACTTCCGTTTCCTGCTGGGCTGCTGGAACAGACAGAAGACATTGACAAACATACCGACATTTATGACATTTAGAGGTCAGATATACAGCTTAGAGGCAGTAAAGACTCAGAGCAAAACCTCATTCTAAATTAATTCCTAAAAATACTGACAGTCATATTCAACATATATAGTAAAAGGATTATACTGTCATTCATCAAAACATGACATAGCATGTCATAGTCATAACCTACTCGATATCTCACATTTATTTACATTTTATGTGATGGTTGTTGTGATTGACAGTTGAGTCAAGTGTGAATGACAACCTTAGCAGGAAGTTTCATCCATGTCATGGTCATGCACTGGTCATCTGGCTAAATGGTGTGCCTGAATTACTTTAACAGTATAGCCATTTTTTAATGGTTGTGTGTGCTTTTCTTTTCTGCTCTTTTGAGAGTCGCAGGACTTTGTGGCTAGAATGTTGAGTGTAGCTGGAGGGGTTGCTAAAGTGCTCTGGAAAATCTGTATGTAACAAGTGGCTCAGAGAAGAACAATACACCATATGCTACGCATGAAGCTGAGCTAGACCTAGAGATTTACATAATGTTAAACTCACGCATCATGAATTCTGTGAACTAGTGTTGCTGTGGGTATACGCAGTGACCACCTGAAGACAGCTAGCATGTTTGCTTAGCCAAGAGACCAACGCTTACTTCACCCCTGTGACAACACGCTGATATACAGTATGGCCATTCTGGTCTGTCGGCGCTCCCATCTCCAACAGACACATTTGTGTGTGTTTTTAATGGCCAGCATTAATCCCCATGTTATCTTGCCACGTTGTGTGAGTCAGATGCCTTGACTTCAGGAACTGTAGCTTCAGCACATGCCTCGTGAAAGGTCAACAGGCAACAGGCCAACATGGCTTGCAAATGTTACCAAAGTAAACAGGACAAAGAAGGTGCTCCTTTATTATTAAAGTCTGCACTTTCTGACAATTTTAACTTTACATGTAAGAATCAGATGTAAAGTCTGCAGAATTTCCGGTGCAGTTAGACAGCAACATCTTAATTGCCTGATGTATTGAACAATGTCAGCACATACCCTAATGACTCGTCCTGCCTTAATGGAGCGATATGGCAAGCAAAGACTACTGGCCTCTTTCTCTGTCCCTTATCCTCTCATTGCTCTCCCTTCCTGCCCCCCCCTCTCTTTCTTTCTCTCTCCCTCCATTCCTCTCTCCCACCTTTGTTTCTCTCTCACTGTCTCTCTCCCTCTCTCTCTCTTTCTTTCTTTCTCTCGTTCTCTCTATCGCTATCTATCTCTCTCCCTTGCTCTCTTTCTCTCTGTGTGTCTCTCTCTCTCTATATATCTTTCTTTCTCTTTCTATCCTCCTCCATGTGCAGTATTGTACAATACAGACAAATTGTGTCATTTCGGTATTAAAGCAGCTGTGTCAACATGTCAGAGTGCCAGAAAGTGATCCCTTTGGACTCCTGACAGTGTTACCGTTGGCCTTTTCTCTCTAACTTGGCTACAGGAGAGGAGCCATTAACACTTCTCCCCCTAAAAAACAAAGCAGAGAAATATGAAACAACTCTATGCAGAAAAACAAAAAACAAAAAACATATGCGAGCAATGAAACAGAAAGATGGGAAATGAAGCTCTTGCATAACAGTGGTGTGAAAGGAGAAAGGTGATTGTTTTGGGTCAGTGCTGGTGTTCCAGGGGTTGCACCATTGTTTAGTAGTATGTTTTGGTAGAGAAAAACTGTAACCATTAGCCACCACTCTTGGGTTAGAGGACATCTTCTCGATTCATTTGTCATTGACCCCTCAGTGAAATGTTAAGTACTGTAGTACTTAAAAGCAAAAGCCTCATTAAGAATCTAAATAAAAAGGTTTTTTTTTTTAAAAGACCCACATACTGACCAATGGTATCATGATAACAGTTAGCGGGTCACGTGACATGAATGTTATGTCAACATCACATGTTTAGTGGCTTTTTACCTGCCTTTTTACTATAAAATCCCTATTTGCATAAACTAATGTAAAATCGTTGTGAATTCAGGGTCACTGTTTTTAAGCTTATATCTTAACTACATTCTAACAACAAAACACAAAGAGAAGTAGGACAAATTTTGTTTGAAAGTACCAGCTGCCTGTAAGGGCAAGATGATTACTTTCATGTAGGAGCAATAAATTTAGAGTAAAGTAAATTTCTGTAGACCCAAACTGAAACCAGCTGGTCCCTCTGAACTCCATGGTAGACATTGTTATGTTTTTTATTTATGCCTCCCGTCAGAGATGTTACAACACAGCAAATTGTTCCTACCCAGTCGTTCCTTGATAGGGTCTAGAACATTCCTTACCATGTCTATTGTTGCATTCTCCCTCCCTCTGTCTGTGTACCGTATCTCTCTGTTCTCTCATTCTTCCTTCTCTCTGTCTGTGTATCTGTCATTAGTTTCATGCTTCATCCACAACTTCTCTCACTTCTACATGCTCTCTCTCTCTCTCTCTCTCTCTCTCTCTCTCTCTCTCTCTCTCTCTCTCTCTCTCTCTCTCTCTCTCGCTCTGTTTGTTCTTCACCTCTTCCTCCACGCAGGGAGGAGAAGAGTCCACCTCTCTGGCACGGTGCTAAGTTGTGTCTGTGATGGCCCCCGTGTATTTACACCCTGCCGTGGCCCCGTGGGAACTGTTTTGCGCGCCCCCTAATAAGGCCCACGAGGAAGGTCCCGCCGTGTTTTTCCTGGCAGATGGACCGTCACGGGCACTGAGCACAGGCACTCGTCTCTCTCTCTCTCTCTCTCTCTCTCTCTCTCTCTCTCTCTCTGTCTCTCTTTCTCTTTCTCTCTTTCTCTCCCCCCCTTCAGTAGCCCTCTGCAAATAATAAATAGGAGGAAATACATCACCCTCTTTTAATTTAGGAGCCAAGAGCAAGGGGCTGCCAAAGTTAACACAGAGCAATCTTAGGTAATGATTGGTGAATGTGTATAAAGTTTCATTGAGCGTGACTTCACATTCTTTGCGCGGAGCATGGATGGAGATGACCGCAACCACGTCGGGGCATTGTTTTTCTGCAACTGTGGAAGGTGTGTGTGTGTGTGTTTCTTTGTGGGAACCCACCCACCAACACCCTGACTCAAACACAGACAACACACACACAAACAGACACACACACGCACACACACACACACACACACAAGCATGACCATGCACTTGCACCCGTAAATAGCAACACACTTTTGTGTTAGCTGATAAATCTGGTAAATGATAATAACCTCTCTGCCAGCCCCAAGGCCTAGAGGAGTGTGAGGCACCATTGGGAAGCACCACACTGTCCTGTAACGGCGACCAAACCCTTAAAAACCCCACAAAACAGAGTGGCGTCAGTCTTTCCACAGCTTTTTTTTTTTTGCAGGTGGTTCCAGGTGCGGCGGCGCCCTGGTCGAAAACCTCCTGAGGCCTGGCAGACGTGGCAACACTGCCTGGCAATTGATGCAATCACTCGCTCAATCTGAAGCATTTCATTGACCATTTGTGCTCTAACACAATACCTACACCAGCGCACATGGCCAGCTGTGCTGCCCGAGGCGGGTGGTGGTGGTGGTGCTGTGTGTGTCAGAGCAGCGTTTTCTCTGCGTAACAGAAACAACGGAGAGGGAGAGAGAGAGAGAGGGAGAAACACAAACCAGACATTGTTTACGCCACTTCTCCTCCATGCCTCAGTATAATTTGCTGTTCTTTCCTTTGAAGTGTGAGGATATTTATATTTCCTGACGAGGGCCTCAGAATGGCTGCTTCATCTTCGTCTTCCTCCTCTTCTTCATTTTTTGCTTTCTACCTCACCTTTGCGCCCATCTTTTCAGTCTTTATCTGTCCTCTATCTTCTTTCTTTCTTTCTTTCTTTCTTTCTCATTTACTCTCCCTGCGTTTCTCTCTTTTTTTTACTCCCCCCTCCCTCCCTCTCTTGCCCACCCGGTCACAAACTGCAAGCGGATAGCACATGTTTCCATGTTCAGGTTTTCAGGGGGCCTACTCTGATGATGGAAAACACAAGCGGTGAGAGAGAGAGAGAGAGTGAGCGAGAGAGAGATAGAGAGAGAGAGAGAGCTGCTAGCACTCAGGGATCCATCCGCTAGGAGAGGGCCCCATGCGGCAGAGGCAGCGCGGCGGGGGGATTATGGCACTCCCTGGCAGCAGACTGGTTTCAGTTAAGAATTTCAGTAATCACTTTTAGGAGTGTAATATATAGCTGACCTCTGGCAGCGACACACGACCCCCCGCTTCCCCGGCGACCAGATCAAAGGAGGCGGCGGTGGCTGTGCAAACAGCGCTATCAGGCAACTCTAGAGGATTTACGGCCTGCTTCTTCTCTCTTGTCTCTCTTTCTCTCTCTCTCTCTCTCTCTCTCTCTCTCTTGCACTCTCTCTGTTTCTGTCTCTCTGCATCTCTCTCCCTGGCTGGCCCTCATCCCACTGATACAACCACAAATGGAAGAGTAGGTGTTGTCTTACAGCATCCCCTTCCCTCTCTCTCTCACTCTCTCTCTCTCCCCTTCTTTCCTTCTACTGCTGCCTATTCTCTCTGTCATTGTTCATATTCAAGGTCTTCGTTTCCCACTCACCACAATCGGCACATATCTGTTCAGGGCCAATGCTCTCGCCGTTGGTGAATTTAACTTCACATTCCAGGTGAAGAGGCCATTTAAAAAAAAAAACACAGTTTCCAGGATGTCACAGTACTCCTGTCAGGAACAGAAACATCTAGAAGCCCAACCACAGCCTTGTGACTTAGTGGCCGGGCTTGAAAAGCCAGGCCCAGTCTTGGCTCTTCCATCCTAAATCACAAAAATGAAGCAATAAAGTCAAATTTGAGCAAGAAGGTATAAGCAAGAAAAATAAAGGCACGCCGTTAATCATGTTTGAAAAGCTGGCCAGTAGGAAGGAAGAGGTGCGTGACCTGCGTGTCATAGCAACAAGAATAGTCAAAAGCTGGCATAGAACCAGGAGAGCAAAAATAGCTTAATCAATAAACCTCCCCAGCGCTTGGCTGACGAGGCTTTTCACAATGATACGAAAATGATGTCAGTTGTTTGACAAACTCGCAACTGAACGTAACTTCCAGGTTTAGTTTTTTCTCCGTGTTTGCTACCCGTGAACTTATGGCCCACCACTGGAGGGCTTCATTGCAATACGACTGGTGCGTGTAATGCTGAAAACACATTTTAGTGAAGTTGAATTGAAATGTGACCACACAAATAGTAAACACCCACTTTTTAAGTTTTGTCACAATACATGATTTGTCACATGGGTTAAAAGTCTGACCCCCAAGCAGATGCATGCAAAGACTTTACAACAATAACTATAAACAATTTCTATTTGTTGATGTCAAAAGCAATCATTATTAGAATCACTTATGAAATAAAGTTACGACAAACAATTGTTTGAGAGAGGCCAGATGAGAAGCACATGGGTCTCGTTCTTCATGAGAACCACTCTTTGTTTCACAACTCATATTTCCTCGTTAAATTTGTGCCACAGTTTATGAAGTACTTTATTACTGTACAATCAGAAACCCGACATGGTATTTAGAACAATTATAAATGGGCAATTAAGCAATGCGCAATGAGAACCAGACAATGCTGCTTGCAATGCATAACATTCTTGACCTGTTCTGGCCCCTGTGGGAAAGAACTCTTCAGATTATTACCCTTTCCTGTTGTGGTGAGGGGCAAGATGTCTTCTGATTATCGCATGTTTTCCCATTAGGTCCACACAGAGTGTAAAAAAGAACCTTTCCAACAGCTCCCCAGTCACACTTATAAAAGTAAGTCTTGCAGTTACCAAGGTTCACCACCGGGTGGCATCACATGACAGATGTGATGATTTGCGCCATATCCCTATCCAACTGTCAACACAGCTAAGTCAACATATTGACTTTGTTCTGCCCCCTTTCCAGATGGATGCTGCATCACCTAATCTAGAGGGCATTTTCCTCTAACACTTTATGAGCGTGATTACACAAGTGTTTTATGTCTGTGTGAGAATGTGTCATCCGAGAAGTTTGTAGTATCTGTCAGTAGACGCCCTCTCTGACGCATGGAAAGCAACACTTGTTTTGTGTGTGTGTGTGTGTTTTTTTTTTTGTAGTTCAAAAGTTGAAACCCTCACCCAGACTGGATGGTCTTTATAAGGATGGTACGTATGGTTGCCAGTGTTTATTTGACTCATTTGATTACGATGTGTGCAGAGCTGTTAAATGTCCACAGGATGTCCTGGCCTTTTAACCAAGGTCCTGGGCAAGCTGAGAGGAAAAAGAGAGGCTTCCTGGTTCACCAGGAGGTAAAAACACCACCTGAGATTATGGCTTCCAGAAACAACATAGAGCACGCACACACACACACACACACACACACACACACACACACACACACACACACACACACACACACACACACACACACACACAAAGAGCAAATTAAGATAATGCATTAAATCGCACACACGCGATTCACATCAAAACAAATTTAGCACAGCTGTTTCGCATTGCTTGTGGATAGCACTGTTCACGGGCACAGCGCAGAGCCTAGTCCTCTGATGGGCTTCCCACCCTACTCATTGTACCCCACTCCCTCTCTGTGTTCTCACTGCTTAGTCTTGTAGCACAACAAAAGCCCAAGCAATCATTAACTGGACTTTATTGATCACCTGATAAGCAAACAATCTGCCCAGAGATGGGCAGAATTGCCCTCGGACGCGGCCCTGATATCTTAGGTGACCGGTGTCATCAGTATTGATTTCCTCCACACCTCAACTCTACACCACCCACCCCCCCCCCCTCCACCCCCTGCCAACCCTCCCACCCACACACCCCACCCCCAGCTGATAAGGGCAGGGGGAAAACTTGCAGCTGCGATTAAAAAAAAAAAGAAGGAAGCAAAAAAAAAAAGAGATATCCTGTCTGGCTTTTTTTTTTTACAGCCTTCTTGTCAGGCCATTAAGGACCTGATTGGAATGATCTGAGATATCCGCACACATGTGTGGCCCTGTTACGGTAATGTGGCTGACGTGGACGACTCACTCACCTGCATCACTTCCAGGGACCGCAGGCCTCCGCTCTGCTAGCCTCGTTAGCGTTGGTGTTTGCCACTCTTGCACAACAATGGAGGACGGGAAGGGACGCCCAGGACTGAAGTGAGCAACAATGCCTGGGAACAACAGTGAATTGAAGGCAGGCAGGTGGCAGGAGTACTGTGGATTGTGATACTACTGGATGAGAATGGACCGGGAGGGGGAGGGAAAGGAAAACCAGTTGTTTGGTTTTTGTTGAGGTTGTGCCAAGCGTAACCCGTGAAACACATGCTGGACATTCACACAGTATAAATAGAAAACACACTGTAAGTGCAAGCAAAGCACATTGAGCAAAAATGTGTTTTTGCAAGTGTTCAACGTGAAACTCAACTCTCCCCATGCAAACACACACACAAGCACGCACACACACACACACACACACTCTCTCTTTCTCTCTTTCCTACTCTTTCAAGTCAGGTGCTTGCAGCAGAGCCCAGGTCGCCCTTCCATCCTGTGGAGACCTCGTTACCATCAGTCTGCCCCTGCCCATTCCCCTAGCACTCCTCCTGGCCAGGGCCCTGCTCAGGTGGCTGGCTGTGTGGAAGGATGGCTGGCTGACTGGCTGGGTGGCTGGGTCAGTGGCTGGCTGGCTGGCTGGGTGGTTGGGTCGGTGGGTAGGTGCAGGCAGCGCCGTGGCCCCTCTGGAGGTGGCTGCGTCAGCTGAGTCTCATGTGCTTGGCCTGGCCCCGCTCCCCGCGACCCGGGGCTGAGGCTCAGCCACCCGCCCACGACCGCCTCCACCCACAGCGCATTCTTGCTTTATTCCCACCAAGCCACCCGTTACGCACACATACACACACACATGCATATATATAAACACACACAAACACACGCATACCCACAAAACAACATACCCAGACACACACACACACACAAACATACACACATAAACACACATACACACAAACACAGACACACATAAACACATACACACAGAGATACACAAATGAGGACACATATACACACATAAACACACACAGACACACAAAACCACATACACACATAAACACAGAGACACAAGCACACTCTAATCTAACAATCTAACACTCCACTCTTCTCTCCCACAGCCAGCAATGCAAAAGTGTACGGATACATGAGAGGGTTTCAATACATGCGCAAATCAAGTTCAGATTCAGAGGAATTTTAAGGACTCATGTCTGCCAGTGTTCGACAAGTCCAGTAGCAACAAAGCCTTGCCCGGTATGCATATTATTGAAATTGTTGTCCCTGTTGTGCAAGTCTTATACATCACTTTTGCCAATTGAATCACTACATGTCTTTGTATACTAGAGAGTCAACATCTGCTGGAGTCAAATCTCTTGTGTATGTAAGCATACTTGGGCAGTACATCTACAATTTTCATTCTGATTCTGATTGCACAGACTGTACTCTACATGAGTCTATGAGTCACAGACTCTATGAGTCTATGAGTCATAGAATCACAAAGACCTATACTGACATTCACACAAAAGATGACCCACATTTATGGGCAGAGTAGATCTGATGGCCACATGTGTGTGCCTGGTGGAAACCTAATGCAAGGCAAGGAAAAGAAGTCCTCATACAGAAAGGAAATGACCTCATCACGAAGCACAGGCCTTTGCAACTTAAGGTTACTTTTGGCAGTAAAACATTAGATGCAAAATCATATGTGCATGTATAGCCGTATGATTGCATGCAGAAACATACACACACAGGTATTTAAATATGTGCAGGTTTATTTCGTGCACTTGACAGACAGAGAGAGCAAGAGAGAGACAGACTCACACAGACGCGCACACACTCAGACAGACACACACACACACAGACATACACACACACACTTTCATAAGCGGCACACACCCTTTTCCAGAGAGCGGCCGCTACAGCAATCTGCAGCTGTCAAAACTCCGGCACTTCCAAGGCAGCAGTGGCCAGACAGGGTGGGAGACTTGTGGCTGTTTCGGGGGGCTGGCGGAGGGTGAGGTTCGCGTCCCCATGGCATGTCTCCCGAGTCTCGTCGTGTCATGTGTGACATGCGGACTGACAGCCTCTCCCACACCTCCTCGCCACACTACAACAACCCCCAACAACCCCCAACACCCCTCTCCAGCCCATTTTCCTCCTCCATCTTTACACCCCCTCCACCCCTCCCCCTCCCCCAAAACAGCTCCAGGGGTGCACAACCACCCACCACCTTTCACCGACTCTCCTTGACACGTGCAGATCTGTGTGTCCTCTGCAGGCATATGAACACGCATGATCCCCAATCAGGCCTGGATCGGGCGCACTGTCAAAAGACAAGCAGAGAGAGAGAGAGAGAGAGAGAGAGAGAGAAATGTTTGTTTTGGTAAGTGTGTTCCAAGGGTGACTATAGGTTTTGAAATGATGTCGCTGCTGCCAGAAAGCTGGATGGCCGGAAAGCCTGAATGTGATTTAATGTGTATATTGTAAACCCTAGGCACTCTGCACCCTGTGAGGTCAAATTGCCTGGCCAGTGAATGTGTTGCTTGTGATTCATTGACTAGCATCTTAAAAAAAGAATAGTCTGAAAAAAATGTTTGTTTTTGTTACGTAATGGCCCAAATACCATAGTACGTAATATTGCTCTTTGTTTTGATAGAGCACCTTAGAACAATTAGACAACGCCACCAGGTATTTACGGCAGTGATAAGCTCTGGACTCTGCCTCGACTTCCAGTTATTGTGAAAAGCTCTGTGCTTCAGCTTCCAAGAACTGTGTGAAATAACGTAAAGCTTACATCGTAAATTATGATTTATATTATTAACTGGAAGGGCATGATTGAGGGTATTTGATAAAGTCTGACCAGAAGGAAGGCATACCTTTCCTTATTTAAACTGGCAAAGATGATTTTGATCACAGTCTCTTTTGTCCTAACTTGGATTTTTGGCATTCATTTTTCTTTTCTCCAAACTGTAAAAAAATTAGAATCAGAAAATACAAAAAAAAACTTTACCCTCATAGAAATAAAAAGCTGATGAATTGCTTTTGATTATGAAGCAGAAAACCTTTTCCCAAATTCTTTGGCAAGTTAATGACCCTCTGAAGAACCCATGGGCCTATGAAGAATTTACAGCAAAAAATGTTCTCACAGTTGAAGAATATTCTTAATTGTTCTGAGAACAACCTTTAATCTGCTGGTAAAGCGGGAGTAAGGGTGAAACATTAATGAGCTCTTTCAGGGAAACACCATACCTTGTGAGAATTGTTAGCTTAAAAACTCCCATCACACATGCAAGCTCTTTTGCTGAGTGGTTTGTGCAGGCCAGAGGGACGGTGCTGTACGGTACTGTAAAAGCATTTCTCCTCCACACACTGTAGGACTGTTTATGTCAACACTGCTTCTGTGTGTGTTTCATCACCCCAGCTCCCCTCATTAGTCTTTGAGCCTGTGTGTCAACCAATCTAAAAAGACACATACACACACAAACACACACACACACACACACGCACAGAGTTGTGAACGTCTGTTGTGAAGCTCTTAGACTCACCTGGCCGACACTGCTCCTGCAACATTACTGGATGGCAATTATTCGGAGGAAATGTACTTTTCTCCCGCTCCCTTTCCCCTTTTTCGCACAAGGAAACGATGTGGTTTCACAATTTCAAGATTATTATTGAAATCTTCAGTTCCCCCCGCCACATTAAGTGGCTGTGGTGTGCGCTGAAACCCACTGAGAGCACAGAAACATACACAGTGGTTTAGCGTTGGGAAGCGGCCAAGACAAATGACTGCTTCAGGTGAAAACAAACCTTGGCTGGTGCTGCTTTTTTTCCATTGCAAGGCTCTTTCGTTTTCCTTTTTTTCCCCTTTGCCTGCTTAAACAGTCTTACATACGCCTTGGATTTGTTCGTCCATGGCTGCACATGCAACACTCTCCGGGCTTGTGAATTCACGAAAAATGAGGAATTACTGTTGAAATGCCACTCAGCAAAACAAAGCGGTTCCACAGGTGTTCAAGGATTTAAGAGGAATGACCTCTTCAAAGCCATTACTGTGGGCCCTCTACACTCGATTTGTGACACTCAGTTATGGAAACCAAGGGAAACTGAACTGACTGAGGATTTGTCAAATGTAATGCACAATTTAGGAGATGTGTGTGTGTGTGTGTGGGTATGTGTGTGGGTGTGTGAGAGAGAGAGAGAGAGAGAGAGAGAGAGAGAGAGAGAGAGAGAGAGAGAGAGAGAGAGAATGTCTGTGAGGGAGAGAGAGAGAGAGAGACAGAGAGAGAGAGACAGAGAGAGAGTGAGAGAGAGAGAGTGAGTGAGAGAGAGAGAGAGAGAGAGAATGTCTGTGAGGGAGAGAGACTGAGAGAGAGAGAGTGAGAGAGAGACAGAGAGTGAGAGAGAGACAGAGAGAGAGAGAGAGACAGAGAGTGAGAGAGAGGGAGAGAGAGAGATGGAAATTTCTCATATCCCAAACCCATTCACCTACCCTGCTGCTTCTCAGGTCCTGCTGGCGTTCATCTGCAGTGGACTGTAACTGGCGTAATACCACAATAAAAGCATTGGCCATGCCCTGAGCAGTCATAAATCCAGCAGAGGGAATGTCACCTCTGCTATTTCACAGGGTCATTTCCCTGTATGTGGCTTCATATTTAAATATTTATGTTTACGAGCAGGCAATATGTTATGACCTATTATGACACTCCAGCACACGAGATAAGGCCACTAAGCACCCTCTTGTAACCTCCACTGTAAGCATCCTTGTCACTTTTTGTACCAAATGGCAATATTCAAAATCAAATATAGCAACAGGTGAGTGCTGATTCACACCAAATACTCTCTGTATACAGCGTGTGCCCGTTTTCTGTCCGTATTCATTTAGAATGCATGTTAACAACTTAGACTATTCACACCGCACACGTGATCTCAGCGTATTCTGTCACACATACAAATATATTGTACACTGTTACATGCTGTACACGCTCAAGTCGGTGTGAATGAGCCCTAAATCTTTATTTCACAGTGTCGGTGTTACAGTGCATATATGTGGTAAAGTGGTATAATCTGTGTAACTATTTATAATATCATGTACTAGTGTTGTACTTACATGATAATACTATTATTAGTATGATTAGTAATACTATAACTAATAATAACTTATTTTTGTAACAAAGCTACACTACGACACTGTTTTATATAAATGTTCTCGTCTCGGTAAGTCGATACCTTACTTCAGTCATAATAACGTGGCTAGTCAGTGAGTTTTCTCTCCCTGCAACAATTCCGTCCCCACCAAAATCTGACTGCTTTCTACACCCTTGCCAGTTAACATTTCAGCACAATCATTCAAAGACAGTAATTAGCAATGGTGGAGTATATGACAGTATTTGTACTCGCACAAACTCAGGTTGGGTAAGCTGATCGAACCAATGTGCTGTGACAGTATACTGTAACAAAACAACAGCAAATAATTAAGGACACTCAGACACCATATCATTTTTAAAACTCAGAGCTCAGAGTTGCAGACCTATCTTATTTCACTGCTCAATTAAGACTCTTATTGTATATAGTGCCTGATGTCACTTATAGACACCCGTACTTAGGCTGGTTTTCACAGTATAGTTTAAGTAAAGCACAATGTCACAACGCAATCTGAGTATCCACCGGATGTGAGTCACGCATGCGCATATGTGCTTTTTGATTCACGAATGCTTTACGGTATTTCCCAATTCATGATGGTGTATTTACGAGTCACCTCTCCTGTTTCCCCCCGTGAGTCAGCGCATCTCGGCCCTCCAAATAAATCTGCAATTTAGAAAAGAATTCGAAGCTGCTAAAATATTACAGCTACCGGCCATTTCGCCATTTTTTTCCCAATCCACCGTCTCGAAAATCCTCACATGCGTTTCACTTCTACGTCTACTGCGCATGTGCGATTCACTTCGGGTAGGTACTTAGGTCGGGTTGCGACACACGTAACGCTAGTGTCCTGCTCTGTTATCTGATGTTCTTACATTCACTTCCGCTGTGTCACCCACTTCTCTCCCGAGCAAGCAACTCACCTGTAAGGCCTCGTGTGGCTCAGCAGGTTTTCATACCAGTCTTAAGCGCTCGCCTGCATCGCACCCGAGGGCAAGGGGGGGGGGGGGGGTTAAATGGCATCAATTAAAAGAACAATTGGTTTAGTGGCACAATTATGAGCTCAGCCCGGATGAATACTACAAGGAAAAGAACACCCTGGAGGAAGACGGCTAAGGATCTCGGGTATTTAGCTATCAGCCATCCACCTCCCCAAACCCCCACCAACACAGAGGATTTTATTTTTCTTCACACGCAAGTAAACATTGGGGGCATGCAAGGTAGCTTCAGCTGAAAGCCTTATCTTTGCTCAAGAAGGGAGATCATTAGGAGTTTAGGAAGAGCACTTTGAAAGACGAGATATTTGGAACACACTGGGATTACGAAATGTTATCACGAAGACGACTACAGGAGAAAGTATGTCCAATGGGCCCTGTTACAATGTCATTAAGGAGCAGTAAAGCGTGTTGTGGTGATTAACCACATTTTTACATCATGACACAGATGTGAACAAAGCAGCTGCCATGTCGTTATTCCTCACAAAACGATGTGGTAGGTTCAGCCCCTGGTGGTGTGCTGTTTGAATGTATGTATTATTTGATAAGTGTTATTTGAGGATTGGACATTGACATGTCAACAGGATCATATAAAAATGCAAAAAAAAGAAATGCAGAGAAATATGAGAAAGAGAGAAATATAAAAACATTTTAGTGGACAGTGGGCATTAAATCCCTATATATATATATACTTGATAGGTGTTCTTGTGCTTGCTGTAGTCATTTTCACATGTCACCACCTTTCCAATAATCACACCAGAGCCGTCCTCCCCTTAGCCTCTCCTGGCTTTAGCCACTGAGGTCAAAATGGTCAAAGTGACTAACGGAGCCAAAGGCCGGCACCCTTATACAAGAGCTGAGGTTAGAAAGTTAATCGTCGCTTTTGTGCCGCTTGTTGAGGATGAAAGGCAATCCATTGGGGAATGGTATTCTAAGACCCCCCCCCCCCCCCCAACTTTAAACCCAACCCCCCCTGCCCTCCCCACCCCTTACGATGTAGGCTTGCATATACAGTTGCTTACTGAGATTAGCTGAGAAAATAATCATTACATTTGCCCCACTGCTGCTGAAAAAAATCTCAGTCAAACCAAGGGCACCCCATGCCTCCCACCCACCTGACATCTCCAGAACATTCCTATGTGTGTGTTTGTGCATGTTTATGTGTGTGTGTGTTTGTGTGTGTGTGTGTGCGCGTGTGTGTGTGTGTGTGTTTGTGTATGCGGTTGTACGTGTATGTGTGTGTTTGTGTATGTTTATGTGTGTGTGTGTGTGTGTGCGTGCGCGTGTGTGTGTGTTTGTGTATGCGGTTGTACGTGTATGTGTGTGTTTGAGTATGTTTATGTGTGTGTGTGTGCGTGTGTGTGTGTGTGTGTGTGTGTGTGTGTGTGTGTTCGTGTATGCGGTTGTACGTGTATGTGTGTGTTTGTGCATGTGGTTGTACGTATATGTGTGTGTGCGCGCGCGTGTGTGTGTGTGTGTGTGTGTGTGTGTGTGTATGTATTTGTGTATGTGTGTGTGTATGTGCACGTGTTTGTTTGCGTGTATGCCCTGCCTCTTCAGGGCCACCGCTCATCCGGCCGGCCCGCCTCTGGCTGGCTAACGAGGGCCAGTGCTGAGAGGCAGATGGATGTAGTGGTGCGTCACAGGTGGGACTCATTACAGCTGCACTTGGCAGATTTGTACTGGGCTCTGCATAATTGCATTGTTTCTGAAAAAGTGAAGGGGGAAAGCAACAAGGAAAGATGGAGAGAGAGGGAGAGAGAGAGAAAGATGGAGAGAGAGTGAGAGATTTGTACAGGGTTCTATGGTAATTGCATTGTTTCTGAAAAAGTAAAGGGGAAAAGCATTAAGTTGAAATGAAAAGAGAAAAAATGAGAGAGGGAGAGAGAGAAGGACAGACAGAGAAAGAGAGAGAGCATGAGAATGCAAATACAAACTAGCACGAGCACGCACGTACTTATGGTTTTTAAAGGCAATCTTTCATAGCTCTCTCAAGAGTTGTGCAAAAGTAAAAATACCCTATTAACTGGGCTAAACGTGCCCAAGTTGTTTCACAGTGAATAAACATCGAAAAAGCTCATATTTTTATAGATCCCAAGCACAGTCCCCAAATGTGCAAACTTTTGGCAGGGGAGACACGTGATACCCACACTGTCAGGGGTGCCCCCTCTCCCGTCTTGTTTTAATGCGACTTATACACACATATCCTATAATAGCTAACAGTGATGGTAAGTAAGAGTAAGAGTAAGTATTTCTTTCCCCATTCAGGACCAGTTGCCACAAGGAAGTGTTGTGGATTGATTATAAAATAACAGATCTTGCAAATCTTACATTTCTGAAGTATTTTTGTCACTAGCTTTTTTCCTGTGTGTGAAATGTGTAAAAATGGGTTTGACATGGATAATATCTTCATGACATCCCAAAGAGTGTTTTTCCTGAGT
>CM050218.1:18562500-18567500 GCA_027475355.1 Coilia nasus | reverse complement strand
CTCATTTACTCATTGTTTCCCCATAAGTCTGTTAGACAAGGGCGGCATGGTGAGTAGGAAACTCCTTGTGCGCGGCGGAGAGAGTGAGTGACACAATTTTACATGGGATTTCCACAAAGCTCTCAGCGGGTTGGCTTCGGTGGCGCAGTACCACTCAGTGACCCCGTTCCCTGGCCACTCACGCCGCAGGATTAAAGGTGAACACCAGGGCAAATCAGTTATCAAGTCAGAAACACTGATCGTCAACTTTCCACTGTTGCCTTTGTGCTTATTGCACACACACACACACACACACACACACATACACACACACACACACAGTCATTCCTCCTTGCCCTTTCTTTGCCTATCTCAGAGGCTTTTTTGGAGCCTGTTTAAGGCATGAGTCCCGTGCCACAGTGCCGCCCCACTATTCTATATGAGGGGGAACAGTGGGGTATTGTTGCGCCATCTCTGACCCAGCAGAAAAGGAGCATGGATCTACAGTATGTCTGTGTAAGAGCGACAGGCAGCTTCGCCTGGTAAAGATGTGACGCAGTCTCACAGCTAAACAAAACTGTGTTGTCAGATCACACAAATGTCCCATCTCATTGATGTAAATATGATCGAAGCTATAAATGTGTCAAATGTAAACTCGGAATGGGGTGATGACTTATCTGAAAAACCTTCTGTGTATGTGCTGGTTACCAGTTAGCATATGATATAGTGTATGATTTTGACACAATGGGGATTTAGCATGTGTAGTCATTTAGTCACATGCTCCCTGAGAGAAACGTTTACAAGGCAGAAAGCAAGAAATAATCAAATCTGAAATTTATCAACCGTGTCAAAGTTATTATGACTGACTACTGGCAAATGTTAAATGTAGCCTACTGTCCCATGCCTGATTTCAGGCACCATGCCTGAGATCTTTCAGCCCTGTGTTTAATTAAAAAAACTTTCTGGTTGCTTTACTGACAGTACTCACTTACTTGTGAAAAGTAAAAGTTTTTATGTAGAAAAGATGAAAGGCTCACACCACTGCTGCCGTGGTGTTTAAAATTCACTTTTTTCCCTAGTGTGGTATGAGTGTGCTCATTGCATTGATATGTGCACTTGTATTTTCCGAGTCATAAGCAGCCTTGCTGTAGCCAGCAAACTGATATGTTTCCTTCGTTTTCAGTTGAAATATAGCCAACTGCAACAGTTATTTCTGTGATCACGAAAGCATCAAGTAATGGTAAGTCACCTTAACTCAATCTTGGGAAAACATTTTGGCAAACACACCAGACCACATTTGGCTTGTCCTTTTTTGTCACATAGTCCTCCTTTTTCAAATGTTCTCTTGGTGCTTGTTCTTGTTACTGTGCTAAACAACCATCTATTGTCTTAGCATGTAGCTATAGCTGGTCTTTCTGCTGACAAACATGAAGATTTGACAGGGCTGCACAGTACAGTTTATCTACCCAAACTCTACACAGTTAATAGAACGTGTTCATCCACTGACCCAATTTAAAGGTGAGTTAATTCAAAGAATAAAAACAATTACTCAATAAATTCTCTTAGCTTTTGGCCGTGAATGGCTGGGAAAACACAGCTGCTGCTGTTCTCTCTTCATGCACTGTCCTTTTTAAAGTTGAATTCCAGTCAGATGAGCTAGCTAAGCTGGAAAAAAAAGAGCTACTGTTTGTTATCCTAGCTTAAAAGCCTGTTTATGCTAGGGCAGTCAGACACATTAGCAGAACCAGGAAAAAAACTGAGGTTAACAGTAATCCAAGCTTCAATTAAACATTAGTGTGTTTGTCGGAATATCACACCACCAGCCTGTGTTTGGTAAACAGAGACTTAGGTACATTTACATAAAGTGCTATAGAGATGTTAATGCTGAGTCTGTATAGTTCTTAAATCTTCTGACATATTTGAGGCTCAAGGTAGTAAACCTATTAGCTAAACTTCAACATGCTTTTAAGTCAACCTTAAGCTTTCTGTATTCTGCATTGTTCATATGAAAGGCTTAAAATATTCTAGCAGGCCTGCTGAGGGCATGGCCTACGAATGCCCCCACACCCTGATGCTGACCCTGCTTTCATGCCCTGGCGCATATTCTCACATTTTCATAGGGTTTCTTAAAATGGTGATAGTCCAGTTCTGTAATACATTCCATTAGGTTCACTGCCATATCAATACTGGTCAAACTGATGAAATCATTTTTTTTTTTTTTTTAGTTTGCATGTGGTATTTTAGTGCAGTTTTCTGAGTCTGAAATATTCAGGTTCTAAGTGGTCTTAAACGTAGCATGCTAGATGCTTTGTTAAACATCACACCTTTGGTTTTGAAACACAATCACACACAGACGTGCATTGTGTTGTCCCTACTTTACTCTCTGTCTAAACTAGCAAAGGCATAATACGAGTCTACGTAATGCCTTTGGATCTCTGTATAGAAGGACTCTTTCAGCCGCACACATTCACAGACACACACTCGAACTCACAACCACCTCTCCCTTCCTATACACATGGGGTCACAGCCTCAATGAGAGCAAAGGAGCGGGAGAGGATGTGACGACTTCAAAAGCCATTACTGATCACTTCAAACTCACAATGTGCACTAAGGCATACCTCTCAGACATGGGCCCTCTTCATTTTCTAAAGGACACCCAATCAGTCCTTCATCAGCCTTCACAGACAGAATTGGTCTTGTGTGGGTTAAAAATGTATTAATTTACTGGCACATGAAAACTATTATATATATATGATATATATATATATGATATTTTTCTATATTATATATAGAATTGATATATATATATATTATATCATTTGTGAAGAAGTGTACTTTTGACAGCATTAGTGTTGATGACATTAAAAAAAAATCATTAGTGTTGTAGTTATTGTTATGATAACATAAAAAAAAACATCAATGACAAAGATAAAAAAAAAAACTAATGAATGAACAACAAGAGATTTCTGTCTCATCACACTACATGAGACTCCAAAACAGACCTCTCTGGCCTTCTGCCAAGGAAGACCGAAAAAAAAAAACCTGAAAAAATTACAGTGTTGTGTTTTTTTTTTTTTTTTCAAGATAAATTCAGCTTGGCCTTTCTCGCGAGCCTTTGATGTTCTGCGGTGAGCGATGACTGGGTATGCTGAACATTTCTAGAATTTTCTATTTGGGGGTTTTTGAAGTGAGTCCCCTATTTACTGTCCATATAAAATATGGTCTTTTAAACTGGGCAATAAAACAAGTTTTATGGCTGTATTATCCTAACCCCCACTGTGAGAATGCCGCATTTACTTTCCAAATGAAGCTTGCTGGGGCTTTGGACTATAAGCTTCCTGACTCCACGTAATACACTGTATTAATCAAAACGAACCCATCATGTATCCTGCATGGGCCTTGCTCACAGGATGGAGAAGGAGAGGAAATGAGAAGACGGGAGAAGAGAAAGGAAGGGACGAGAGGAGAGGGGTAGAGCAAACATGAGATGGGGGCTCACTAGAGGAAAAAAGAAAGGAGCAGGAGAGGGAAAGAAAGAAAGAAAGAAAGAAAGAGTCCAGGGTTGCTGTTGTTTGTTGGGTCTACGGAGGGGGAGTGAAACAGTGACCAGGTGACAGAGGTCACGGGGCGACAAGGCCGACCCCTCCGTGGGACCGAGTCCGTGACCTGCCAAGGAATCCCACCCCTTGACGCCCCCCCACACACCCACCCCACCCCAAACAAAGGAGCCATCCTGTGTGCAATAAGATCTGGAACGCAACAAAGGGAGGGGGGCTGCCCACCTCCGCACACAAACATTGCAGATAAACTATGGCAGGCAGGACACTGAATGAGTCACATCAGAGACTGACCAAAGCATCTTCTTCTTCTTCTTCTTCTTCCTTATTCTGCTCTTTTTTCCACCAGAGCAAACAAACTGGACAAACACCACCAGCGTTCGACATCCCAACAATTTATTCCCCCCCCTCCTGCTGGTTCATGTTGTTTGAGTGGGAACGCACAGGTAAGTGGTTTAAACATGGTCCCGGTTTGCAGGCCACAAGAGTGGTGAGTCAGCCCTGACGTGGGGTGCCAAGAGCTGGGGCTTGCACAGAGAGAGGGCTGTGATACATATCCACACACGGAGCTGTCCTCACACAGGTTAATATATGGCGCTGTAAAACTCCGATCTGGCTGTTGAGTTTATTGCGCTTTGCCAGGCATTAAATGTTCAAGTGCTGTTTAGTTTATACCAAAGCGCGCAATGTAAGCATGTCATGATTAAAAGTATGATATAACACTCATTACCCGACAGGCAGGGAAAAATATTTTCAACATACGAGATGTAAAGATTAAAAAAAAAAAACGATCTGTTTCAAAAGGAAAGGGGGAAAAAAAATCTTTCCCCTCGACATCATGTAATTAAAACAGTTCCAGCAATCCTTTCAACCAGGGAGTCACAATATTTTGCAATATTTTGAGAAGGCAGTGAAAATGGGAATGGGCAGACACACAGGCAGGCAGGCAGGCAGGCTGACACACAGCCAGGCAGGCAGGCAGGCAGGCAGACACACAGACAGGCAGGCAGGCAGGCAGACACACAGACAGGCAGGCAGGCAGGCAGGCAGGCAGGCAGACAGGCAGGCAGGCAGGCAGGGAGGCAGACACACAGACACACAGGCAGGCAGACACACAGACAGGCAGGCAGGCAGGCAGGCAGACAGGCAGACACACAGACACACAGGCAGGCAGGCAGGCAGGCAGGCAGACAGGCAGGCAGGCAGGGAGGGAGGCAGGCAGACACACAGGCAGGCAGGCTGACACACAGACAGGCAGGCAGGCAGGCAGGCAGGCAGACACACAGACACACAGGCAGGCAGGCAGGCAGGCAGACACACAGACAGGCAGGCAGGCAGGCAGGCAGACAGGCAGACACACAGACACACAGGCAGGCAGGCAGGCAGGCAGACAGGCAGGCAGGGAGGGAGGGAGGCAGGCAGACACACAGGCAGGCAGGCTGACACACAGACAGGCAGGCAGGC
>CM050218.1:18547500-18560000 GCA_027475355.1 Coilia nasus | reverse complement strand
TGAACTGTCTGTGTGTGTGTGTGTGTGTGTGTGTGTGTGTGTGTGTGTGTGTGTGTGTGTGTGTGTGTGTGTGTGTGTGTGTCTGTATCTGTGTCTGTGTGTGCATATGAATTGTCTGTGTTTGCATGTGTGTGTGAGTGTCAGTGAACTGTCTGTGTGTGTGTGTGTGTGTGTGTGTGTGTGTGTGTGTGTGTGTGTGTGTGTGTGTGTGTGTGTGTGTGTGTGTGTGTGTGTGTGCGTGTGTGTGCGTGTGTAGGTGTGTGTGTGCACTGGGGCTGTGGGCAACCACATGGCTATTGTGCCCCAGGAGAAGTTAATTAGGAAGTGAAACCTTGAGCGCTTGACAGCTAGCTTTGTTCAGATGCGAGCCATCTGTGACAAATGCCGTTTAGAGGTACTTCACTTTCCTTTGTAAACAATGGCCAAAGAGGATCCTGGCCATAAAAGGTATAGGAGATCTGACAGAGAATGGCCAAAAGATATGATCCATCCGCTGCTAGTAATTTTTGCAAGGGTCCCCTTTTAGTAAATGATCTTCTTGTTGAAGCATACTAAATTATTGGAATGAAGGAATACAGGCAAGTATGCTTTAAGCCCATCCTGTAATCCTTTACATGTTTGTGGAAGGGAAATGCACATTTTTGATCACACTAAACATATCAATACAGAATGTATTTTATTCAGACGATGTATCCTTAAAAAGACGTGTCTGTTGTTTTAAAGTTTTTTTGGTTTCCTGAATGAATTGAAATTATAACAACCCACAGAAGTTATTTTCGGCATGACATGTTCAGTCAATGACTTTACTAGTAGGTTCATTTAATTTAAAAAGATATGTATTTATTCTGTGTTTTAGCTGGTAATTCATCTTCTATTTTTAAATCTTATGTCAGTTTCCCATCTTAGTTAAACTTGATGTGGTTTTGGTCATAAATTACCAATCTGACATATTAAAATTAAAATGAAAGCAAATGAGTTATCTCAAACTGTTTCTGTCAATTGTAGTTTTAAAGCCTCATTTTAATCTCTTTGTACCACTTGATATTATTTTTCACAAAATATTTGAACATTCAAGTGGAAGTATGTATATCAAAATTAATATTTTATGTGTTTGAAGATGTGCTTAGCAGACTTTCAAAGTATGTATACAATACTCTGTGTCTCCAGTCACAAATATAGTGGTGGTTTAGGATGAATATATAAACACCTGTTCATATTAACACACAACTGACCTGTGCTATGGTTGATCCTTGTAAGTTTAAAGTTGTACTGGTCTGTCTGGCCATGCTTGTGTACATTTCTGATGAACTAACACCAATATTGACGTTACAGTATATTATCATGCAGTGTATTACACAGTTAATTATGTGTGCTCTGACATATCACCATTAATACTATTTAGGTCTACCTATAGCTGGTCACTTTATTATTCTACTTATATTATTATTGCTATATTATTCTGATTAGTGTAATATTGGAGTTGGGTAAGACTTTTTTAGTGTATCTACATATAAGAAAATGTTGTATCATCTACTTGCACTGTATTGTACATGCCATGTACACTAACATGAACCCTAACCCTATCCCTATGGTACAGTGTAAATACATAATGTTACACATTGTTACACACTTTGCTACACTTGTACCTAATTGATGTAAAAGGCACAGTCAGAACAACTGTAACCTGGAATTGTTTCTGAAATCATTTATGGGAGTTTTCAGATATTGCAGGTGGTGTGTTTGAAGCTCTAGGTCTCCTAGATTTTCCAGTTTCCAATAATGTATTATTTTTTCACTGCCATCCGCTGGCAAAAAAAAAACTGCGCTAGAAATCCAGAAAAGGAAGTAGTCTTCTGTAGGATAATAGGCAGTGAGCACATTAACATAGTAGTGTACACGTACACACACAAACACACACACACACACACATGCACACACACACACACACACATTTTAGGAGTGACATATGCTCTGCTGCTCTACTCTGCTCTGCTTTGCTCTGACAGTCTTGATAAAGGTATTAGGGGCCGAGGGGCAGAAGGAGGGTGGTGATTGGGCGCGCTTGCGTACGGCGTATTATTATTACCACGCTTTCCCCATTACATGCCGGCCTGAGTCACCGTGCTGCCCCGTACTGCCCCGCGCTGCCCCACGCCTCTACGCATGTGCCCCTCTGCTTTATGTCGCCAAGCAGCTGACAGCTTTAATGAACTCGTACCGACCGCAGCTGTGTCCGCCAGCCCGCAATCAACCAAAGAGGCCAAGGCTCGCTTTTTTCTACACTTCTTTTTCTCTCTTTCTTTCTCTTCTCTTTCCTTCTTTCTTACTTTCTTCAGTCGATTCCCAGCCGGGTGGCTGTGGCCAGTCTGCAGCCCCTCACTAGGGGGCACAGTCACACGAACACTCAGCCCCACACTCACACACTCAGCCCCACACTTACACACTCAGCCCCACACTTACACACTCAGCTTTACAGCCACATACACTCAGCCCCACACACACACACACACTTTCAGGCCCACGATCACACACACACACACACACTTTCAGCCCCACGATCACACACTCAGCCCCACACTTACACACTCAGCTTTACAGCCACATACACTCAGCCCCACGATCACACACACACACACACTTTCAGGCCCACGATCACACACACACACACACTTTCAGCCCCACGATCACACACACACACACACTTTCAGCCCCACGATCACACACACACACACACACTTTCAGCCCCACGATCACACACACACACACACACTTTCAGCCCCACGATCACACACTCAGCCCAACACTTACACAACAGTCAATCACAAACAGCCACACACATACACACTCAGTCCCACGGTCAATCACAAACAGCCACACACATACACACACAGTCCCACGGTCAATCACAAACAGCCACACACTTACACACACAGTCCAATGGTCAATCACAAACAGCCCCACACTTACACACAGTCCCACGGTCAATCACAAACAGCCACACGCTTACACACACAGTCCCATGGTCGGTCATACACTTAGCCCCACACTTACACACTCAGTCCCACGGTCAATCACAAACAGCCACACACATACACACACAGTCCCACGGTCAATCACAAACAGCCACACACTTACACACACAGTCCAATGGTCAATCACAAACAGCCCCACACTTACACACAGTCCCACGGTCAATCACAAACAGCCACACGCTTACACACACAGTCCCATGGTCGGTCATACACTTAGCCCCACACTTACACACTCAGTCCCACGGTCAATCACAAACAGCCACACACATACACACACAGTCCCACGGTCAATCACAAACAGCCACACACATACACACACAGTCCCACGGTCAATCACAAACAGCCACACACATACACACACAGTCCCACGGTCAATCACAAACAGCCACACGCTTACACACACAGTCCCATAGTCGGTCACACACTCGGCCCCACACTTACACACTCAGGCCCACACTCACACACAGTCTCACGCTTACACACTCAGCCCCACACTACACACACAGCTTTACAGTCAGTCACAGACACTCAGCCCCACGGTCAGTGACACACTCAGCTGTTCAGTCATACACTCAGCCCCATGGTCACACACTGAGCCCCATGGTCACACACTGAGCCCTGGGGTGCGTAGTGCCAGGAGAGGTGTGACACCAGCACAGCGCAGCACAGCAGAGCGGAGCAGAGCAGAGTAGAGTGTAGGGGCCGCTCAACTAACGACAGCAGACAGCACCAGCACCAGTCAAATAAAAGCAGCCATGATTACGATTGTGGTTACAAGCAAGCACATCATTAACTCCACAGATTGGCAATGCGAGGGGGACATAAAAAGGGGGTTGTTGTGGGATCGGGGAAGGAGGGGATGGGGGTGGAGGTTGATTTTTGGGAGAGACGAAGGAAAATGAAACTCGGGCGTTACACATGCGGATGTCTTGCATTCGATACCTCATCAACACAGACGTTTGACAAGCCAACTCGAAGCTATAAAAACTGACTAAATGATCAATAAATACATCAAATAAAAATCTGATATGGCAATCGTGGTCCTTTGTTTCGAGTTAAATCCACTTGCCAGTATAAAGTGCACGGGTCACTGCTTGGTAAAGGGAACTATGACTGTGTGTGGTTGGCCTGCTCCCATTCGGAAACTCTGAAGATGGCGATCAGGAAAAACACAGAGCCATTGCGATGAGTGGCCTCACAGGAACACTCACAAGCGTCGGTTTCCATGCTGTACATGGAGCAGGACATTTCCAATAACCAGAAATCAGACATCCAGTCATGGGCCACAGAGGCAACCGCCCCAACGCTGTGTGCAACAGGTCCTAAACACATGACTTTGTTGTTACCTCTGCCAAGAAAGGTTATGATTTTGCAAGGGTTGGTTGTCTGTCTGTTTGTTTGTTTGTTTGTTAGCACCTTTGAAAGGTTGGAAATGGGCAAATAAAAATAAAGGTTTCAGGGTGGTAATCTGGATCACCATCTGGATCCAGGATTTTTCTTTAAAAGGTTTCTTTTATTACTGGCGGAGGTCTGTTTGCCCTCCGAATGCTTTCTACTTTGTTTATTGTTGTTGTTTACCACAGGCTTACAGAAACTATTAAGCAGCAGTCAGTGGTGGGGCAGTCAGTATGGGATCTCCTGTCCCCTCCCCCATACTACCCCAAATTTAGCAATACTGACATTTACATGCCCTTAGCAGAATATCCACACAACACCACAGTTTCTCACTGTTTTATAGAATAAATAGTTTTGTACAGGATTCATATTTCATTTCCTTTTTTTTAATTATGGTAAGGAATTTAATTCCATTAGCATTAACACTTCAGTGGTTGGAATTACATTAGCCATTTTGGTTTCCTCTGTCAAAAGCCACGTCCACGAAGACAGACCAACTGAAATTAAATAATTTATTTCATACACCTACTAACTTACTGTGGAACTGATACCCTTTTGGAGTTGTGTATATCGTCTTTAAATAGGAAATTAATGTGAGCATAAAAATGTACAACATAATACCATTAACAACACATGAAAGTCTCCATCCAAGCAATGTAGTATGGAGTGGGACTGTGAGAGGAAAGGAAGAGTGCTGCACATAGATATGCCATCACCAGCCACATCTAAGACTAATTACTTTCACAAGGGCAGTGCTCCTCCCAAACCTTCATTTCAGTTCAGCTGAGTTTAGTACAGTTCTTCCCCCTCAAGAAAACTCACGGCAGGATACGACAGGTCCAACATGCAGACACAGTCTAACTCAAAGAAGCCGCCCATAACCAACATCTCCAACCCGCCACATTACATTACTTTACACTTAGCTGACGCGCTTATCCAGAGCGACTTACAGATATTTACAGGGTTTCAGTTACAGTCTTTGGGATTCGAACCGGCAACCTTCTGATTGCAAGATCAACTCCCTAACCACTAGGCCACAGCTGCCCCCACAAAAATGTATTTTTGCCCTCCCCAAGCAAGGGCTCTGAACTACCAAGGGAAGGGCATTATAGAGACCACCTTACTGTAAAAGGACCAGTATGTAAAATGTTTAGTTACGAAAATGTGTGTTCCCTGTTTACAAACTCGTCCTTTTTCATGAATATTTACCAGCACCATCAATTCCAAGTAGTCCTACTGGCTTGAAATTTTACATGTGTATATGCATGAACTGGGGTCAATGCTCCATATTCATGCACCATCTTGAAATACGTCAGCAGGTTAGGGACATACAGGATACGGCTCCGCCTTTTGCATTTTCGCTGTGACATCATAAACATGTGACAGGATAAACTGAAGTTGTGGATGACATCTTGGCTTTTTAAAGCGTGAAGGCTAGCGTAGCTATGATACATACTCTGAAGTCCGTGATGTGAGACAGTTGAGAGAGTTGAGAGTTGAGAGTTGAAATTCCTACATGTAGGACTGAATTATAATAGTCTTAGGCAGGTCTGTGTGGGATACTGTGTACTGACGATTAAAGGTATGCTCTCTCTCTCTCTCTCTCTCTCTCTCTCTCTCTCTCTCTCTGTCTCTCCACCCCCCCCACCCCCCCCCCCCCCCCCCCAACCCCCCTCTCAGTTCAGCTCAATTCAACAATGCTTTATTGGCATGACAAATACGTTTTTCGCATTGTCAAAGCAATACAAGTAATTAAGTAAAGTAAAGGGGACACATGACACTTAGGTGTCTATAAGTAGACATACATACTCTCTCTCTCTTTCCCTGTCTCTTTGTCTCTCTCTCTCCTTCTCTCTCTCTTTCTCTTTGCTCTTTCTATTCTCAGAGTGTGACTGCAGGGTAAACCAGGACAGGTGAGAAGCGGGGTTTGACAGCCAGTGTGTGGAGTGATGGGAAAAGAATGCCACATGACCTCACATCACAACAGATGACATCTTTACAGACAGACAACACAATATGTTCACTGACTCAACACACACACGCGCGCACACACACACACACACACACAGGTAGAGATAGTCACTTTCGCTCAACACACACCAAATACCATAAAACATTCACTCATCTTAGGTCATCTTCTTATCCAGACTCTCAGCCTATATGTGTTCACAAAAACTGGAATGAGGACACACACACACACAGACACACAAACACACACATACACAGAGTGTGTATCACAAGGTTAGGCTGTAAAGGAACCAGCCTAACATTCACACCTATAATAACTGTATTTCTAGGGCCGCGCCTCGTGTAACAGTGACCGAGGTGACAAATGCCATATCACTAGCACAGGACACTAATACAGATGTAACTTCACACACACTGTAAGCAAGCAGCCAATGGATGTTTGCCACGTCATGGCAGTGTTCACAGGAAATGTAGGATATCTGTTTATGGCCAGGAGTGGGCCAGAGCCATAGTGAGAGCGTTCTCTACCGCTCTGGTCAGGACAAACCATCGAGACAATTTACTTCAATCACCACCAGTCAAATTGGCTAGTAAGTTTATATTTCTACCCGCCAAAATGAACTTTCACCTGCATGTTTACCCATTTACTTATAAAGTGATTATAAATGTGCTGTATAAAACCAGATGCTCTGCACGTTGAATTGAAGGGAAGAATCAAATCATTTGAATCATTCCAGTGTCAGTGTGTGTGTGTGTGTGTGTGTGTGTGTGTGTGTGTGTGTGTGTGTGTGTGTGTCTGTGTGTGTGTGTGAGTCTGTGTCTTTGTCTGTTTGTGTCTGTGTGCATCTCTCTATCTGAGTTATATTCATATATACAGAGAGAGCCATAGTGAGAGCATTCTCTACCGCGTTGGTCAGGACAAACCACCGAGTCAATTTACTTCAGTCACCCCAAGCCAAATTGGCTAGTAAGTTTATATTTCTACCCGCCAAAATGAACTTTCACCCGCCTTTGGTGGGTTGGCGGGTGTTAATTTAGAGCCCTGTTCACGCGTATAATAACTGTATTTCTAGGGCCGCACCTCATGTAAGTGACAGAGGTGACAAACGTCATATTACTAGTGCAGGAGACTAATACAGATGGGGACACGCCATCGTTGGCCTCAGTTATAGTAATGTGCTTGGACCAGAATGGCATCATTTGGAAAAAGTGCTGCCTTTAGCGTGTGTATGTGTATGGAGTGACAGTGTGTGTGTGTGTGTGTGTCTGTGTGTGCGTGTGTGTGTGCGTGTGTGTGTGTTATGTACTTGTACATATGTGTGTGCATAAGTGTGTGTATGTGTGTGTGTGCGTGCATAGGTGTGTGTGCATATGTGCGGGTGTGCAGGTGTGTGTGTGTGTGTGTGTGTGTGTGTCGGACAAGTTAATGAGCAAAGTCTTGGACGTTCTCTCCCTCTCTTAGTCAGTCTTGTTTTGCAGGTGTCATGAAGGAGGCCTTCCAAACACATTACAGTAAGTGGAGTTATTGCCTTTGACTTCCAGGCAAGCACTTGAAGTGAAGTTGGGAGAGAGGGACAGTGTGAATCCTGCCTGACCTTGTAAGGTGTGCGAAGGGTTTTTTTTTTTCTCTTTTCCCTCCCTTCACAAGTGGAGTGACTTTTAAAATACCGAAGGGCGTATTTGAGTTTTAACGACCGCATCTTGTTTTCTTCGCTGTTATGTCAGAACAAATGATAGAAGAAAAACGACAGGTTTTTCCTGTGCCATGTTTTGCAGATTTTTCATAATAGCAGGGTGGTCTCAGCCAACACACACACACACATACACACGCACACACACACCACATGGTCACACACCTCATTCCCACAGCTTGTCACCCTTTCTGGCTTTGAGTGTTCTTGGTACCATCTACTGCCTTGAGCCAAATTGTATGCGGTATTCCATGTGTGTGTGTGCGTCAGAGAGACAGAGAGAGAGAGAGAGAAAAATGGAGAAAGAAAGGGTAGAGGCACACGTGTGTGTGTGTGTGCGCGCATCAGAGAGAGAGCGAGAGAGAGAGACAGAGAGAGAGAGACAGAGAAAGAGAGAGTAGAGGCACGCGTACGTGTGTGTGTGTGCCTATGTGTGTATGTGTGTGTGCATATGTGTGCAGTGGGTGCCGTATTTGGCAAGCGACCCAGTGTTTAATTACGAAGTCATCAGTTTAAGTAAGCTCCAGATGGCCAGGCAGAAAGTAAAACAGTGCCATCTGCTTACATTCAACTGTTCAACTTTCCCCCCACTTTCTGCGCTCCCCCCGCAGCTTGGCAACACTTGAGGTAAAGTACTCTGAGCCCTAATGCCATTAGGGGAAGGTTTCAGAAGTCTCAGCCAGAGAACTTTTCACAGGTCACCACCGCTGCCACCACAGGCAGGCGAAGGGGCTGCCACAGCAGTGCCACCTGCATTTTTTTTTTTTGTTGTTGTTGTTTTGGGCAGGTTCTGTGCGGTCACCAGGGTTACCTTCAGGGCTAGTTAGCGAGCGGCTAATCCCAAGCAGCAGAGTTCTGACACGACACAGTGTTTTTAGGTAGGAGGTCATCATCCCCTTCAAAAACCTTGACATGTTCAAATTAGAAAAAACATTTTTTTACTTTTTAACTGTCATTTTAAAGCCACCTGGAGTTGTTAGTAAGTGCAAAGAAAGGTGGTAGGACTACCTGTACATAGAAGGCAGTGAAGACTGCCCTGTTGTATTTCCATTAAACATTAATATTAATATTTACATAGTAGTGTATGTTAATATTTGCATATTTGTTCTTTGATATCTCCCGATCTTTAACAGTAATCACACCTTAAGTGAAACAACCTGTGTTTGTTATTACATCTTTACCCATTTACTTATAAAGTCATTATAAATGTGCTTTATAAAACCAGAGGCTTTGCAGGTCGAATTGAAGGGAAGAATCAAATCATTAGAATCATTCCACAGTCTCACAGTGTGTGCATGTGCGTTTGTGTGTGTGTGTGTGTGTGTGTGTGTGTGTGTGTGTGTGTGTGTGTGTGTGTGTGTGTGTGTGTGTGCATGGGTGCAGATCCGATATCAGGATTGGGGGGGACACAAAAGTATTTTTTTTATGCTTTCGCCCACCAAAGGTATATTTATGGAGGGGGACAATTCATGTTTTTCAGAAATTGAATTGACAATTCATGTTTTTCAGAATTTGCTCCCCTGTGTGTGTGTGTGTGTGAGTCTGTGTCTTTGTGTCTGTGTTTGTGTCTGTGTGCATCTCTCTATCTGAGTTATATACATATATACAGAGAAAGAGAGCGAGAGAGAGAGAGAGAGCAGCTAGTTACATTTCCAGCAAGTTCACTAGAATCTAAAAAAAAAAACACTCCCCCACCACCAAAAAAAAACACAACCTCCCCAGTCTGTCATACATCTCAAATCCAATCAAGCACGTCCTTTATCTCTCTCAGAAAAACATGTAAATAATAAAACCTCAATCACCTCAGTGACCCACCCCACCCCCCCCCCACGCCCGCCACCCACCCGCTACCCACCCGACCCACGCTCGCGACACCCCCATCCTACCCCCATCCCACCCCGACCAGCTGAGGGAAGAAAAACAGCCCCCATCCTCTCTGAGGCGTGTTGTAATCACAGCTGCAGCTGCCAACTCCCACAGCGCCATCCCACCCAGCGATGAGAGGGAGAGTGCCACTGGCCTGGACCCGGGAAGCAGGACCCATGTGGCATCAGTGGGCCTCCCAGCACAGGAACCAGGCCGGCGGGCTTGGGAGGGCGGGCAGGCTTGGAAGGGCAGGCAGGCGATGGGCCAGGCAGACAGGCCAGCACCTGTACATTGTAAAGAACCCCGGGGGCGAGGGTGTTTAGGGCGAACGAGCATTCAGAATCCACACCCACGAGAGGTCCAGGCCCGCTGTCTTCTCTGTCTTTTGCCACATTTGTGTGTGTGTGTTTTTTTTTTTTTTTTCTTTGTTGTTATTTCAACGTCATGAGAAGTTTCAGGTGGCCACACGTGATTTCGGAGTAGCCCGAGAGACCTTTGAAAAACAAGACACGAAAGAAAAGCAGACAGGGGAAGGATCGTACAAGGGGGCTGATGTGTGACCTGGGCTGTCAGAGAAAGTAGGGGAAATGGCCACACGTTGTTTCGTGTCCCATAAACTTCACACCGTCCATCTAAAATGCAGCTGAGAGAGAGAGAGAAACAGAAAGGGAGAGGGGGGGGTGAAGGAGAGAGAGAGAGAGAAAGAGAGAGACAGAGACATAGAGAGAAAGAGAGAGAGAGAGAGAGAGAGAGAGAAAGAGAGGGAGAGGCATCTACAGGGCCCAGCTGTTGCTTTATAACATTGGACAGACAGACAGAATACCTGACATCACACACAGTGTTGAGGGGGACACAGGCATCTGAAAACCCCCCACTTCAGTGACTTAGTGGTAAAAAACTACAGTAAGTAAACTGTATGCACAACAGTAAAAAGATGAATAAAATGTCACAATTGTGTTTTTTTTCATTGTTGTTATTTTAACATTATGTTTCAGGTGGCTACACATGATTTCTGAGTAGCCTGAGAGACCGAGAGAAAAACACAAGATGAAACAAAAACAGACAGGGGTCAGACAGACAAAATTCTGTTTTCTAATTTAAAAAAAGAGGACAGAGAGTACTTACATGTGTGTACTGTCCACTGCACTGCTGAACAAACTTAGTTCAGTCTTACCCGGCACATTATGACTCCTCTCCAGTCATTCACTCCATACTGGCACAAACCATAATAAAAGAATAAAACAGAAAAGATGAGGCACACATTAAAAAAAAAAAAACCTCACCTCAACTGTCACCCATTCTTCATATATTGAACTTATTAGCTCTTTTTTTCCACCATGTGGGTGTACCATTAGGCACCTCTGCTGGCCAGCGTGACGAGGTGGGCCGGTCGTGTGAATTGCCCCTGAGAGGCCGAGTGGAGGCCACTTAGCACCCACTCTCGCCTCACACCTCATCAGGGCAGCGCAGAGAGGCGGCCGAGCGTGGTGGACGCTCGCACACTACACCGCACTACAGCATGACAGGTGTGTGCGAACGATAGTGGACGCAGGCAGGAGTGAGCTGTATAGACGTTGGCACAGATTTGCGAGGGGACACACACACACACACACACTCACACACTCACACACTCACACATGCGCATGGCCAGACACACACACACACACTCACACATGCGCATAGACAGACACACACACACACACACACAACCTCCATGTACCTCCTCAGTATGCACACACACATACACATACACACTCACACTCACACACACACACACACACAGACACACACACACATACACAACCTCCATGTACCTCCTCAGTACGAACACACACACATACACATACACTTTCACACACACACACACACAAACACAACAGCCCCACCCCAAAGCTTGTCGCCGGTGCAACAGCCCTTGTTGCACAACAAGCATCGCAGAGGGAGCAGCCACAGCAGCAGCACGAGATGAGAAACCTCCGTCTTGGCTTGAAGAAAAAACTTAAATGATGTGTTTTGCTCCCCGCACAGGTGCTGCTTGTAAGCAGACGAGGAGGAGGTGGAGGCAGGGGGGGGAGAGTGGGGGTGATGGTGGGGTCAAAAATGAAAATGTTATGGAGCGAAAGCAAGGTCGCCGTTGTTTTTGTACCGAGTGGCTCTGTCAAACATAAAAATGACCATGCGTCGGCTTGGCCTGTGTCTCTTTTTTTTTGCTGTATGTTTATGTAAGAATTTCTGTCAAAACACGGGAAAAAAAGATAAATGTGGCTAATTAAAAGAACATTTCTTTGGTAGTCGGTGTAATAGATACCTCATTGTGAGGTCCCGGGGCATGGCTTTCTTTAACCAATCCGAGGCGCCAACCAAATTGAATTTGACTTGTGCAGGAGCAGTTGATTTTTTAGATTGTGCCAAATCAATTTTGCGCCCAAATCGCCCCCCCACCCCCACCCCCCGTCCACATCTAAACATAACTTACTGATGGGTCCAACTGTGTTTGGTTTGCGGTACCGACTATTATGCACACAAACAAGTATTCATGGACCTGAGT
>CM050218.1:18525000-18542500 GCA_027475355.1 Coilia nasus | reverse complement strand
TATACATTAAAAGAAATTTGATGTTGTATGTCATACTATATGGACTAGACCGATACACAATAAGAGGGCTGCAATTGCAGCATCAAGTCAGTTTACAACAAGAAGCGTTTGTGACATTACACAGGCATTACATTCTTAAGCCTAAAGTAGTAATTACATTACAGTCTGTAACACATTTAATTTCTAAGGTCCAAACCACTTACTTTAATAATCCAGTCTAAATATCTTACATTTATATTACATTTCCACAACATGTATTTGTAAAGAAAGTGTTAGATTGTAACAATTGTCATATATTATGGTATGTGTAATGCAGGAACATTTCAGGTATTCCCTTTCCATGTAAAATGTCCAAGAACAAGACGGTATTACGAGAGTGCTCACTCTGCAGATTTTTTCACCAGCTTTGATGACTTCGCAAGGACTTGACTCACCCTGTTCTTGAATCTGTAATTGTTTTTTTTTTTTTTTTTTTTAAACGTAGCACACGGAACATACTAGATGCTTATCTGGTGTTTTGCAGGAACATTTGGAAACTGCTGGGACCAGTCCTGGGGACCTGCGTTGGCTCGCATGTCCCCCCCCCCCCCGCCAATCAGTGCGGACTGCAGAGTGGAACCTGGGGGGTGGGGGGCGGGGGGGTGTTCCGTGGGTCTGGGGGAGGTTCGACAAATCCTGCCCCCCAGATTGGGTCTCCCTCTCCAGAGGAGCCAGGCACAGAAATCAGGCCCTGAGCATGGCCCCCAGAACCTCATCACCAGAGCAGTGTCTGGAGAGGAATCTAGCACACCGCTACGTGAAGATATGGATACATTTTACTCTTCCCATGTAATTGGCCTCTTACAGTTTTTCCCCTCTTTTCTTTCCTTTTCTTTAATGGGAAAGCAGAATTGGTTTGTTGGGGGAGGGGGGGGGGGAGGGCTGTGGCACTGGTGGGAGGATTGGGAGAGATTTCACACAGTGACACCCTTCTCAAAACAATCCCCACGCCAGATAATATCCTGGAGAATACCCTCTTCCCAAAAGAAAATAAATTGAATCCAGTGTTTGGGTTAGGTTCTGAAGAAAAATAAAGGCTTGTAGTGATTTAGCTTAACTGCCCTACTTTGAGAGGATTTCAGAAGTACAGTTTCCACATCACTGGGAATATAGGCACTGTGCACCATCACTATTTGTAACACTTCAGAATTTAATAAGTAACCAGTTAACCAGACATGCAGCCAATAGACATTTATATGCTGAAATTAAGAACAGAATGAAACTATGTGATTATTAGTTGAAAACTACACAGTGCACAACTGGTTCACACATTGTTTATCTGTCTGGTTTTTTGGGGTCTACTCCCTGAATTGTAGAGAAGTAAGCAAGAGGACAGAGAGAGAGTGACAGATAGAGTGAGAGGGAGAGAGAGAGTGAGAAAGAGAGAGAGAGAAAGATGTGAAAGTGATGCTTTCAACCCTTTCATCTGTCTTTCATTTTTAACTCCTCTTATCAGAATAGCGTCTTAATATACACCATTTGACGTGGCATATACAGACCACATAGTCACAGACTACACACTGTACACTTAAACACTTGCACACTTCACTTGCCGGGAAGTGAAACATAACTGATGAGCTCTGAGCTGTGAAGCCGAACAGCCTGGGGTCACAGACATCTTCCCCTTGCTTCGCCTGCGGTCGATGGCCAGCATGTTCTCTTTAAATGTCATGTTCCAAGGAAGTTGAAAGGACACTCTGGAATTCACAGCTGCTATTTTAGTGCCGTGACTCAGGTTGTGACGTTAATTAATACGAATGCTAAAGCAAACATACTTAGCGGAGAACAAAGACGGTAATGGTGATTAATGTCGAAACTGGAGGTTTTTTACGATCAATGAGAGAACATGGTGACCTTTGCAACCCTATGCGTAAACCTCCGATTTCCATTCATAAGAGAAGTATGCAGTTCCTGCGTTCACCTTACATTCCCATGCTGTATTTGTCCAGATCGATACAGTGCAGGGTGTGCTGCTAACGTTGGCAGATAAGCCCTGGCCTGCCTGGCCTAATTCACCAATGCAACAACCCCTTTGGATCCATCAGCGAGTGGTGGTGGGGGAAGGGTGCTTGCCAAGCCCAAAGCCTGCAGGTGAAGATCAGCCCCAGTGTACTGTAAGGAGAGGCAGGCACGCAGCCCTGTCTCCGTGTAGGTCACGCAGAGGCACGACATGCACTTGTTTAGTCACCGCCAACCACAGTCTGCCTGGCTGAGTCAGAGTCAGACTATACGAACCCTGGGTGGGGGGGGGGTGGGGGGGGGGGGGGGGTGGGGGGGGTTGTTGAGAGCTGGAGTAGCAGATCCTACTCATTATCCAGCAGCCTGTTTATGCTGTTTGGTACCACATAACAAACTACAACAGTGACTGAATATTGATCTAATTGTGGGAATTATTTATTTCTTTATTTATTTTTTTACACTGACGTCATTTGACGCTGTCAGCCTGTGATGCAGCGAATAGCTGTGGAGCACTATGTTATGTAAAAGGGGGTTGGAGAGGTGGAAAAGCCCAGAGGCCACGACTGAGGCTGGGTGACGGAGGGAGAGAGGGAGGGAGGGAGAGGGAGATGGAGAGGCAGGGAGGCTGTGGCCGCCGTCCACTGGAGCTAGCGGGAGGCCCAATCTGTCTCGGAGCCTTCAGCGCTGGTATGCATCTCATTAGGGCCGAACAGCTTGCCATCTGTGGGCCGGGGAGGAAGTTTACTGTTGTGCCGATGATGAATAATCTTTTCACGCCATATGTCCTGAGGGTGCTGTACCACCAGCCCCATGTCTTACTGTAAGCCATCAGACAGGGAGAGCAAGGGAGGGAGAGAGACTGAGAGAGAGAGAGAGAGAGAGAGAGAGAGAGAGAGAGAGAGAGAGAGAGAGAGAGAGAAAGAGGGAAGACATTTTAGGGAGAGGAGGAGAGGGGGCGGTAGTAAGAGAGATTGATTATTGTAAAGGTAGCTCAGCATATTGCATCAAGTTTTACTGCCACATGGCTTTACTAGGAAACTACATTCTTTACAATGAAGACAGACTTAAACACCACAACTTTTAAGTATTCACAGCTAGTTATTAATAATTAATGTCAAAGGACAGAGACAGGTAAATATAAAAATTACCAGGTATTCAAAATAACAGGACAGATATTAATTTCCTAGTTAACTCCCTAGTTGTTGCTTTCCCAGAACAATGTAAACATACAATTTATACCTAACACTGCATAACTTTATCTTTTAGCGAACTTCAATCGACTCGCATACCTCTGCAGGTCGATTATAAGCAATAAGTAAATGATAAGAGCAACATGAGAATGTCTTGCCCCACTCACCTCTGTCATGGAACCTGTCATAATGAAGTTGAGTCTTAGCAGCAAGCATTTGCACACAGGGAATCACCAGCAGACAGGAAGTCAGCAGAAAGTCTGTATCAGAGTGTTGGCACACAGTACAACAAAGGCCATTTTGACAGTCTCAGTGTTGGGAAAACTTTAGTGATTTTCATTTTTAAGATGTAAAGGCCCTATTTCTGGCCTTTTGGCCAAGCCAGCATGGTCTTTCCTTCACTTCTATGGCAGATCAGCTAGCCCACAGTATCACTGTAAAAGTCTGAAACAGTCTGCCTGACAAACCCTGCAGTGATTATAAGATCGCCTGTGTCATGTGGCTTCCTTGTCTCACACGCGCACATTTTGGGGCTATCCTAATTTGCTAACAGGCCCCAGTGTGCTTGCTGTGTGGCGATGAGGTGCAGGTAATGGGGCTGTGCACTTTGGCAACAGTCCCTTATGTCAAAGGTTTTTGCGCTAGTGTGCAATGTTCACCATTTCAGAAAAGGAAAAATAAACCTTTAGAAAAAAAGGCCTGAGAGGTGCTTTGCCAAGAAGTACCCCAGATGGTTCATTTAAAGACCATGAAAATAACGTTATACGTTCCGTACATGTTTCATAAAACTGCTTAAGTTGCCTTTAATTCACTCCATAAGCAAGGGTAGATTCTCTTTCTCTTTCTCTTTCTTTGTCTCTCTCTCTCTATGTCTCTCTCTCTCTGTCTCTTTCTCTGTCTCTCTTTCTCTCTCTCTCTCTCTCACAGACACACATACTTACTCACTACTCTCTCTCTGTCTCTCTCTCACACACACACCACACACCCACACACACACACACACACACACACACACACACACACACACACATTTATACAAGTACAAGTGTACCATGTTTATATGCACAGCAGTATATGTGCCTAAGACAAATTGCTCCCCAAATATCTTTCAATTTTAGCCTTGCCGTTTAACCACTACATAAGGTCCAGATTAAACACACTGTAAAAACCAGCACAGAAACATTATTTGGTGAAATGACATATACAGCTTTTTTCAATTGCTAACAAGCGTCTGTCCAATCAATAGTAACATTTCCAAAACTTTAAATACGATTAGCAAACAATCTGTTTGTTAGTGCCATACCATTAACACATTTCATGTTAGTGAACAGTGAACACAGTTCCAAAATGTATTTTTTTAACAGAGAAACTATTACTACAACCAATTGTTTTTCTTTTTTTTTTTTTCAAAAGTTAACACAGCATACCAGAATAAAAAAACAATATTCCAAACGTTAGATACAGTACAAAAACCTCTTCTTCTGGGATGACATCAGTTAAAAAAATAATACTAAAAGAAAGAAATAAGAAATATTGCATAGTTATTTTACGATGGGTAAATTAGGCCAACAATTGGGAAACACTTATCTATTTGAAAGGAATAGTGAGAGGATCAAGGCACTCCAGCAACAACATGTCCAGATGAATATCCACTTTGCAGTTTTATGGGCTTTGCATACTTTGCAAGAATAAATGCTACAGCACAGTAAGATATCATAAAATTTCAATTTCAAAGGGCACTAATAATCAAACCCCACAGAAATTTATTGTATCGATGTAGAGAGTCCAGGATTCAGTCTGGCCAAAAAGCATTGGCGAGGCCAAATATATAATTTGAAAAAGAGCCACAGTCAAAGTGCTAAAACAGAGAAGAGCAAGTATCATAATGTGTGCTGCAGTCTCAAACACTGGTTTGGTTCTCCATAGATCCCAGGTTGGGCCTCACAATACTGAGAGCCTCATTGTCTTTCTGCATGATCTGCATGAGTTACACTGGTATCAGGGAGAAGCATAAGATCACTTGGTAAAATCCATCCATGATCCATCCATGACTTACATACATCATTTCCTTCCCTCCAGCTCATCTTTTCTGAAATTTGATACAATCATTAAATTCCCAGCCAAGAAATGTAGTGTTCTGTAAGGGAAATGAGTCCTAAAAATGGTGGATAGTGTATTTTGCTGTAGACATCTGTAAAGCTGAAACATTAAAGTCTTTCTACATTTTTGTAATTTTGTAATGGTGCACTTTGATTGACAGCATGCACCTTGCTAATTGAATATATGTATTATTTCTTGACAGGATGATTTCATTTCGAATCAGATGTCCTGTGTATTAAACGTAATGTGTGTAGTGAGGGAGGTATTGGATTTTTAAATGGAGAATTATTTAATTAACAAAATGTGTAATAGAGATAAAAATGAACAATTTGGCCAATTGTGTGATGCAGGTATCAAAAAATGTCTGAAGTATAGGTAAGCCCTTGTTAGAGATAAAAAAAGAAACTGCGATGAGGTAAGCATCTTAAACATCTTGTGTCAGTCTACAGTCTCATCCAAGAGTCAACAAAATGGTTAAAATCTAATCCCTGGCACTAGTTAGATTAGATAAAGCTAGCCAGCACTTCCTGAGGATTGAGGATTCTCCTTTTGCCACAAGGCGACACAGAACAAGGAGGGATTGTGTGTGTGTGTGTGTGTGTGTGTGTGTGTGTGTGTGTGTGTGTGTGTCTGTCTGTCTGTCTGTCTGTATGTTTGTATGTGTGTGTGTGTGTGTGTGTGTGTGTGTGATGGTGTGTGTGTGATGGTGTGTGTCATGCGGTGTGTGTGTTTGTGATAGTGTGTGTGTGTGTGTGTGTGTGATGGTGTATGAAGAGCCCCTGCACCACAGGTGGGGTGGCTTCTCAGACCATGACTCTTTATCTCCCAGAACACTTCAACCCCCAACCAGCCACCTCCACCTCCAGCTCCAGCTCCCCCGACCCACCAACCCCACCACCACCCTACCCCTTTCCCAGCCTATCTGGGCTGGGTGGAGGGCCCACTCTGGCCGGGCCCCGGCTAGCTGCTGGCTGCTCGCAGTGCTGAGAGCCGCAGGAAACAGCCAGCCAGAGGAAATGAGTCCCTGGGAGCGCTGAAGTTTAATAAAACATGAATGAATGGGGTGTCCCTGGGATAGCTCAGGAAAAAAAATGGAGAGAAAGAAAGAGAGAGAGAGAGGGAGAGAGGGGGAAAAGTAGAGGGAGACTGGGCAGAAGAGATTGAGAGAGAGAGAGAGAGAGAGAGAGAGAGAGAGAGAGGCCTACAGATGTTTGAGGAATCTAAAATAAGAACAAAAAAAGATTTACACGAAAAACAGAAGAAAAAAATGGCAACCATTACCCACCCTGATCCCATGCCCTGACAAATCAGGTGAAGCAAAAGCAGCTGCTCCTGGGTATTGTGCAGTGGTCTGGGGTCCTGAGAAGGATGGAGTGCTTGATCATGTGAAACCATAATCTTCTCCCCCCACGCACCCACACACACACACCCTCCTCCTCTACAAGGACACGGATCTGCCTACATGGCCAGTGCTCTGTCCATATATGCAAGCAGCATCTGGGCCCACAGCTAAGAACATCTTTCTGTCTCTCTCTCTCTGTCTCTCTCTCATTGCCTCTTGCTCTCTCTCCCTCTCTCTCTCCCTCTCTCTTTCGCTATCTCTCTTTCTCAGTCTCTCTCTCTATCTCAACTGATTTAAACATTCATGTGATATCCTTCATTTTTCAGGAGAAAAGAAAGACTGCTATGAAGGGGATACTTTCTTTTAAAGACAATACAATGTTTTTTTTAACTGGTAAATTAAAACTAAGTTGTGCTCTTCAGTGGTGTGTCAGTGGGTCTTAAATTATGGTTTTAAAAGTCAAAACACCCATTTCACTGTCTGTCTGTCTGTCTGTCTGTCTGTCTGTCTGTCTGTCTGTCTGTCTGTCTGTCTGTCTGTCTGTCTGTCTGTCTGTCTGTATCTGTGACTATCTCTCTCTCTCGCTCTCTACCTCTCCCTCTCTTGCTCGCTATCTCTCTATCTCCTTATTCTCTCTGGCTATCTATTTTTTTCCCTTGGTGCTAGTCACCCTCTCTGTTTTTCTCGCATGCCTCTTAACACAATGGCTCTCATGGTTTGGGACGGTGAGACAAACATTCCAGCCATGCCATGTGCGGAGGCTTCTGGCAAATCATTAAACCCAAGGGGGTGGTGGGGGTCAGAAACTACTGGATGTCCTCTCCTCTTGCCCCCAGTGTTTTCTCTAATTACCAGCGGGTCTTTAATTCACCCTTAAACACAGGGCAGGTATTAAACCTGTGCGCAGAGGAAGAAAAGTATGCGAAGACTAAGATAAAAAAAGGCAAGGGACACAGATGCACAGAGCCATCCATGGGGAGTGCATGTAATGAAGCCGTAAACTCAAGGGATTAAGCTCCAACTGCGAGAGCCATTTTTAGAACTTAATATTTTACCGGACTCCTTCTTTTGGGGGAGATCTTTTAGGATGTCAGGTTAACAGGAACTACCTACAAGTGGGTAAACACAACCTGTCAAAATAGTGACTTTTAATATTTAAGGTTTGGTAGTGTTTAAAGTTATGTTGCTAAAGCACACAAGGACAAAGTACATAAAACACACACACACACACACACACACACACACACACAAACACACATATGCACACACACACACACACATACAGACACAATACAATAAAAAAAACACGAGGAAAAAGAGAAGAGCAGTTAAGTGGAAACAAAGTTTGCCGTTTGCTTGTCAGCGTGAATATCACCCCTGCTCTTCGCATGCCCCCGGGCATCTTCTGGGGGGGTGTTTGGGGCAGAGGGGGGTGGGGGGGTGGTGTGAGTGAGAGGTAGAGAGGGTGGTAATGAAGGGGGATGAGGGGGTTTTTGGGGGGGAGGGTTGTCTTGTCTTCTCAGCCTCGTTTGAAAAAAAGCTGCAGCCCCAACTTCTCCACAGTGCCTGAGGTGTAGTGGCGAGGCGAGGCGAGGAGAGGCGAGGGAGGGAGGGGGGGTAGCCAATCTATTTAGGCGCAGGTGATCAGCAGAACAAAGGGGCCGAGCGACGGCCCTGCGTGACACGGTGGGAAAAGAGATGAGTGCCTATTAGCTCCCCGTGTGCCCTGACGGACCATTTAAAGTCCGTTTCCCTTTGATTGTGACAGTGTAATTGTTTGCCCCTCAGATGCAATCGTGCCCCCCCCCCCCCCCACACCGACACCCCCAACCCCCCAGCCTCCCACACACACACCACCACACCCCCTCTCCCCCCGCCTGTGTCACCTGAGGCACTAGAAGAGACTGGACTTTCATTAAGGCACGGGATTGACTGAAGGGTTGCTGCTTAATTGCCTGTTGTGTCTTTTGTGAAGGGGGCGGTGGGTGTGATGGAGGGGATGGGGTGGAGGTTCAGGGAGGTTGTCACGCTGGTGTGACTGCTCCTCTTTAACCATTAATGGAGTCCACAATTACAGAGCAGAGCTCATAAAAGAGTAAGTAAGTAGAAGTAAGTACAGTCAGCCATCAGCTGTGTTTCTTGTCCTTTTGTGTCCCTTTAGCTTAATCTGAGACTTAAAATAAAACAGCAGTAATCCTGTGGAATTAGATTTACCAGATGTTCTGGAAGCTTCTCTCTCTTTTTTTTTAGAATAAGATGCTTCATCAGTGGTTGATATTTTTAGGTTGTTGTTCTTCAGCTCATTGGCAAAAAAACAGACCATGACACATTATTTCGTCATCCTGTCTTCACCTTGACACCTCATCCTGTCCTCACCTGCCTGTCGGGTCATTTTACAACAGCAGTGATTTCATAGGAGGATTAGCACATGGTGGTGAGCAGTGCAGCGCCTGAAAATGAACACCCCATTAAATGACTGCCCTTTTTTTTTTGCGACAGCAGAGGACATGCGAAATAGGAGCACCACACTCACTCACACACCCTCTCAGACAACCACTTTAAAGCCATCCGCGCAAAGGAAGGCCAGCCGACGAATTGCTTTCAGAGTGGAAAGGAAAAAAAAGCTAAAAGAAAAGAAGAAAGGGAAAATTCTAATCCGTTCCCACCAACCAGTAGGACACCCTATCCCATACAACTGGTTCCCAGAACACAAGTGAGCATTAGCTAAAGGAAGAGGAGCTTCTGCAGATGCGCGAGCTTGGGTTGTAATTGTGTAATTGCTACATTTTCTGACAATGACAAATTTGGGCATGGTGGGGTGTGGGGTGGGGGGGTGGGTGGTGGTTAGTAAGTCTGAGGGGTGGGATGGGGAGAGAAACAGAGAAAAAGCTTATGTGTCCTCAAAGAGGCCCGTTGTAAAATAACAAAAGCATAAAAACCAAACATAACAAGGGATAGAGGAGAAAGAAAAACAGGCATTCTTCCTGACCTGAGAGGCTGGCTGGCTGGCTGGCTGGCTGGCTGGCTCACCACTTCACCCCCAGCGACCCCACTCCACTCCTCCACCCCTCCTTCCTTCCATCCCTCCATCCCTCCCTCCATCCCTCCATCTCTTGCCCAGGCAGCGCAGGCTCTGTGTTTGTTTTTGATTCGGGGGTTGAGATGACACAGTCTGTTGGCTGCTCTATTGGCCATGCTGTACGGGTCCATTGACCACGTCTACCTCTCTATGATTAGATAATAAACTACATAAGCTAGTTTGGGTTTGGTGTGTGTGTGTGTGTGTGTGTGTGGGGGGGGGGGGGGGTATGTGTGTGTGTGTGTGTGTGTGCATATGTGCGTGTATGTGTGTGTGCATGCGTGCATATGTGTGCCTTTGTGCTCCTATATTTATGTGTGTGTTTGTGTGTGTGTGTATGTACTGTCAGTGTTTTTGAATGTGGGTGAGTTGGTGGGGGTGCACGCACCGTGTATATGTGTGTGTTTGTGCGCCTGTATTTATGTGTGTGTTTGTGTGTGTGTGTGTATGTACTGTAAGTGTGTTTGAATGTGGTTGAGTTGTAAAGGTTCATGCAGTGTGCATATGTGTGCCTTTGTGCGCCTGTATTTATGTGTGTGTTTGTGTGTGTGTGTGTATGTAAGTGTGTCTGAATGTGGGTGAGTTGATGGGGGTGCACGCCGCGGTCTAATTTACGTATCTGCACTCAGGTCAGGATTTAGCTCCTCATAACTTCCTCCCCTCCGTCATTTCCCAAAAATGGCATCTTGTCAGGTCGCTACACAGGTCGCCGCCTGATGCAACGCAGAAATGAGCAGGATATAAGTTAGAAGAGCAGCCCCGGCCGTCTTCATAAAACCAGGGAAACCGAATGCACTCAATACAGCCCCCCCTCACCTGGATCTAATATGTTTTTGTATGGTTATGTTGGCCACAGAGTAAAAAAAAACAACAAAACAGAGCACATGAAGTTAAAGTCAAATTTCGATCTCTTCATAGTGGTCAGATGGGATGTTTGTGCTGAGAAGTCCCTTTTTTATGTAATTTCTCAAAATGCCAAAAAAAAGAGAAAGAAATCCTTGTGGCTGCCCATGGATTTTGCGAATGTTTTATTTTGGGTTTTTTTTTGTTTTTTTTTTGTTTCGAAGAATAAAACACGCTGCGCTACTCGGCGTCACTCTTCACAGCAGTTTCACAGCAGTTTCACAGCTGTGCACTTCACGAGAACGCGTCAGGGATGGAGCAGAAACAAATTCCAGTGACGCAGGCCTCTTTTGTCCGTCTGGCAAGCGGATGAACAAAAAAAAAAAAAAAGAAAAGAAAAAACTCCGCAGCCCTGGAGCTCACCCCGCTTCTCTGCGCTACGTATTGTTTATTCCACGTGTCTAAACGCGGTGTGAAGTATTTTTCATTAAAGAAAAATAAATTACGATTATTATTGTTTGCATCACTCATGTTTCTCCCCTTGCGTTGTATGTAACGTAATCCGCTTCCCCTCGTCGCTAGGTTTTGTGTTTCCCGCTCAATTTAAATGATGAATGTTTGTTGTAAAATGACAAATGTACAGTAGAAAGTTGTCGAGGGAGGGCCCGTAAGGAAAACGACATTTGGACCTGAGCGCACACTTAAGTTTGCCCTGATTACCAACCTATGAACCAAGCAGCTGGCAAGCACTCGTTTACTGAACCCCCAGAAACCTTTTCCATCAGCAAAGACACGAGGGAAAGTAGGAAATACAGTAAACAGAGATAGAATTCAAATATAGATTAAGCAAAGACATATGAAGGCTGTATGGAAAGAGAAGCTTGTAATGACGATTAAAAAAACAGAGAGGGAGATAGAGAGAGAGAGAGAGAGTCAGAGAAAGACAGAGACAGAGACAGAGACAGAGAGACTTTGACTTTAAAAATTCCTTTATTATAAGTAAGGAAAAAACAGGAATTCAGTTACAACATACTAAAACCCAATCAAAGTTAGATTGAGAGAGAGAGAGAGTCAGAGAAAGAGAGAGAGAGAGAGAGTCAGAGAGAGAGAGAGAGAGAGAGATGGTGTATTGCTAGATATATACCATGAAATGAGAGAGAGATATTTAGTATTATGTAGATGGACACAGACACACTGGGAGATGTGAGCAAAGGAAGTAGAGAGTGGAATGAGTGCAATGGATGGAGAGTGGGAGACAAAGCCAGTAAGGGTGAAAGAATGAGGGGTGTGTGGGGGTGGCGGGTGTGTGGAGGGGGGTGGGGTTAGACAGGGTTGGTCTTTGGGTTGGGGAGTGGTGTGTATGTGTGTGTGTGGGGGGGGGTGCCCAGCATCAAGCAGCATTCCTTGTCCTGACGAGAGAGGAAAGCTGTGTGGCCTCTGGGGTCCAGGGTTGGCGCATTCCACAACACAGGCCTGTGGGGCTCCCCTCTCCTCCCCTCTCCTCCCCTCTCCTCCCCTCCCCTCTCCTCTCCTCCCCTGCCCTCTCCTCTCCTCCCCTCTCCTCCACTCTCCTCCCCTCCCCTCTCCTCTCCTCTCCTTCCCTCTCTCCTCCTCTCCTCTCTCCTCCTCCACCTCCTCCTCCCTTCTTCTCCCTCTCCTTCCCTCTCCTCCCCTCCCCTCTCCTACCCTGCCCTCTCCTCCTCCTCCCCTCTCCTCTCCTCTCCTCCCCTGCCCTCTCCTCTCCTCTCCTTCCCTCTCCTCTCTCCTCCTCTCCTCTCCTTTCCTCTCCTCTCCTCTGCTTTCCTCTCTCCTCCTCCACCTCCTCCTCCCTTCTTCTCCCTCTCCTTCCCTCTCCTCCCCTGTCCTCTCCTCTCCTTCCCTCTCCTCCTCCTCCCCTCTCCTCTCCTCTCCTCCCCTGCCCTCTCCTCTACTCTCCTCTCTCCTCCTCCACCTCCTCCCTTCTTCTCCCTCTCCTCCACTGTTCTCTCCTCTGCTCCCCCTCTCCTCCTCCTCCCCCCTCTCCTCCCCTCTCCTTCCCTCTCCTCCCCTCTCCTCCCCTGTCCTCCCCCTCCTCCTCTCCTCCTCCCTTCTTCTCCCTCTCCTCCCCTGTCCTCTCCCTCTCCTCCTCCTCCTCCTCTCCTCCTCCCTTCTTCTCCCTCTCCTCCCCAATCCTCTGCTCCTCCTCTCCTCCTCCACCTCCCTTCTTCTCCCCCTCTCCTTCCCTCTCCTCCCTGGTCCTCCCCCTGTCCTCCTCCTCTCCTCCTCCCTTCTTCCCCCTCTCCTCTCCAATCCTCTGCTCCTCCTCTCCTCCTCCACCTCCCTTCTTCTCCCCTCTCCTTCCTTCTCCTCCTCCTGCTCCCCTCATCTGTTCTCCTCGCCCTCACTCTCCTCCTTTCGTCTGACCCAGCCATCCTCTCTCCTCCCCTCTCCTCCCCTCTTGTCCCCTCTTCTCACCTCTCCTCCCCTCTTGTCCCCTCTTCTCACCTCTTCTCCCCTCTTCTGTCCTCCCCTCTTCTCCCCTCTTTCTCTTCTCCTTCCCTCTTCTCTATCCTTCTCTCTGTTTCATTGTCCCATCCTCTTCATTATCCCTTCCCTTCTTAGTGCTTTGCTTTAAGGGGTGGTGGAATTTGTTTTGTCCCCTATCCTCTCCTCTCTTTTTCTATCCTCTCCTCCCTTTTTCTCCTCTCCTCTTTTCTTCTCTTCTGTTTTCACCTCATTTTTCTCCACTACTGTCCTCTTTTCTTGTCCTCCCTCCCAGTGCTCCCCATTTCTTCATTCATCTGTTTACCTCCTTCACTCCTCTCACACCCACAATCTCAATTTTCTTGATCTCTCCTCTCATCTCCTGTCATCCCCTCTCCTGTCCTCTCATCCCCTCTCTTCATCTCTTCTCTCCTCCCTTCTCCCCTCTTCTCCTCCTATCTCCTCTCCTGTCCTGTCCTATTCACTCCTCCCCTCTCCTCCCTCTCCTCTCCTCCTCTCTTCTTCTCCTCTCTTCTCTTCTTTACTGTCCTCCCCTCTCCTCCTGTCCTTTCTTCTTCTCTCCTGTTCTCCCCCCTCCTCCCTTCTCCTTTCCTCTTCTCCTCTCATCTTCTCTCGTTGCTTCTCCTCTCTTCCCCTCTCCTCCCTCCTCATCGGCTTACCTCTTCTCTCCTCCCCTCTCTTCTCTCCTCACCTCTCCTCCCCTCTCCTGTTCTCTCCTCTCATCTTCTCTCCTCACCTGTCCTCTCCTCTCATCTCCTCTACTCCCCTCCTCTCCCCTTCCTCTTCCCTCCTCTCCTCTCCTCTCCTCTCCTCTCTTCTTTTCTCCTCTCCTCTCCTCTCCTCTCCTCTCCTCCCCTTTCCTTTCCTGTCCTCTCCTCTCTTCTCCTCCCCAGTCCTATTAGTACAGTGCGGGGTGATGGTAAGGGATGGTGCTACAGGAGGATGCCCAGGATCGAGGCTCACGCAGGGGGCTTGTGGGAAGAAGAGTGGGTGAGTGAGGCCCAGGGACAGAGTGCTCAACACTACACCACCCAACACCACACCACCACCAAAGCTTTACGTTTCTCACGCCCATCATATCAGATTATTCCCTCATTTCAGCACGGATTTAGTCAGGTCAGACATGGCCCTGATCAGTGGTACAATGATATGATTCTCCTACGCCAGCAGCTGATGACCTCTGAGACACAACATTTACTGTGTGTATGTGTGTGTGTGTGTGTGTGTGTCTATGCATGCGTGACCACATTTTTATGTGTGTATTTGCCAGACACTACATGTACTGTGTGCATGTGTGTGTGCCTGTACTTGTGTGACCAAGTGTGTGTGAGTGTGTGTGTGTGTGTGTGTGTGTGTGTGTGTGTGTGTGTGTGTGTGTGTGTGTGTGTGTGTGTGTGTGTGTGTGTGTGTGTCTGTCTGTGCTTGTGTAACTGTGTGTGTGTGTGTGTGTGTGTGTGCATTTGCCAGTGTGGTCTTTACATACATGTGTATGAGCGTATGTGAGTGATTCAAAGGTGTCTTGCACATTTCAGTGTGTGAGTATATACAAGTGATGTGATACATGATACATCAATGTGCATGTGGATGTGTGCCTGTTTAAGTGCAATATATTAACTGTATAAGTATGAATGTGCATGTGTGTGTGAGAAAGAATGTATGTATGTGTGTGTGTGTGTGTGTGTGTGTGTGTGTGTGTGTGGGTGTGGGTGTCCTGGGGGAGACTTGGGTCATGAGAAACGAGGATGAACATATCTATGTCTCACACATATTTGGAGTGTGAGAGCGAGCCAAGCAGCATTGTATAAGGAGTGTGTGTGTGTGTCTGTGTGTGTGTGTGTAGGGGGGGGGGTGGATAGAGCTACAAGGCAGGCCAACACACACACACACACACACATACACACACACACACACACACACACACAGCACCACCTCCTCCATCTCCTTGCACCACCTCCACCCCCACCCCCACCCCCACCCCACTCACTGTCACACTTAAGGGCCTTTTTTCTTCTCTCCGTTCCAAAAAAGTTCCTTCTCCTCACTCACTCCACTCCACCACTCAGAAGTGCCCGAGCCCCAGAATTTAAAATAATAAGATCAGGTTTCCAGCCAGGTAAGTGCATCCAGACCTGTTATCTGTACTATCACTGGAGCTTTCCCCCCACTCTCTTACAAGCCTTTCTCTCTCTCTGTCCCTCTCTCTCCCTCTCTCTCTCTTGCTTTCTCCCTCCCTCTTTCTCTCTCTTTCCCTCTCTCCCTCGCTCTCTCTTGCTCCCTCTTTCCCTCTCTCTCTCTTGCTCTCTATTTCTCCCTCCATCTCTGTCTCACCTTCCTTCTTTCCCCCCACTCTCTTACAAGCCTTTCTCTCTCTCTGTCCCTCTCTCTCCCTCTCTCTCTCTTGCTTTCTCCCTCCCTCTTTCTCTCTCTTTCCCTCTCTCCCTCGCTCTCTCTTGCTCCCTCTTTCCCTCTCTCTCTCTTGCTCTCTATTTCTCCCTCCATCTCTGTCTCACCTTCCTTCTTTCCCCCCACTCTCTTACAAGCCTTTCTCTCTCTCTGTCCCTCTCTCTCCCTTTCTCTCTCCTTCTCTCTCTCTTTCTCCCTCCCACTTTCTCTCTCTCTCCCGCTCTCTCTCTTTCTCCCTCCTACTTTCTCTCTCTCTCCCTCCCTCTCTCTCTCTCTTGCTCCCTCTCTCTCCCTCTCTCTCCTTCTCTCTCTCTTTCTCCCTCCCTCTTTCTCTCTCTTTCCCTCTCTCCCTCGCTCTCTCTTGCTCCCTCTTTCCCTCTCTCTCTCTTGCTCTCTATTTCTCCCTCCATCTCTGTCTCACCTTCCTTCTTTCTCCCTCTCTTCCTCCTCCCTCCCTCTCTATCTCTCCCTCTTTCTCTCCCCCCCCCTCTCTCTCTCTTCCTCCCTCTCTCACTCCCTCTCGCACTCTCTTTTTTGCCTTTAGTACAGTACAGTGAAACACAATCCGTTGCATTCTATACTTTGTGAAAAGTGCTCTCTGCAGCATCTTGTCATCGTTTAGTGGAGCGGCCCAGGCGTTTGAAGTGCTCTCGGGTTGCCCCTTCCACGCATAAGAGCGACGTCTCTATTGCACAACAGAGTATTATTTACCTGGATGGGGTTAATTGCTGAATAAAAGAATGGTTCCTTTCAGTTAACCATTGTACAGCCCCCCCCCCCCCCCCAAGTCCTACGCCACCCCCCACCCCCCGACACAACCCAACCCCCTTTTACTTTCCAGCCCAGTCTTACATCCTTAACCCCCCCCCTACACACACACACACACACACACACACACACCTTACCCCCCTCGCTAACCCCCCAACCCAACCCCCCTTTTACTTTCCAGCCCAGTCTTACATCCTTAACCCCCCCCCCCCACACACACACACCTCACCCCCCCACCCTCGCTAACCCACCCCCCCTCCCCCTCCCCCCAACCCAAACTCCTTAACTTTCCAGCCCAGTCTCACATCCTTAACCCCCCCCCCCAAACCTCACCCCACCCCTTCGCTAACCCACGCCAACAACCCCCCCGCCATCCAACGCAACCCCCTTTACTTTCCAGCCTAGTCTCACATCCTTAACCCCCCCCCAACCTCCCCCTCCCCCCGCAAACTCCATTCCACAACCACACACACCTTACACCCCTCTCCCCCCTCCTCCTCTCACGAAAGATAAGCAGGATAGAAGAGCCTGACGATAAATATCAAGCCCTTGAACCTGAAAACACACACATATCTACACACACACACAAATACACACACACACACACACACACATACAGACATACACACACAAATACACACATACACACACACATATCTACACACACACACACACACACACACAAATACACAGACGCACAGACACACACACAGACGCACACACACACTATGGCCATGGAGGAACACTTGAACCTGCTCTCTGGGAAGAGGAAATGCAGTCAGCCACTCGTAACTTTGTCTCTGGCCATGATTACTTCACCGGGGTCTGGTTCACATGGTCCTCCTTTCTCCTCTCCTCCCTTCTTCTATCTTCGTCTCCCTTCCTCTCCTCCCTTCCTCCATATCCACCTCTTCCTCCTTGTTCGGTGGGAGGAGGAGCAGCCTGTTAAGACCTCCATTTCATGGATGTTAGACATTACCTGGACGGGCGACAGATTAAGACATGGACACTAGTGAGAGACTTGCTCTGCCAGATGCCCATTAGAGGTATTACGGTTGTACATGTCTGCCTCCCCAAACTACAAACTGGATACATCCAAAAAAAAAACATCTGTACAATAGGACATCATTCAATTCAATTCAAATCCATTCAATTCAACTCAACCCAATTCAACTCAATTAAATTCAATTTCATTCAATTCAATTCAATTCAATTCCATTCAATTCAATTCAGTTCAATTCTTTAGTGTCATTACACAGGGTAAAACAAAATTATGTTGCTTCATATTCTTGC
>CM050218.1:18517500-18522500 GCA_027475355.1 Coilia nasus | reverse complement strand
TGTATGTGTGGTTGTTGTGGTGAGGGGCCAGGGTGTGTATGTATGTGTATGTGTGTGTGTAAGAGAGAGAGAGAGTGTGTGTGTGTGTGTGGGCATGTGTGTGTGCGCGTGTGTGTGTGGTTGTTGTGGTGAGGGGCCAGGGTGTAGCCCTAGAATCGTAGTGGAATGAAGTGACCTCATCCTACTGGGTACCCTCTCGTCATGTGGCATCAGCTCTGAATCCACACACACACACACACATACACACACACACACACACACACACACACACACACACACACACACACACACACATACACACACACACACACACACACACACACACACACACACACACACACACACACACATCCATCTCCTTCAACCGACACTCTCCAACCCTACGGATGAGGGAGCCCTTTACGAGGCACTGTTGCAATGATTAAGAATTATTAACTCACTTTTACCAGTGCACAGCCCCTCTGGAACACGATAGGCGAACCGCAGTGTTCTTTATTCCACATGTCACAGCGAGTTCATAGGGGCATTTCATTAAGCCCGGGCATGTGGGCCCCTGGGCAGACTGTGGGTGGCGCTCTTTCCTGGGCTTGAGGGCTCTCTGGCAATCAACGAGACTGACAGTGAGAGAGAGAGAGAGAGAGAGGGAGAGAGAGAGAGAGGGAGAAAGAGGGAGGAAGGGAGAGACAGAAAGGAGGGAGAGGTCTTAACAGGGCCTAATGTGAAGACATATTTATTTTGTTCATTAGGAGGAGTAATTGGCCCCCTTTTTCTCGGCGCGGCTGAGGTTAAACAATGGCGTGATGGATGACGGTTTGGACAGAGGTTAGCCGGCTTCCGCTCTGACTGCCGTTTTTCGCGGCTCTGAGGGATGGCTCCTTTCACTGCGCCGACTGGAGCTATCGACTGCGCCTCCCCTTCGCTGGCCAAAAAGTCGTCCAAATGAATTCGAGGAAATGTCAAAGGAATCAGGATTAAAAAAACATTCCTACATCCCTTTAAAACAAAAAAAGGAATGAAAAGTAACCGAGCTATTAGTAGGAACAAGAACTCTCATAACTCATGGGTTCTGGAACCTTCCCTGTTTAATCAAAGGCAGTACGTCAAATTAAAATATCTCTTACTGTTTTGCCCTGACCGCAGTCGTCTGGGAGATATAAAATCTCCTCCTGTGGTTCTAGATAAACATGTGTAAGAGCCTAATGTCTTTATAAACGCACAAACATTTGCATGACAAGCCTTTCGACCATAAATTTCCATCATAACTACCTGATGGGCTTCGGAGACGGAAACCGCAAAAACTACAAAACGTTATACGTCAAGTAAAGCCCTCTTCCATAAAACTCAACTGCACGTTTGCGAACTTACTGTTTTCGCACCATAAAAGTACTTGCTTAACGACATACTGACTTGATGAGTTCGCACTAACGCAGATTTGAAATAACATTAATAATTGGGTGGAGCTGCACAAACGTCTGTCACATTGTGTTTGTGTTAAGCGAGAGGCCCTTGTGCAAGGTGAACAAGTGAGGGTCGCCAGCTCCACCTGTACATCCACTGGAGGGGAGGAGGAGTTAATAGCTCACTAGAGAAGAGAGAACACACACACACTCTTGCACACACACACACACACACTCAGAAGACCCGACGTCCTGTCGTTGATGGGAAAGCAGGGAGACGTTTGGCCTGAGAGCTCGCCTGAGAGAGGGCTCTTCCTTCAGCCAGGTGGAATTAGAGGATGCCTCGCTCGGCCAGGCACTTCCTCTCTGCACAGCCCTGCCAGCAAACCAGAGAGGCAGGAAAGCATTACAGATGCTGGAGAATGGAGGGGAAAATGATGTGTTTTACAAGGTGTGTGTGTGTGTGCGTGTGTATATGTGTGTGTGTGCGTGTGCTTGTGTCTGTTGTAAGATTATGTGCGTAAGAGACAGATAGAAAAAAGAGAGAAATGCGTAGAGAAGAAGAAGAAGAAGAAGAAGAAGAAGAAGAAGAAGAAAAAAATAAAGAAAAAGAAAGAAAGAAAGAAAGAAAGAAAGAAAGAAAGAAAGAAAGAAAGAAAGAAAGAAAGAAAGAAAGAAAGAAAGAAAGAAAGAAAGAAAGAAAGAAAGAAAGAAAGAACATGTACATGAACATGTAGTATGAACACCCATCAAGTTCTGGTGTAAAAAAATACTAATGAAAATGTAACTGTATCATACTGTCACTGCTGTTACTGCTGATAAAAGCATCTGTAAAATGAGTCAGTGTATATATATGTCACACGTATGCATGATAGACATTTTTCGTAATGTGTCCACATGTGCGACTCAGACCCGAACAGCAGGTGACCTCTCTGTCACACCTCATCTCCAGTTCTCTCCCCCCATCCCGGCAACCCCTCCCACCTCCCTGCTGCTCATTTTTGGCACGACCCACTGCCTGGCAGGTGGATCAGACCATCACATTAGCAGGGGTGGGGGACAGGGCACTTAAAACAAAAAGGCCGGGGCGAAGCGCCCCCACTCCACCACCCACCCACCAACCACCATCACCACCCACCTTAACCAACCCAACCCCACCCTACCCCACCCCACCCCACCCCACCTCCCTCTTTCACAGCCCCCTCGCCGCTCAGCCCTTCCAGCAAAATAAACGTAGTTTTATGTGCCTCCATAAATCCTATCAAACAAGCACCTTCCTCTTATTATTATTATTCCGCCCGATCTGCCAGCGAGCGCTGGCGTGCCATGTGCTGTGCTCTCCTGCCAGGACAGCTGAGGCACCAGGAGTGAGAGCTGCACGCTGCCGCCAAAAAGCTACAAAAAAATAAAAACTACTAGCAATAAAAAAAAAAAAAGTTGAATGAAGTTAAACTGTGGAACTGTTTTTTTTTTGTCCAACCATCACAATTATGAGAGCTTGAAGATAAACACAGCTGGGCATTTTTTAACCATTATGAAAAAAAAAAAAAAACAAATGCCATTATGCGATAGGGCGTGACTGCCTTGCCTTTGGGTAAGGGCATGTGCTGCTCAGGCTTTTCCCAGACCCACCTGAAAACAAATTTTCCCCAAAGCTGGCTGATTGATGACAGACTACTCAGATGCTTTAATGGAGTATCCTGCTGGCCCAAAACATACAAGCACAAATAGAGAAATGCTTTACAGCTAAAAAAGGCTGTGATTTTTAAGAAATTAATAATGTCAACACTGTGTTGATTATACAGTTACATTTTTATTTGCACAGAGGGACAAGTTGGTGATTAATTATGTGACATTAGCATACTTAAACAGACTTCAAACATGGTGAAAAGAGGTAATATGTGTCCAAGCAAGTGTGTATATATATGTGTGTGTGTGTGTGTGTGTGTGTGTGTGTCTGTGTCTGTGTTTCTGTGTGTGTGGTGCTTTGTGTGCTTGCGTTTGTCTGTGGGTGTGTTTTTTTTTCTGGGGAATTGTGTGTTTCTGTGTGTGTATGTGTGATTCTGCGTGTGTGTGCGTGTGTGTATGTGTGTGTTTTATACGTGTATGCGAGTGTGTGCGTGTGTTTGCAGGCAGCTTTTCCATGGCTCACTGCCTAAGCAGTCGCTGCCCCTGGTCCTCACCCCTCACCCCTCTCTCCCTTCCTCCCCTCTCCCAATTCTGCCCCAGTTCTGCCCCCTCCTTTCCTCCCTCTCTCCCCCAACCCCCTCCTCCTCTCCTCTCCTCTCCTCTACCCTCCTCTCCTCTCCTCTCCTCTCCTCTCCTCTACCCTTCTCTCCTCTCCTCTCCTCTCCTCTACCCTCCTCTCCTCTCCTCTACCCTCCTGTCCTCTCCTCTCCTCTACCCTCCTCTCCTCTCCTCTCCTCTCCTCTACCCTCCTCTCCTCTCCTCTCCTCTCCTCTCCTCTCCTCTCCTCTCCTCTCCTCTCCTCTCCTCTCCTCTCCTCTCCTCTCCCCTCCTCTCCTCTCCTGCTCCCTACAGCCAGGCTGGGCACACAGTGGTGATATTGGTCAGGACAGGCAATAGTGTTGATTACTCATTGGCCATTAGATTGCTTTCACTGTGGTGGCTGAGCCCCCCACATCATGAGATGGCTTGGCTGCACAGCAGATTAAGGAGGGGGGGGGGAGTGCAGTGTGTGTGTGTGTGTGTGTGTGTGTGTGTGTGTGTGTGTGTACTTGGGCTAAATCCCTCTCAGCCTCTCGGCCTCCGCGTGGCCCTGCTTCCCTCACCCTACAACCCCACAACCACAACTCCCCCTCTCCCTCCCCCTCTGCCTCTCCCTGTCCGACTACAATCACCAAAACCCCACACGTATGCACACACACACACACAGACACACACATACACACACGCACACACACACACACACACACACACACACACACACAACCACCTTCACCAAAACCCCACACATATGCACACACAGACACATACACACACACACACACACACACACACACACACACACAGACTTGACCACCTCCACCAGCAGCCTTACAGAGTTCATGTACCCTGCCACCACCAGTGAACACACACATGCAGACACTCACACTCTTTTTTCTTTCTCTCTCTCTCTCTCTCTCTCTCTCTCTCTCCCTCTCTTTCTCTCTCTCTGAGGCACACACACACACACACACGCTGAAATACCCACACCTACTGTACATACAGAACAGCCACTCCTCCACACAAACATACAAACCCCTACTCCACACTCACAGACTACCGATCACACACACACACACACACACACACACACACACACACACACACACACACACACACATGTACACACAGACATATATTGCCCACCCTTCTGGGTCACTGATGGCAGCACACCAGTCCAAGAGTTTGACTGGCAGCGCGGTCATTATTACCTCATTTCCTGTGACCACATGTTCACCCCCTCGCGCCCCCCTCCGCATAGGGACATGTTTTATGGCTCCTCTACATACGTGAATGGCCTCTATTACTTAATTGTTTTTCAGGTCAATTTGGAGTGACAAATTCAAGTGAACCCGATTGTTTTGTTGGCTCCTTGAA
>CM050218.1:18507500-18510000 GCA_027475355.1 Coilia nasus | reverse complement strand
AAAAAACATGAAACACAGACAAATTCAGGCACATTGCACAAAGTACACAGATTTGACACATCATCCCCCAGCTGTGCAGTGAAAAAACTCAAGCTGAAAACCAAACTCTATCCACAAAACAGAAACAACGCAGTGAAAATGAAAGCACAATGAAGCAGTTAGCAAGCACTACACCAAATAATGCAAAACACAACATTCAGATACACACTACAGCAGAATTTATTTTTTAGAACACTGAAATGCATTTTCAACTAAAAAAAGCTAGTTTTAAAACACAGCACTCTTTCTTTGTTGGTGCGTCACTGTAGTCATCAAACAATGGGAAATGGAGGATCGCACTCAATTTCTTCTTGATTTCTTTTATTTTTTAATTTTTTAAAACACATTCATTGCAGGGTTAGACAGACGTTTCGGCAAGGGCCTTCATCAGTAGTAAAAAAAAGCAAAACTCAGGTTATATACCTGACCCAATATGCTACTCAGCTCCTGGTTCAGGCTATGGTCATCTCTCGCCTCGACTATTGCAACGCCCTTCTGGTTGGCCTTCCTGCTTGTGCAATCAAACCATTGTAAATGGTTCAGAATGCAGCAGCACGACTGGTTTTCAATCAACCCAAAAGGTTGCATGTCACTCCTCTCTTCATCAACCTGCATTGGCTCCCGGTGGCTGCCAGAATTCAACTTTGCTTTGACTCTAGCCTACAAAGTCACTTTTGGATCTGCCCCCACCTATCTCAACGTCATACTGAATGCTTACATCCCGTCCAGAACGCTGCGATCCTCCAATACGAACCGCCTGGCTGTACCCTCTCCCAAGACAAAGCGGGGTCACTCCAAACTTTTCTCGGTTGTTGTCCCTCAGTTGTGGAACAACCTACCAGTCCCTACAAGAGCAGCAACTTCCATCTCGACCTTCAAAAAGCTCATGAAGACCCTTCTTTTCCGAGACTGCTTAACAAAACCAAATTCTACTAACCATCTCTTTACATAGGTACCTTCGATGTTCTTTACACATCTGTTTGCTATTATGTCCTCCTTTTGTAAGTCGCTTTGGATAAAAGTGTCTGCTAAGTGTAATGTAATGTAATATACTGTACATACACAAAAAACTAGTAGTATTACTGTGCATTTCTTGTCATTATAAAGTACTTTACACAAAAAAAAAAAAATAGTATGCGATGATACGGTATACTGTAGTACAAATGAAAACTACATGTCCTGTTTTGAATGTTGCAAACACATTATTGGGCTTCGTCATGCCTTTAGGCTAGGTCAGGCCACAGCACCTCATCCACTTCGCAGGCAATGATGTTCCTAGCCAGGCAACGGGGAAAGAAGCCCCTAGCATGTCAGATCCACCCCTGACACTGTTCTTGGCCTATGTCACCACAGGCCAATTCCATTGCCTCTAAAAGACTGACCCTTGTATAGTGTTCGCGGTCATAAACTTTCCACCTCCAGCTGGAGAAAAACTGGGGTTCAGAAAAGGGGAGTAGGCTGGTAGGCACACATTCATGAACTGCTCATGTATGTTGAACCAATCTGTAATTTGTACTGAATGATGGAAGCGTACATGTAGTATACAGTACATGCAGTGATGAACTTTCCTCCCAGTCTTTTGAATAGTCAAAGGAGTCAAAGGAGGACTTCTTTTTGGAGCTTGAAGACGTTTCACCTTTCATCCAAAAGGCTTCTTCGGTTCTGGCTTGATGATGGGAAACCACCCATCTAGTAAGTTGCTTACAACTTAGCTCCTTTGACTACCATGACCTGGATGAATGAGAATCTACAGACAGCCTTTTGAATACTTTCAGCGTCAAAAACACTGTAACACTGTACCTGTTCTCCTCTCGGAATCTTCCTACAATGGTAAACACAGTGAATCTACTCAGATTGGGTTGAACCCTTCATCCTGCCTCTCTCAATGTCAAGCCACGGACAAAAACAGGGCCACAATGGTGGCTCTAATTTCATCAGAAATTGGTATTCTTCCTCTTCCTCTTCCTCTTCCTCTACCTCCTCTTTCCCCTCTCATTCTGACTCCCTGTCCTTCTGGTCTACGATCCATTTTGAAGCTGCAAACTCCAACAACCTGTTTGCGCTCCCAAATGGGTTATATTTGTGGTGTTCACTCATTTGACATCACGTGCAACCGATTCTGACTCGTTGTGCTTTACTTGTGGCATGTGTGCTTTATTTGTGATTAAATGTTGAAAAGACGTCATTTTGAATCGCGTGTTAAATAATGCAAAATGTGTTTTAAGAATGAGAATATATTTACAGTTGTGCAAAGAGGAGTCGGTGAGTTTTGCAAATTGTGTTCTACTATGTTCTACTATGAAATTGTTTAAGGTGTTGACAAAAGAGTGAAGAATTCTGAGAAATTGCTCAAGCAATTTAGAAAGTTGTTGTGCTTTAACAATTGAGAAAAAACTCTAACATCCTCCATGAAGGTTATGTTGACTGGCTGGTGTGCAAGTAAGGCCTCCACTTTGTGTAA
>CM050218.1:18500000-18502500 GCA_027475355.1 Coilia nasus | reverse complement strand
GTGTGTATATGTGTGTGTGTGTGTGTGTGAGTTGGTGTGTGCGCTTGTGTGTGTGTGTGTGTGTGTGTGTGTGTGTGTGTGTGTGTGTGTGTGTGTGTGTCTGTGTGTGTGTGTGTGTGCGTATGTGTGTGCATGTGTGTGTGTGTGTGTGTGTGTGTGTGTGTGTGAGAGAGAGAGAGAGAGAGAGAGGGAGGTAGGCAGGGAAGGGGCCGTAGATAGAAACAATTGAGAAACACCTGAGATAAATTAAAGCTTGGAGCAGCCTGAACTGTGACACCCCACACTGAGCGGCAGGTGTGAAACAAAGGTTAACAACAGCATGTGCACACACACACACACACACACACACACACACACACACACACACACACACACACACACACACACACACACCAATCATCCACCCTCCTCTCGCCTTAACCTCTCTCCCTCTATCCCAGCTGGAGTATGATGGGATACAGGGTTTAGAAGAAAGGTCCAAGATAATGTGTGTGTGTGTGTGTGTGTGTAGGTGTGTCTGGCTGTGTGTGTGTGTTTCCCAGAGAAGGAGAGCTCTTCTGAGACTGCATGCCTGTTTGTTATGCACTGCATGTGCAAAAGTGTATGTGTTTTTAATGTAACATTTTTGTAAAGTGCATATGTGTGTATTTGTGTGTACATGTGTGTATGTGTACATATGCATGTGTATCCACAGCACTGGGATGTGCACATAAGTCTGTGTTTGTGCATGCATATGTGTTTGTGTGTGTGCGTGTGTGAGTGTGTGTGCACGCACATGTGTGTGTGTGTGTGTGTATGTATGTCGACATGTATCTGTTCTTGTCTGTGTGCACGCACGTGTGTGTGTGTGTGTGTGTGTGTATGTGTCAGTGTGCAAGAGTGTGTTCAGGGCCCCATAGCAGAGATGGAACGATGGCCCAGTGTCACACACACACACACACACACACACACACACACACACACACACACACACACACACACACACACACACACACAGGGCCCGAGCAGAGTAGGACGTGATTGGAGCTGACTTCTCACAATAAGCAAGCGCTTCAGTCTGGCCACAGCCATACATCTTTTAAATAAATACTTTTAATAGAAAGCCTTCCTCCCCCACGTGCAATCAATTTGCTCTTGTCTGTCAGCGCTGGGTGTCCTTCTCCTTACCCCTTATATGCAAGCATATGTGCACATATGCATACGAATATGTGTGTGTGTGTGTGTGCGTGTGTGTGTGTGTGTGTGTGTGTGTGTGTGAGTGTGAGTGTGTGAGTGTGTGTGTAAGTGTGTGTGTGTGTGCGTGCGTGTGTGAGTGTGTGAGTGTCTGTGTGTGTGTAAGTGTGTGTGTGTGCGCGTGTGGGAGTGTGAATGTGGGTATGTGTGTGATGATACACACATGCATGGACCCATAGACAAGCTCTAGTCCTCGTCTCTGCTGAACTCTTTCTCTCTTTCTCCCTCCCTCTCCCCCTCTCTGTCTGTGTGTGTCTCTCTCTCTCTCTCTCGCTTTCTTTTTCTCTGTCTCCCTCTCTCTCACACACACAGCTCCTGTGTCATGCGAACGTCCTGATAAAACCATTAGCATAGCATATGCTTGCTGGAGCTCATCCACAGCTAAGTAACAGCCTCCATTTCTTTAATGCTAAACTTGGCAGGTGTTTGTGTGTTGTGTGATGATATTGTATGGTGGGCAGGTGGAGATGGGTGGGGTGGGGTGAACCTGCATGTATATGTGTGTGTGCGTATGTGTGTGCTTGTCTGTGTGTGTGTGCATGTGTGTGTGTGTGTGTGTGTCTGTGTGTGTGTGTGTGTGAGGTGGAGGTGGGTGGGGTGAGCTTTGAGGGGTTGGGCGAACAATATAGTGTGTTATCCCCTCAGCATACACCACCTGCCCGCGTCATAAATACACAAAGGCCTTTTTTACGAGATGCTTTTGTCATCACCTGAGGAGGAAAGAGCCCTGTGGACGAGATGAAGTGTGTTCACTTTCAGAAATTAAAAAAAAAAATTGCAGGCCTGCTAAAGGTGATGACATAAATGAAAGAAGACATAGAAGTGGCAGTGTGTGTTTAAGTGTGTGTATGTGTGTGTGAGTATATGTGTCTGCATATCTGTGTGTGTGTGTGTCTGCTGTGTGTGTGAGTGTGTGTACTGTATGTAGTATTTGTGTGTGTCTGTACATTTATGTGAGTGAGTGTTTGTACACGTGTGTGTGTGTGTGTGCGTGTGTGTGTGTGTGCGTGTGTGTGTGTGTGTGTGTGTGTGTGTGTGTGTGTGTGAGTATATGTGTCTGTATATCTGTGTGTGTGTGTGTGTACTGTCTGTAGTATTTGTGTGTGTCTGTACATGTATGTGGGTGAGCGAGTGTTGGTACACGTGCGTATAAGTGTGTCTCTGTGTGTGTGTGTGTGTGTGTGTTTAAAGCCCTCTGCCCTAACCAAGGGAACCGGAACTGATAGCTGTTATTTATGTCACGCACAACAGGTTCCTTCCGCGAGGT
>CM050218.1:18490000-18495000 GCA_027475355.1 Coilia nasus | reverse complement strand
TCACCAAAAAACTAATAAGTTGTAAGTAACTTCTGATCTATCCTGAAAAATTTCATCGAAATCCATCCAGAACTTTCTGAGTTACGCTATTAACAACAAAAAAAACAAAAAAACAAACTAACTAGCGGACAGACAAACAACATAACCTCCTTGGAGGTAATTATGTACTTAACAAAAAAATGTGAAATAACTTAAAACATGTCTTATATTTTTTTTGTTATGAAAATAAAAAAAGGAATTAAATGAGAAGGTGTGTCCAAACTTTTGGCCTGTACTGTACACTACAAGAAGCATGACTATCAACAACAAACAGTCACTCCATCTAACTGTGTCCTGTCCATGGGAACACAATGAGCCCCACGATGATCCACTGTGTGTATTTTTTAAAGTCTGGCAGGGCTTGATGGCTACAAACGGCCGTGGGTGATATAACCCAGGCCAAGTGCGTGTAATTGTGGCATTCCGCTTAGGACGGGTGGGCTCGGGCGGGATCTGGTCATCGGGTCTGGATTCAGTCACACGTGTGAGGGGAGCCTGGTGGCAGCCAGGCCCAGCAGAGAGTCCTCGGTGGTGGTGGTGGGGGGAGAGAGGGGAGAGCAAGGGCTGGGCTGGGCTGGGCTGGGCTGGTGTGGCCGTGCCGTTGGATGGATGGTGGGGGTGAAGAGTTGGGAAAGCCCAATGAGTCCACCGCCCATCCCACCAATATCATGATGGCCATCACCACCATCATTATCATCGTCATCATTGTCATCATCATCATCTTCGTCCTCATGATCATCACTGTCGTCACCATTGGTTCTTCCGCTCAGGGCCTTGCCTTGCCCAAGGGCCTCATTTGGACTAATTAGAGGTGAGAGAAATGTTCTTTTCTGAAACACTGTGTGTGTGTGTGTGTGTGTGTGTGTGTGTGTGTGTGTGTGTGTGTGTAGAGTGATATATAAGCAGCAGCACTCACACACACACACACATACATGCACGAACACACACACACAGACACACACGCGCACACACACACACACACACACACACACACATGCTCCAAAACCCAGCAGGACAGATTTTACTCTTACAAGGTGTACAGTCATTTAGCAAGCATTCACCCAAATCCCAGCGTAGTGGAGACAATGGGCTTATAATTCACTAAGCGCATATGTTAATTTTAACGACACCTCCCCAGTGATCCCAGGGTCAGCACTGCCTGTGTCTCTCCCCAAAAGGCCAGGCTTTGCCTTTCATAGTCTTACAAAGTGCAGTAACGACGCAAACATTGAAACTGAGAAAAATGCCTTCGAAGTTGTCATACTGCCCAGTCTAACATGTTGTAGGTATGATACTTGTGATGCTTTTACGTTCTTAATAGGAAGAAGCAAGCGATTTAGTCACAAGACAAAAGAGATGTTATAGAGTCCATTAACCGTCTAAACTCAGTTTTGATTAAATGAGTAGTTATTGCCTTTTGGCTTTGTAGGGCAATACAGTGTCAGTGTGTAGTCCAGAGACTATATGGCACGGGAGACATAGACCACCTCCAGTGTCCCACCTTTACCCATCATCCACTGGTCATCTCTGCTGGGCTCTCTCTCCTCATTGTAGAGCAGTGGGGGGATGGAGGGTTGGGGCCATGAGGCACAGACGAGTGACGGAGGAGGACAGGCGAGTCCTCTGAGTCCTTACGATTCCACACCTGTCTCTCGCTCTCCGGTTGCGTCAGTGCCCATATGAGCTCAGAGCGACTGGGCCCCTGAGGTGATGAGAAGGTGTGAGTTAAGCCTGGGAAAAGAAAGGGATACAGAGAAACAAAGAGGGAGAGAGATGGAGACAAAGATGGAGAGACACACACACACACACACTATGCGGATAGGCTATTTTTTCATCCACAACCGCATCACAAAACTCATCATCCGTCCTCTATCCATTTGCACCCACCGTTTTTGGCCAATTTTTAAAATCGCACCCACCCGCCATATTTAACAATGTAGGCTATATATATTTTTTTTTATTTCAGTAGTTACACCGAGACGAGGCCGAATTTAATTAAAATATTGTTTTTCGTCACGTCATCCACCCGAAACCGTGGTTTAGCCGCCGAGTCCGCAGCTGTAGCCACCATCCGCGCATCTCTAACAGACATACAGACAGAGGGGGAGAGAGAGAAAGAGAGAGAAAGAGAGAAAGACAGACAGACAGACAGACAGACAGACAGACAGACAGACAGACAGACAGACAGACAGAGAGGAAGCGAAAGACAGAGACCTGGAAGACTAACATGCACTGGCTACAACAGAAATTGTTCCACAGCACACCAGGACAGCATAGGTATTGTTTCCTAATGGTACCATGGACCTGTATTTAAGGAAACACACACCACACACACACACACACACACACATATACACACACACACAATACAGGGTTAATCATAACCCACCCCAGTATAACAATGTGGTCAAAATAAGGCAAGAATAATTAAGTATTTCGATCCACTCACCAAAGGCCCTGCCAAAAACATTCAAGTTAACAGAAGAAAAAGAAAAACAAGTCCCACATATTCACCCTGACAACTGTGTAACGCGAGTCTTGGGAATTTTGTACGGACTTTGAACCCAAACCCCATTCATAATTTGCCATCTTCCCGCTCCAGCTCTCTGTCTGTCGATTCCCACCTTCATTTCAAGCCGTGGCGCGGTTGATGAATGGAACGGCATCTAACTGGGAAGTCTGACCAAAACTTCACCTCTGCTGAAATATGCGCTCCCCTCTCTCTCTGTCACCACAGGCCCGGCCTCGTCCGCCTCCTTGAAGCGGCTGCGGTGAGCTGCCGTGGAATAATAACCGCACATTAAGTGTTTACTGTCACCACCCGCGCCAGAGTATCAATAACCCATTCACTTGACAAAGGCAGCGCGCCTCTGGGGGGAAGACAGACGGCTTTGTTGTGGGGAGAGAGGTGACTGTTTTGACATGTTCAATATGAATCACAGAGGCTGAATGAAGGAGAGGGTGTGTGTGTGTGTGGGTGTGTGTGTGTACATGTGTATGTGTGCGTATTGAGAGTATGTGTGTGTGTGTGTGCTGAAAGTGTATGTGTGTGTGTGTGTGTGTGTGTGTGCTGAAAGTGTGTGTGTATGTGTGTGTGTGTGTATGCATGTGTGCGTGTGCATGTGTGTGTGTGTGTATATGTGTGTGTATTGTATGCATATGTGTGTGTCTGAGTGGGAGTTTCGCCCGCGAGTGCCTTGTACTCTTATTACGTGAGGAGGGTGGCGTGTGAGTGTATGAGTGTGAGTTTGTGAGTGTGTGTGTGTGTGTGTGTGTGTGTGTGTGTGTGTGTGTGTGTGTGTGTGAGGGGGCTGGCTGCAGCAGTGTGTCATTTAACCACTCTGAGCTCACCGTACCCTCAAATTCACACCAGCTCCCAGTCAGCTGGGAACACGAGATGAAAGGAGCGCAAAATGGCAGCCGCAGCAGCAGCACAGAGAAAATAAGGTGAAGGGGAAAAAAGAGAAGATAAAGAACAGGACAGAGGAGAGGAGAGGAGAGGAGAGGCTGAGAAGAAGGGAGGGAGGGAGGGAGGGAGGGGAGGGGAGGTATGGAGAAAGAAAACAAAAAAGCTGGGCCAGGCAAAATTGTCCAGAGATAATTAAAGGGGAGAATCCTCTCGTGCCAAGCGATTACTCCCTCCGCCGGTCTGATCTACAAGCAGTGCCACAGGCAGGCCTGTAATCTGTGGCCTGCCAGCCAAAGAGTGGCGTGGAAGTGGAGAAGTGGAGGATGAGAGGAAGAGAGGCCAGGAGAGGTGAGCAGAGGAGAGGAGAGGAGGGAAGAGGAGAGGAGAGGAGAGTAGAGGAGAGGCAAGGCGAGGAGAGGAGAAGAGAAGATTGGAGAGGAGAGGAGAGGAGAGGAGAGGAGAGGAGAGGAGAGGAGAGGAGAGGAGAGGAGAGGAGAGGCGAGGCGAGGAGAGGAGAGGAGAGCAGGGGAGAGGAAAGCAGGGGAGAGGAGAGGACAGGAAAAGAGAGGAGAGGAGAGGAGAAGAGAAGACAGGGAGAGAAGAGGAGAAGAGAGGAAAGAAGATGAGAAAGATGGAGAGAAGAGAGAAGAGGAGAGGAGGGGAGAGCAGAGGAGAGGAGAGGAAAGGCCAGGAGAGGAGAGGACACCAGGAGAGAGGAGAGGAGAGATGAGGAAAGGAGAAGAGAAAGATGGAGAGAAGAGAGAAGAGGAGAGGAGGGGAGAGGAGAGTAGGGGAAAGGGGAAGAGAGGGTGAAAGCTTAGGAGAGTGCAGTGCACAGTGTTGAGAAGCTGCTGTATGGCTGTATGCTGGAAGCACAGACATCAGCTTAGTCCAGGACATCTGAGACCCCACAGACAAACTGAAAAATTAGGTCAGAAAACAGATCATTCCTTGAGTCACGGACCTACTTCAATAATAGTATTACGCTTACAAAAACATATATGAATATATGCTAAATGTGTGTGTGTGTGTGTGTGTGTGTGTGTGTGTGTGTGTGTGTGTGCATGGGTGCGTGACTCATGGACATAACTCGGACTAGTAGTCCCCAGCCCTCACCCGCTCCGAGACATCCGTGCCCTAACGCAGTATGACCAAAAATAGACCCTCAGTCCTTGCAAAACGTTAATCTACTCATGACACAACCGGTCTAGTTTCGAGACACAAGAAGCAGTCAAACGAATGAAACCGCTGTGGAATGGATGGGACGGGACTGGATGCGTGTCCAGAGGAGGCTGTGGAATCGTGACTTGCATCCGCATGCGACCAGAGCATGAAACATCTCCGACGAAAATAAATAAATAAATAAATAACATCTCGGCACATCACCGCGATGACTAACATGTCCTCAGGTGGTATAAAAGCTTATTACAGCCCGTAAACCTGGAAACATCCGAAATTGCACTCTAAAATACTAATTACCTGGGGAGGAAGCTACCAATTACTCACTACGTCATCCCGTGACTAGGTGCCTGATGCACGGAGCCGCATGGGA
>CM050218.1:18480000-18485000 GCA_027475355.1 Coilia nasus | reverse complement strand
CCCATACCCCCCCCCCCCACACACACACACACACACACACACAGACACACACACAACACACTTCAATCACGACCCTCCCCTTTTCAGAACTCCCACCAGCACCACAACCCCCACCACCCCTGCCCTCTCCACTGACCACCCCCTCTCCCCTCCCCACCTCCAGCTCCATGTTAATTTAATCCAACAACACTTCCGATGGCAGCCTGTTAATGTCAGAGTGGATTTCCTCCGTCTTCCCGTTGACCCAGAAAAGAGCACCACCCCAGCACTTCGCCAGGAACCTTCCTTGGTTTAGTGTTTCTCAACAAATGGCGAATACGCTTCAGAACCAATAAACGTACCACGGATATTTATTGGCCTGTTACACAAGTATTCCCTCGCACCACCACTCCTCACCCCCCCAAACCCCCCCCACACACACACACACACTCCCCACACACACTTTTTTGCAGAGTGCACCTCTCCCACACACACATACACACACAGTCCTAAAATCTCTTCCACCACCCACTAATATCTGAAAGTCTAATAGGAGAAGTTGGAAGATGAAAGGCTTGTCGTGTGTTACAGTATGTAGTCCTGAAGGACTGTGAGGTTGGGGGGGGGGGGGGTGAAGGTGGGAGCGAGGGAGGTGGTCTAGTGTTGGGCTAGAAGTGCTGATGGACAGGAACACGCAGAGAGGAAATTGAGACCCTGGCTTGATTAAAAGCCCGCCTTAAACATCTGAGCTTCACGGAGCAGTGTGGACATCATGGCTTACTTTTTGTTTATGTGCACATGTTCACGTGTGTGTGTGTGTGTGTGTGTGTGTGTGTGTGTGTGTGTGTGTGTGTGTGTGTGTGTGTGTGTGTGTGTGTGTGTGTGTGTGTGTTTATGCAGATGTAGTGCAAAGTGAGTGAGTGTGAGTGAGTATAAGCCTCGCTAAGCCCACATTTTAATGTTTCACACATGTGTGAATATGATTAGTAGCCAGTACTATGGAGCACATGTATTGGACCATGTGCATGTGCTTGTGTTACCAACAGGTGACTCTCCATTAGCTGCATAAATGTGTATGTATTAGCTCTGCAGACACAGGGGAAACAGACACAGGCTGTGCACAGAACAGTGGAAGAGGGGAGGAGGAGACACAGTAGGCTGTGGTTCCCAGAGAAGAGCAGAGCAGACACCCAGTGTCAGGGGTCATGTCCCTCAGTGCAACCCCAGGGAGGACCTGTGCACTGGGCATGCTTCCTCTGTGGTGGGCATGCAGGGCAAGGTTGAGAAGCACAAGGTTTGATTCTAAATGAAGATGCATAGTTCATGGTTCAGATAGCTTAAATAGGTACACAGTACACAGTAATGTACACCACTTTGGATTAAAGCATATGCAGACTGGTTATATTTCTGCATTTCTGGTATATTATAATGATTTTTAAATAAAATACATATTTCTATTAATCCCTGATACCAACAGCAGATGAGAGCAAATATTTGTCTTTGAAAAGAGGTGAGAGTTGGAGTTTGTATATGCAGTGCGTCAAATTGAACTGGTGAATCTTGTGGTGTCTACTTTAAGCAGACTGCCCAGTGCCCACATATCTCACAAACCTTTGCACTTGGAGAGAGTGTGCTATGAGATAACAGCAGGACACATACATGCCTTTCGTGTGAATTTCTGAAGTAAAGATACCCACCACAAAACAAATAAATGAAACTTTTTTCTTGATGTCAGAATTGTTTTAATGCCAGAATGATTTAAGATGACTTTCTAAATAGGTTGTCTGTCAACTTATCTTGGGGCTTGAAAATGTTTAGATATGCTGCAGTTTTCTGTGTGAAGTCGACACCCTTCCTTGCATGGACCCTCGAAGTGTCTGTTACTCCAGTGATTAGGCAGTCCTTTTTCTCACACCACACACACACACACACACACACACACAGACAAGTTTTACGGCAGCGCATCCAAGCTTCCTGCGTTCCAAGCCCAGCCATTGTTTCCCACTGAGGGCCTTTTTTGCTGGGGCGGCCAAAACAGCTGCTTATCAATCCTCTTTCAGCGGTGTCATCCATCAAACTGTAAAACTTCTCACCCATTGCCCGGGCGACAGTTGTTTCCTTGGGATCAAGCTGTTGCTAAGGTCTGGCCAAAGGTTTCCTCTTTCCTGCCTTGTCCCAAGCAGCGAGAAAAACTGACCTACACATGCCGATGATCAACAATGGTCATGTTAGACAAATCCAGGATATTCGTAACCTGTCTAGACATACCAGTGTTGAGAAAGTAATGCTTTAAATAGATTGGATGTTTCTCGAAGACATAGATCTTGAGAGATCCGGTTGGCATGTCTTGTCTGTGAAGCTGGCAAAATCCACTGGAAAACCATTGGGTGAAAATTATGCCTTGGAAATGTCCACAAGAGGATGATGTAGATAAGGCCAAAAGACTAGCGCAGACCAACCTCCCTGTAAGCGAAGCTGACTTATGCTTCCCGGATAAGGGTCTGGAGTGTGTCACGGGCTCAGGAGAGAGAGTCTGTCTGGGTCCAAATCTAACTGCAGACCAGTTTAACATCACACCAGGGTCTGTGAACCTTTGAGTACATTTTTATACCAGTTTACATTGGGTTGAAGTTTTTTTGTGTGTTTTTCCTCTGGACATTTTTAAAAGGGTAATTGAAACACATTACATTATAAGTGTGCATCACACCTTTCAAACATGTGAAATATTGCTATGCGATAAATCCTCTTTTGACAAATAAACAATGACTGTAAGACATTGCGATGTTTGTGCTTTAGTCTTAAATTCTTCAAACATGACAAAATTCCCACAACTTCTCAGAGTGAATAAGGTACATGCCTCACTCAACTGAAATTATTCCACATGTTCAAGCCCAACTGTACGCATATGGCCTTTATACTGTTCTGAGAACAGTGGAACAGGACATGCAGCCATTTCGTGTCATTATTTTGGTGCATATATTTACAGTGGTGATAAAACGGTGGTCTCTGCTGCCTATCATTAGCACGAGCTGCAGGCTGAGCTGCCAGGAAGTATGATCGCAGTGCTTCACACACATTAAACTTTGCACACCACATTAAACTTCAAAAGCATTAACGAGCCAATGAGCAGCGGGCAGAAACATACAGACCAAAAGACAAAAAGGCTCCACACTTGCACTCCACATCCATGTTGACACGTAACACTGGAAAACATGCGAGGGAGGGAGGCGATTTAGCTGCCTGGGAGGCTGCAGGTGTCCCAGATGCTCCATATGAAGTATGGACTCTCTCTCTGTCTATCTCTCTCTTTCACTCTCTCTCTCTCTCGCTGTTGTTTTTCTGTGATTTCTGTGTTTGTGTGCGTCTGCTTCTCATAACATCACAAATGGAATCCAAATGATTCTTCTTACTGTAAGAAACTACCTTCTTGTATTTCAACCACATTTATGTAAACTAAAGCAAATTCTACCACTTCTACTACTTTTTGTACATGAACAAGTTTTCATGTCATTGCTCGCAGCATATACTCTTTTTCATTCAGTCTCAGTTCTCGGAGAAGTGCAGCAATGTGTGGAAATCTGCTTGATGTCCAACCAGCGCTGCACCCCCCCCCCCCCCCCCTACCCCCCCACCCCCCACCCTTTACACACAGTAGGAACACCGCTAAGTGCAAGTGTGAATTCTGTTGATGCGACTGGGGAGCAAACACTAGCTTTTGCTGACAACTATAAACAGCGAACTGGAACTGGGAGGAATTGTTGATTCGCAGAAACGCAAAAGAGGATTTTAAAAGCCCCCTCTTGCCAACCAAACGCTTTCTTCTGTATTAGTCTGAAAAAGTTATTACGGCAGCAGAGACTGTTTCTCTTTAGCCGAGACAATAGAGACACATTGTCCTGACATGTTTATGACAGATCGTCTTTTTGTTGTCTGTTGTGAGCCTGAGACACTGCAGTGGTTTTGATATTTTATTCATTAAAGTCAGTTTAAGACTTCCAGTCTAATTACTCTGATCTCTTCCCCCATCCTTGTGGTGGCAGCTTCCAGACTTTATTTTTAATAGTTCTGTGACAAAGACCACCATAGTCACACTATAGCCGGGGGGTGGCAGCCATGTGTTTGAAATCCCCTTGCTTGGCTATTTTGAGTTTCCCAGAGATTAAGATAAGGTTCACCTTTAAGATTGTTTCACGCTTTACACACTTCTGACCTGGCAAAGACACAACATTTAAAAACAAAAACATTATTCATTCACATGATGATCATTAGTACAACGTTCAATCATATATGCCTTCATAAAGACCTAAATAACTTTGTGCTGTACCTCTGGCTGTTTTATCTGATGATGTCAAGGAACTGCTCTTAATCAGTAAATGCGTTTTATTTATTAAGTGTTTCACTACTGATAGGAGAACTCGTAGAGAACTCCAAGAATGATAACAATGTAAGGACATCACTGCACTGCACTGCACTGTGCTACACTGTACTATTTTAAAAAAAAATGGATTCATCTGTGTGAAATACTAAATGGCAGAAGTAAACATCCACACATTGCCAGCCCAGCCGGCCTGTGTAGGGATGGGAGTGGAGTGCTGGACTGCGGAGCTGGGTCGCGTGAGTTGAGGGCGAGGCCGGCTTACGGTCTGATCCGGAGAGATTCCGTGCGCGGCGGGAGAAAGGCTGTAATCATGGCGGGGGGAATGATTCTGGGCTGAGTCGCTCACTCGCTCACTTGCTCGCGCGCACGCAGAGCTCTGCTGTGTCTCAGATGGACGTGGCTTTCTCCCCCCCCCCCCCCCCCCCCCCGACGGGCCCTGTCTGAGGGTGGGGCGACACCAGCAATCAGTGCGCGTTTCTTTACATCTTCAAGTAGGACTGTTTTAGGCCTCATGTAACTCAATATGTATACATACATAGGCACAGGAGCTTGGACACACACACACACAAACACACATACACACACACACACACTCTCTCTCTCTGTCTCTCTCCCACACACACACACACACACACACACACAC
>CM050218.1:18467500-18472500 GCA_027475355.1 Coilia nasus | reverse complement strand
CCGGCCGACACGGAGAGCCGGCCGGTTCAGTGCCCTTTGCCGGCCCTGGTTAACAAGACTCACGGACGTTTTAAACAGCTCTGCGTAATGAAACATTAGCCATTAATACACCTCTGTTTGCGGCTTGTTTTATTAAGAATAATGAAAAAGATGTTTCGCTACTGCGCTGGTATTTTTTATGAATTTATTTTAATGAGCTCTCGATTCACTCCTTTTTTTAACCCCCCCCCTCCACTTCCACCTCCACCTCCACCTCCACCCCCACCAGCCCTTCACCTCTCCCTCTTTTCTTGCCTGGGTTTACATTTGCTTTACTGCCCCCTTTCCGGAGTTCAGCTGGAAATGCTCTGCTCCTTTCCCCCAGAGTCTTTTATTGCCCTCTAACATGGTGTTGGGACACTGAATACTCCGCAGGCCTCCACCATGAGAAATCACCCCTTGACAGTTCACCAGTGAGAGAGAGAGAGAGAGAGAGGAGAGAGAGAGAGAGAGAGAGAGAGAGAGAGAGGAGAGAGAGAGAGCAAGAGAATAACAGAGTGGAGAGTGAGGGAGAGCGAGAAGAGAGAGGGGGGAGAAGGAATAAGAAAGTAAGGGGAGAGAGTGAGTGAGAGGAGAGAGAGAGAGAGAGAGAGAGAGAGAGAGGAGAGAGAGAGAGAGAGAGAGAGAGAGAGAGAGAGAGAGAGAGAGAGCAAAACAAAGACAAGAGAGAGGTGTCTGGTTAGCTGACTAACTAACTGGTGTCTGGATTTTGGGCAAAAATGCACTGGGTGTTGTGTTTCGAGAAAACCCTTCAGTTGTTTTTTCTTCTTTTCGGTATTTCTGGTCAGGAAGTGCTTTTTCTGTTAATTTACGACATGAACGCCATGTTTCAGAAACATTGTTTTCATCAAGACCCGCTCTTAAGCCATGTCAGTGTAAACAGTTTTGGCGGTAGTGTTTATCCTCTTGACTGATGACCGACTGCAACATGTGTTATTGTTTCATTCTCTATTACGATGATTGAGCCGATTCATTTTCTAGCCTTCCTCCTGCTTCATTCTTTTCTCTCTCTCTCTCTCTCTCTCTCTTTCTGTTTTTTTCTTCATCCCATCCTGTGTTTCAGATTCATGCAATCTGAATGATTTTTTTTTGCAGCATCTGTTAGATATTCCTACGGATGCGGCCTGTGATTCTGTTGAGTCAGAATGAATGGGGGGTTTTTGGGGGTGGGGTGGGGTGGGGTGGGGTGGTTTGGAGCGAAGCGGCTGAGATTAATTTGATTTCGTCCACTATCCTTTGCAATTCTAGAAGGTTGAAGAGGAATTCCAAATCTTAATTTGGACTTGCATTTCATGCCCCCTTCTGAACCCGACAAAGCCAATTTGCCAAGGCAGCTGGATCCTGTGGTAGAACAGACTTGGTGTACACAGCACCTCACCCTCCCTCCCTCCCTCCTATCCCACAACTCCACTCCTCCTTATACCCCTCCTCTACCCACCACACAATATAGCACACACATGCATACACAGAGACACACTTAACCACTCATAAACACATAACCTATATATGACCTGTCTTTGCCTCTACCTGTTTCTGACCCTGGTATATAATACATAGTGATGTTCACACGTACACACACACACACACACACACACACACACACACACATACACAATGAGACGACAGAAAAAGAGAGTCACACACAAATACACATACAAATACTTACACACTCACTTACACACAGAGAAGCAGGCACGGTCTTACCACACACACACACACACACACGCAGTCTCTCTGACGCACCCACACACAGATACACACACACACACACCCTCCCTCCCAACCAACCCAATATCCTCTAAACCTATCCCTCGTCTGTTTATCATATAATCTTGAAAACAGAATCAAACATGAAAGGACGAGTGCTCGCGAGAGCCCTTTGGATCCAGTGGAAATGTGACAGCTCTGAAGCATTTATCCTGTCATAGCGGCCCGAGCAGCGCTTCAAAGTGCGGCGCGAGGAATGAATTAACGTTTGCTTCTGTACTAAAACTCCTTCCTGTCCCTCTCCTCCCCCTTCCATACAGGCAGATTAGGATCATTAAAAATAGAAGTCGTGTGTCTGTGTGTGTGTAAGGGACGAGAGAGATGTGTGTGTGTGTGTGTGTGTGTGTGTGTGTGAGAGAGAGAGAGTGCATTTGAGTAAGTGTGAGTGAGTGTGTGAGGACAGAGGGATGGCTGTGGGCGGGCATGCAGGCGTCTGTGAGTGTGTATGTGTGAGTGTGAATGAGTGAATGTGTGTGCGAGTGTGTGTGTGGGTGTGTGTGTGTGTGTGTGTGGTGTGTGTGTGTGTGAGGGATGAGATGAGAGGATGAGTGTGTGAGATAGATTGTCTGAGGAATGGGCGGTCGAGCGGGCATCCGTGTGTATATGTGTGTGTATGTGTGTGTGTGTGTGTGTGTTGAGAGACAGAGAGCGAGAGAGAGATGAGTGTGTGAGATACGTGGTTTGAGGACAGGCGGGTCGAGTGGGCATCCGTGTGTGTGTGTGTGTGTGTGTGTGTGTGTGTAGTGCATATGTGTACCCATCAGAAGGGTGCCTTTCAAAGGTTTTTTTGTGCATGTGTTAAGGCTTACTCATGGCAGATTGTTATTATGCATAATATTTAACATAGCTTCCAGCAAAAGTTCCACTACATCAAACTTGCACTTTGGGATAAGCACTGCCAGCACACACTTGTGCCATCTCATGCACACGCTGTGCACACCTGTGTGGTCCTATACACTTTCCTAAGTACTGACATACAGTGTACATTGATAAATATGACCCACTGATTACTATGCATGATATACAGTGTGCATTGGTAAACATGACCCACTGAAGAGTAAGGCACTGTAAAGCTGATGATACACAGGGCAACGTTTTGGAGCCAATGTTGTTGAGGCAACAATGTGACTGGCTCCTAATTGTTTTGACCGGATGATCACAAAATGCTGCCTGCTGCTGGTCTAAGTTCTCCTGATAAAAACGTGTTGCCCAATATCAGTGATAAAGTGCCTCAACAACATCTGTTGGTTATGTTTGCCCAGCAACATTGCTTAAAAATTGCCTGGTGTATCATCGTCTTTAGGTATGTCACAAGTCCTGTGGCCTCCGTGTCATCTTAAAATTGTGAAGGTTTTACTGACCAGATTTGAACTGGCCAAGGCATAGTCCATTGTTCGCTGAAGTGCTGAGAGACACCTGATGATGTGTGATGTGCGGTTGTAAACTTCTCGGCTTGGCCAGACGTGTGTGTGTATTTGTTTGTCTGCAGGGTGGCTTCAGGTGGACACCATCCTGCTATGTGTGTCGGCTCCTCTCTCTCTCATCCATCTCTCTCTCTCTCTCCATCTCTGCGCCTCTGTGTAGGCCAGGATTCACCTTCCCAGCCGTGTGAGGGTCAGGAGGAACAGGGATGGAGGGACTGAGAGGAGGATGGGCAGTGTTTGTGTGTGGGGGGGTGTGTGTGTGTGTGTGTGTGTGTGTGTGTGTGTGTGTGTGTGTGTGTGGTGGAGGGAAGGGGGGGGGGGCAGTCTGGGGGCTCCACTCGCGACCTGGTGAGCTGAAAGGTCAAGAGGAGCACGTTACTTCCAGGACTCAGAGCTATGAACACCTTCAGAGCAAGCAGGGAGCTCACACACACACACACACACACACACACACACACACACACACACACACACACACACACACACACACACACACACACACAGTCTCATGTATGTGTACATATCCATACATATATGGCTGTGCACAAACTGTACAACATACACACACAAACACAAACACTGTGTCTTTCAGATACATTGGTTCTATCTCCCTAACTCTTTGACACACATGCAACACACACACACAGTCACATACACAGACATTCACACACTCACCACACCTCAACAAAGAAAGGAATGCTGTTTGCTCACTGCTGTCATCCATGAAAAACCTCCATCTCCAACAGTGGACTAGACAATCTCCTCTGTTTCATGGCACGTCCCCACCAATACGGCAGACACAAACACACACACACACACACACACACACACACACACACACACACACACACACACACCAACACACACACACAGACACCCCCCCCCCCCCCCCCCCCATAACCCCCCCTCCCCAATTTGCCAGCACAAAAAGATGCGGCACGGCACTTTCCTTTTCACCCCTACCATGCAAACCCCCCCCGGCTCCCCCGCTCCACCTTTGTATCAGTTGAAAGGCATATGGGTTACTGCCATTCGATTCCACGACTGAAAGTGCCTTTCACTAACAGCAGTTCAGAAAGAGGTCAGGACTACAGCAAACAGAAATATTGTGTGAGAACAGCTCGCTTTCCAACAGCCTAAGTGATGTGAAAGACACGGAGGGAGAAAAAGAAGAGAGACAGAGTGTGACAGAGATAGAGAGAGAGAGAGAGAGATAGAGAGAGAGAGAGACGGAGAGAGGGAAAGAGAGTAGAGCGAGAGGAGGAGAAAGAGACCCGAGGGAGGAAAGAAAGAGAGGATGGGATTGCATTACATCTGGTCAAACAACGGCGAAGAAAAAAAAAAAAGAACGTCATACGTGTCCCCCCTCGACGGGGAGTTACACCGCCGTCTGAAATGTCTCGGGCCACGTCCATCGGGGGGAATAATTTATAGCAAATTACAAACCATGGGGGGTGGGCATCCATAATTGATCAATTGACACATCCAGCAGAAGATCAAGTCCCCTGGCAAAGCCCCCTAGTCTCCACACCGTATCTTAGTTAACCTGTGATCTTAGCAGCACTAATGAATTAGCCTGCTAAAAATAACAGAGCGGATCCCAATGTGCCAACGCAGTGGCATTCATCTCGAATAGCGTTGGCATTTGGAAAGTCTATTACGGGCATGTTTTTTTTTTTTTTCTTTTCTTTTTTGGGATGATCTGAGGAGACGCACTAAAGAATGTCACTCTCTTTTTTCTTAATCTGTAACACGATGAGCGTGTGTTTA
>CM050218.1:18320000-18465000 GCA_027475355.1 Coilia nasus | reverse complement strand
ACACAGCCTCTCTTCTCTCCCTTCTCCCCCCATCTCCCTTCTCCCTCCATCCCTGCCCCCCCCCCCCCCTTCTCACCCCCTACCCAACCTCGGTGTGATGATAAGCTGGGGGTCATCCGATCTGAAATTGCATTATTGATGTCTGATCTTTTCTGGGGTTTTGGCTCGTGCGGTGCAATCTTCCACACCTCGTAATCAAGCGTAATTGAAGGTTAACTGTATTCCGGCGGGCCTGAAACGCTAGACAGGTAAGCCGCCGCTTCGCCTCATGATTAATGTTGGCGCTCCGGCGATCGGGGGGTTTGTGACCTTTTGAGACACCCCAGGCACCATTTTTAAGTGAAAGCTGCAGCCTTTTGCAGAGCCGTGCCGGTGTCCATCATTGTGCCCCTCGACCCCCACCCCCACCTTATGGACACACACACACACACACACACACACAAGCAGCACCCATACGCACACACTCACACACACAAACAACGCACACACATACACACACACACACCAGCTCAGCCTCTCTGTAGTGGTCTCAGGCCCTTCTGTCTGATTGGGGATTGTCTCGCTCCTTTTTCCCGCCTGGCTCAGGATCTCTCTGTTTGTTTTTCTCAGTGTCTCCCTGTCACTGGGCAAGATTTTTTTGTCAAACCTAAGACATTTTATAAACATCCTGAATCACAACTGAGCACCAAGGTAGACACCACTGAATTCCCTACACCTAACACACACACACACACACACATAGACTTTGGTGTATGTTTTCCTAAGCTACAGTGACCTGAAAGACAGTAAGAAAAAACATGAACAGGAAGTTGTAATGTTATATTGGAACAAAGGACAAAAATACAAATGTCTATATTGTGAACTTTAGAACTCTGAACATGGTAGTAAGGTGTGAAAGTGCATTTTAAAACTATGCTATTCAAATAATAGTAAATCAAAAGTGCTACTATACTACGAATAATACTACTAGTGATACTACTACAATTTACTACTTTTAGAATTTACTACTTTTAAATTCTTATACGTGGGGCTGTGTCTGGAATGTGAAATATGGAGATGCCACTCTAAGTGTGAAGTGACAGGGAGGTCACGTCCTAGCCCTGGCCAACAAACATGAGCATTGTCTGAGCCACTGAGCATATTTGCCCTGCTTTCAGCTTAAATGAAGAAACACACACTCCCAGATAAGTAACACTCACATGGACGCGCGTGTGGTGCTCTGACCTACACACGTGCAAACACACACACAATACGTACACAGACACACACACACACACACACACACACACACAGACACACACACAAAAGCAAGGCTCGTCAAGCCAGCAGCAGGGCTAACAACCTTAGGGGTTGCTGGGAGAGCTTGAGTTGTCAATGGAGTGTTCAAACAAGAGAGCTATCTGGCATCGGCACGGTTGGGGAAAGGGGGAGGACAAACACCTGACCAAAGAGGAACGTCAAGAGGGGGGAAGATGGGTCACTCCATCCGTTAGCTCTCCATAAAATAAACAACAAAAGGGGCCTGGTCAGCAAGACTCAGATCAATCAACTTTGGATGGAAAAAGTGAGTTTTTTTATACTAAAAATAGCCCATTTTAACTTGTACAGTTCTCTCACACAGAATATAGCATTGAAACTATATTATAGTTACTGTAAAACATATTTACTGATGTTAAACTGGTAATGAAATAGAACAACACCGTGTGATCTGATAGACTTACTAAAGTAAGAGATGAAGTGCAGATGAAGATTTCGATTACGTTTTAGGTGAAACAACAAACTAGCATGTCTTTAACACTTTACACAGACAACAAACGAGTGTGGTACATTTACAACCACATCCACCACAAGAGAATCTGAGGTCCTCGACCTCTCCTGAAGTAAGGGAGTGAAGCATGAGTCAGCACTCCTCTACACAATGTTGTAGACACTGAGCTCAGGGGAGGTTTTTTTTTTTTTTTTTTTTGGGAGGGGGGGGGGGGGGTGTTGTGAGAGGGTCTTGGCTGCCCCCCGTCCACTCTGGAGAGGATGAGAGATCAACAGATGCCCCATTAGAGGGGGACACCCCAGGCTTTTGTTATGCTACTGGTGACCCATCCTGTTTCTCTCTCTCCCTCTCTTTTTTCCCTCTCCCTTTCTTTCCCCCTCTCTTTCTCTCTCTCGTTGCAGTGTGCAGCTGCCAAGTGCAAGCTACTCTCTCCCTCTCTGTCGCTCTCCTATTTATGACCTGGCCTGCTCGTCTCACCTAGTAACAGGCTGCTGGAGACCTGAGGCATTATTCAAGAGAGGAAAGTTCACACATTCAATCTGCAAATCCTCACAACTCTGTTTCTCTCTCTCTCTTTCTCTCTCTCTAGCTTTCTCTTTCACACACTCTCGCGGTGTCTCATGTGGCCTCTGTGGGAATGGAGTAGTCACCTTGCTCAGTGCACTTTCCTTTCAAAGGAAACAGATCAGACAAGAAACTAGCAAGGGAGGGAGAGTGAGAGAGAGAGAAAGAGAGAAAGACAGAGAGACAGAAAGAGCAAGACAGAGACAGAGATAGGCACATAGAGAGAGAGAGAGAGAGAGAGAGAGAGAGAGAGAGAGAGAGAGAGAGAGAGAGAGAGAGAGAGAGAGAGAGAGAGAGAGAGAGAGAGAGAGAGAGAGAAAGAGGGGGGGCAGAGAGAGGGAGAAGCTTGACCTCTGGCTTCCAGGCACAAGCAAGTGTATTTAATGTTTGGGTCCACCCCCCCCGTCTTTGTGTGCTGCCCAGTAGCTCAATACGGCGCGGCACATGAGGTCAGTCCAGGCATCTGCCGCTCCTAACAACACATCCCATCAGCCCATCTGTGTGCGCTGCTGCTGCCCTTCTGGACCCATACTCGCATGTGTGTAAATTTACACACACACACACACACACACAGGCACACACTTTAACACGTGTACACAAACATGAACACATTCTTTATATGTAAATGGACACAACTCACAGGTACAGACAAACATGTACACACACAATACACATCTGACTTGTCAGACACATAAAACATATTTAAAAAATTGTACACAATTGCAGGTTGAACACAAGATCTACACATGTGCATTTCACATACACATGTGCACATAATCATTCAAATACATGTGATTTTGTGAAGTTTCGTATACACATGCACGGTGACCTTATGCAAACACACACACACACATATACAGTATGTACACACCCACACATGCACACACACTAAACAAAAAATCTATCCTCTCACGTTGCCAATAACTTTGTGGTACTTAATGACACATAATTGCTGCAATGAATATATGTATATGTCCTTAAAATGATTTTTCAGCACATCAAAATCAGCAACATCGCCAGCTCGATCTCTTCCCAGAAGAGTTTAAAAATGATGTCTAATTTGATGCTCACTGCACTTGATGAGGCCATCACTGATAACTTCTGATTTATGAATGAGAAACATTACTGTCTTTCCTCGAGCCAACTTATGTTTTCAGCATTTGGAGAGCCTCCCGGACGCTTGACTTCTTTAAAAAAAAAAAAATGTGTGTGTGTGTATGTGTGTGTGTGTGTGTGGGGGGGGGGGGGGTCCTCTAAAATTATGAAAGCGGAGCTTATGACAGACCTGATGCATCAACCGTTCCCCCCAACCCCCCCCACCCCCAGTTTGAGAAAAGTGAGGACTTGGGCAAGCGACTCCTGAACCCAGATGTGATGTTTCAGAAGTATTTATGTAAAACATTCTCCAAATGATTCAGGAAAAGTGTCTGTCCCATGACCAGCATATCCCCCCACCCCACCCCACCCCACCCCAACCCCGACAAGGCAAGTTGCTCTTGACTAATACATTGGAGACCAATATCAAATAAACAGCATTCTTTTGGGAAAGACACTTCTCTAATAACAATGACGAGGGTGAGAGGCTTGCTCTGTCTCAGGGCCACATGGGGTGCTGGACGGAGAATGATCCACTCAACATTCCCGCTTCCCTGGTCGACATTCCTCAGTCTCAAGCATTCCGATTCCCAGTCCAGCAACTAATCAGGCCAATGTAATCTAAATCAAAATCAAAGATAGTGGACAGAGTACACTGCAGGGCAAAAAAGGACATAACATAGCATAGTCTGCTCACTGAGTTGATTGTGTGGTTGTGTGTGTGTGTGTGCTATGACAGGCAACAGCAAGGGAAATTATGTTTCCTTTGCTAAGCACTACGCATACCCTCTGGGATTCAAAAAAAAGTTTGCTAAAGATTCCTTGTGCACGTTGCCCTACTTCTCAAGTCCCGGTGCACAGGGGGCTATATGGTCATACCACTGGGGTTGGAATTGAGAATCGGAAGGGGAAGGGTGGGGGGGGTGGGGGGGTTTAATGTTGTTGTGTTGTTGGTTTGCAGGTCCAGCTAAAAAGTGCACTTAGCATCCTCTTTTTGCCTCGACAAACATGTGAGGCGACATGATACTGTACCGGAGTCTGGACAACATATAACATTTCAAAGCAATTTCCTAATTGCTTCCAGGCCAAGGTTGATAGCCTATATGGAAGCAATCCCTCCTTTCAAATCTTTTCATCCAGAGATTGGGAAACATTACAGTGTTAAGTAAACTTGACCCATGAATGGCTAATTCATTGGGAAATAGCCTGTTGATCATGCAACCTGGTCCATATGAGTCTAAAAGCCCATGTATTTCCTTCTGTTAGCATGGCCCCCACATGTTAAGGGTTAGTTCTGAGCCAAGGAGCCAACACATGGTGCGGGCTACACACTCAGTGCCATCACTGCAGTCTTCATAGGGCACACACAAGGCTCATAGAATGGAAGGGTGTGAAGACAAACAACAACAAAAAAAACCTTTGGGAAAATGGATTGCATTGTACCAGCAGTCTGCCTGGCTAAAATGGAACATTACATAAACTCTTTGCATAATCTGACTGAAAACAAAGTTTGAAATAGCTGAAACAACTACTGCAAAATAGATGAAATTTCACACAGCTCAGCTCTTGACTTAAGATGATATTAAAGTGGTTATATACTTTATACTGCTTTGATATGGGTGGAAACGGTGGTTGCATGAAAGACCAACTTTTAATGTGAACACTTTATAGATTTGGAAAGAGGTGGTAAATAAGTGAGTTTGTACGCCATAAACTCTGTTCTCCAGGGAGCCTTTCCGGTATGGTTTAATGAGTCAATGCTAACACAAAACATTACAAGTTCAGACAACACCAAATAAATTGTTAATTATGGTGACCATTTCCATTTCATTTAAGAATCTCATGTTTCCTGAAGCATGAATGCGTTTTTTAATCAGAATCTTCACAAGACAGAAGAAAGCCGATATTCTTCAATCTGACTTTGTTGTTGTATTTGAGGGCAGAGTTAAGTCATCAGAGGTACACAGGGAATATATTTTTTTCTCATTTTATTAGTACAGTAAGTGTGGATAATTATCCATTAATATATATTTATATATAACTGAAAAAGAACTCAACACTAGCTGAATGCACCTCAGATTTCAGAACCTATGTAATTTTGAGGTAGACATAGATAATGGTATTTCCACCCTCAGCAAATATTGAATACAGTTTAAATTAATCTCATCAAAGTACGAAATACACGATTATCATGAGACTCTGTACATCACAAATAATAAAATAATTATAGAATAGAAATTATAACGATTTGAGTGCATTTATAATGTATATCTATTTACAAAGAAATGTGGTTGGTCATTTCTCCATTCGTTGCACTTGTACAGGTTTTAACTATACAAATATTTACAGCTCAAAATAATGAACAGCAGTGCATTCAAAGCTAATGTGCATTTAAATATCATCTTGTTTGCGAGTCTCTTGCTCGTCAGTCGATTTGTCATGGAAACAAATATTCTTCTGACTACTTGGATTTGGGGCAGTCAGTTGTTATGGAAGTGCATTTTTGCAAATATGCAGATATTGGAAATTCTTTCGTTCGCGTCAAAGAGGATGCGGTTGTTGACTGCGCTACGTGATCTGACTTTTTCGTCGAAGCTCAACAACATCCCATGACTATCACTCCAATGTCCAGGCACTTCATTTTTGTTCTCATCTCGAGTGTCATATAGTATATTATTTTTACACTCTATGCTGTCCATACAGTCTCTCAAGGCCTCTGGAGATCATCCCGCACGCTACGCGTCCGAGTGCCGGATGCAGGGAGGAAAACTCCTGGGAACGTGTGTGCGCGCAGACTGTCTCTTCTCCTCAGTCCAGGTTATGTGTTTGGTAGATTACATTCACCACTTCGTTAAAAAAAAAACAAAAGTCCTCTTTATTAGGCGCCTGACAGTGTGCCTAAGCGTCGAGTGACCAATGTTCCACTGTTGCCACCTGTCAGCGCGCTGAGGACCACTAGCAGCGGGACGCAACAGGTTACTGTGCCATGCCCCCCTGCGCTACGGACTTGTTTTTAAACAGGTGCTTCACACCTGGTTCATTTGAATTCAGCTCCTAGCAGGAGTTTGTCCAGATGACGAGCGTAAGGTGATTTTTTCATCCGCCGCTATCCTATTAGATACACGGCCTAGCAACTTGGAGGTGATCCAGATGTCCTGATGCAAACGTCTTGCTTTTTTTTTGGAGATGTGTGCCTGATAACTTGCCCACGAGAAGGGATATTTACAGTATTTGACGCAGGAACTATGTCCAGAGCGGCTGATAAAATTATAATTTTCATTGTGATATACACAGTGTCATGGTTATCATGTGATAGTTGATAGAGCTTAAAACGACAGAATAAACAGGTGTGCTTCTACTACAAAAGATGCGTTCTATGTAAGAATCCCTTTTGAATGAAAGAGGCCCACATTCGTGGGCCGGAAAACGGGAATTTTTCAGCGTTTGTGCGTTTTCTCTCTCTGTACTTGCCAGACTAGGGTGTGATGTTGGTTTTACGCTGTTGTGGATGGCTGATTTTTTTTTTTAAGTAGGATGCCTTGGTTTCAGGGGGGTACTTGAGACGCTACCTGCAACCGCACTGTTCTACCACCATATCTTCATACTGTTTGTACACAACGTTATTACCAGAGTCAATGTACAGTATACTGATGGGACTCAGTTTAGTAGGAACGCAACAGCTTGGTGGTGTGCTGTTGGGATCCATTGAGTTCATGAGAGTTTGTATGATAGCGTGGTTAGTCGGCTCAAGGTGCGATCTCAAAGGGAAGTCGCACAAGCCCTCGCAGTGGTATGCTTCGTAATCCAGAGGGGCGATGATCCAGTCGTCCCATCCCAGTTCCTTAAAGTTGACATGAAGCGCCTTTTTGCTGCATCTCGATTTAGACTTTTTCCCATGCCGCTTTCCGTGCCGGTTGCTCAGAGCGGTCCTCCGCCTGCGCCGGGCTTTGAACTGCAGGCCACTCTCCTCCTCCGACCACCGCGAGCCCCTGGACTTAATCTTCTCTTTCATTTCATTGAACAAGTTCTCCCTTTTCCGCGACCTCGTGTAAACCACCAAGATAGCCTTCTCTTGTTGGGAGCGACCGTTCCTGTCAAATCCCAACTGTTTCAAGTCGATTTCCGTTTCTGATTTACCGATGGTGCCCTTGAGCTGAAGACAAAGCTGGTTATCTTGGCTAGAGTGATGTCGATTTTTAAACATTCCCCAAACGTCCAAAACCTCCCAGGTGGGTTTTCTGGATTCCTGGAGATCAATGGTTCTGGAATCCAGTAGCCTGTCTGATCGACAAGGGAGTAAGTGAAGGCCGTAGAGATCTGGTGGGGACGCCTGGAAATCCCCGGGAGCTTTTCTAAATATCCTTAATTCAGCTCCGACCAGCTCCTCTTTGTCTGAAAGGGTTGAGACATCAAACAGATACTTTTGTCTTCGCAAAGGAGAGTGCAAGAGATCGTCTGCAAGATAAAAAGAAATAATTGCAGTCAGATTCACTTAGGGCGTACAGTGCTCAGGGTAGGGAGGGGAGGGGGGGGGGGGGGGGCTCACATTCTCACAAAGAGGCCATGATAGCTGGCCTTATTTCTTGTTTTTCTGTGCCCACTCTCCAGCTTGCACTGAGCCAAACTCAGAGTGACACCTCGGCAAATTAAAAAGAGGGGGAAACTAGGCGACATACCATTTTCTGGTATAATTGGCAGCTTTTACGCAAAATAAAATATTATTATTATTATTATTATTATTATTATTATTATTATTATTATTATTATTAATAATAATAATAACAATAACAATAATAATAATAACAATAATAATAATTATTATTAGTAGTAGTAGTAACAGCAACAACAACAGTAGTGTCAGTAGTAGTAATATTAGTGTCAACACAATCATTAAGTATATGGATGACCCAAACGCCAAAGGTGTAGTGTTGTGCGCACTAAAAAATGGGCGCTAAACTTATTTAAAAACCTGACTAAGGTTGAGGATATAAACGAGTATGTCGTACAGTCCACCAAATTTGTGTAATTTTTGTTACAATTTGAAGTAAAAAAAATACAGCAGTGTGAGTTAACCTTTAACATGTTTTCTCAGATATGTTCATATTTGTGCGTCTTAAAGCATGGCGTATTTGGACAGTACGCCTATTTACAAAGGCGTACTGTCTATTCTTCCAAAAATAAAGAGAGTGAATCGAATGACGCCAAAATATAATGTTGACCCTAAGACCCTTGCATTTCGCACGGCGAACTTGTGGCCTATTAATGAATTTTACACATTATCTGTAAAGACTTGAGGTTTCCTCCCTTTTGAACCCAAGATATCAATCAAACGCATAGGGTTGTGCAACATTTTACAGGAAAAATAGGCCTATATTTTAATTTCACACACATTGCAGACGGCATAGGCTACGCCCCTGTATATCCCTCATGCCTTGGTATTCAAATGACACCCGACGCTAACATTAACTGTCACTGAGGTTACTCTCTTGGCCTTGTTTTTTTCTTAGTTCTGGATCCACGGAACGAAAAAAACAGCAATGACGCTTTCCAAAATATTTCCATAAGGGGGGAATAAGAGACCTTGTCCTAGAGCCTGCAAGCGGTGCGGATGCTGCCAGAATGTGCAAGCTAAGGGAGACATACTGTACACTCGGGTGAACAATACACAATTAATGCATTATTCTCCCTTTCGGAATTTAGAGGCCGACTTGCATAATTTTGGTGCGAATTAATATAAGAACCGTCTGAAATCAAACGAGTGCACATGCAATATGCAATTTGGTGCATTTACTATAGCAGAGCACTTAAATTCCCAATTCACAGAGCCCCTGTAACTTTGTGAAAAGTCAATTCGAGACCTCGAAAATTGTAGGCGAACAGCTAACAAGCTGGATGTCAGAATGTCTCAGATGTAAATGTCATACAATAGGCTTGGCTCTAAAGCCTAATTTAAGACCTGGAAAACAACCAAAAATATGTCAAAATTCAATTAAATAATGGATTTACATCACGATTAACATCTTCATCTGGACAAACAATTGTAAAATCCAAATCATAAAGATTCGCCAAAATGTCAGCCCTTTGGTTAAGTTTTGCATTCTTATCATGCTATCCCGCTTCTCGGACTTTAATACCTAAGCGATTAAGAGATCACTCACAAAAGACATTTGTATCTCATCGTCTGTATTTTCCCGTGCGTGAACCCAGCAGAGTTAAATAGTAAAAGTAGATTGAAACCTCGTGTTTGTTTCAGTTGCTTCGCGCGTATGGTATGCATTACCGTTTTTTATAAGACCTCAAACAAATCGAATACAAGGTCACCGAATAATTAACAGTTCTGGATTCCCTCCTTCCCCATTAAAATACTTCCCCGCTTATATTTCATTCGCCTTGCCAACGACAACATTCCCGGTTCAAAAGTGCTCCGCCTGATTATATGCAGTGTAACTTATTGTGATCACGTCCACACGTTACAAGAGTTTATTTCAAAGGAAATTATATTTGCACAATAATGATACTGATCAGAGCTCGGAGGAAATACTCATTACGGTGTAATGATTAAACAGTTTTCGTATGGCCAAAGCCCAATAGTGTTTTCCAGACTCGTTACACTATAACTTGTATTCAGACTGTCAAAATGTGCAGTATTTTATTCATTTGCACAAATGTATTTAGCCTATGTGTATATGTGTGTGTGTGTGTGGGGGGGGGGGGGGGGGGGGGGGGGGGCAGAGAGAGCGAGAGAGAGAGACTTCTGGTAGTGCAGCTACTGGGGCCAGCAAGCACCGTCTGCGTTTTAATGAGTTACTTCAAGTGCCAAAAGTAATTTTCATACATTGTTTGTTCTTGTCTGGTTCTGTTAGTAAGGACCCGCTATCTTGGGAATCCCAATCTATTCTGAGTCCACAATTTCCTATTTCATCGAGATTAGAATTTTATCACAATTAAAAGCCACTTTTAGCGAAAATCACGTTGAATAGCATATCTTGTAGGATGAGCACGTTCTGAGTCACGCTTATCACAGACAAATGCATTCCAGTCTAATTCAGTGGCGCTGGTGCACCGAAATATCCATCACGACCTGACACATTGGACACAATAACTGGAAGTTTCATATTCAGAGAGTGGTTAAAGACGGATGCATGGTTTTTGCGCATAGTTTGACTAAACGTGACGTGAACACAGAAAACACTTGAAAACCTTTAAGAAATCTGAAATGGTTGAACAAAATACAAGGGGAAATGGAATATATAATTTCCCACAATTAAAGCGGCTTTCACACAGGGAGGCAAGCAGTAAACGCTAACTTCATGGGGACGGAAGTTCTCTTTAATTTTTCCCCTCATCATTTTTGGTGATGTGCCATTGGCTGAACTAGTTCATTATGAGAGAACAGACAGTGTTTGATATGTTATGACATGCACACTCAATTAGATCACCGAGTTCAAATACTCCAATCAGTGGTTTGATGCTAAGCAACCCTCGGAGGGTCCAGTGGAAGGTCAGAACCGGTGACACATCAAATCAAACTCACCGGAGAAAGTGAAGCTTTTTCATCAAATCAGTTTTACAGTCCCAGCGCGAACGGCTTTTATTAACCAACAGAAAAGAACGCCTGGTAACATTCACTGATAGGCTCCTTTCGCTCTTTCTGAACATACCCCAATGACCACAAGGCCCTGTTTTTGTCTGACTCCAGTTAGTGTTCTTCCTTTACACAACCTATCGCTACAAAGTCTTGCAGGGAAACAAACCTTACATGGTTTCTAATTTTGTTTGCTTTCCATGAGCGTTTGGTTGGACGAAAGTCAGATTTTATGTAACCATTTTACATGGTTTTAAAACGTTCAGCAAGAGCATGTCCAATTAGGGGTTAGTGCTAGTAAGTAGAAACTTGTTGCCATTGATAAAGTTGCATTTTTGTTTTTTACAAGTATTTACACGTCTTGTGTACTTTGAAGCTACTTGATCGGATACAGTCCCGTAGGTCATGCAGTGCACGACAGGCAGTCTGTCTAGTGCGAACAGGTTGGACTGCTTACACGCGAGGATGGTAGGAATAATTTATTGCCTGCATTTAGAAAACGTCTCAATTAGTGTTTTATTACAGTATTACCGCTGACTACAAAACTAAGAACCTCGCTTTTCAACATGTGGCATAGCCTATCGGACATCCCCGTACCCTATAAAGCCTTTGCAGTAATGGCGTTTTATTTTTGTATTATATATTTTTTTCGAAAATGTACATCTTTCAAGTAAATAATAGTTAAATAATATAAGACACATTTTTATTTTGACTCAACGACCAGTACCGCTTGGCCTATCATTAAGTGTCACATGTCACTGTTCTATATTGTATGCACAAGTTTGTAAAAAAAAAAGTGATCAAAACAACGACAGACAAGTCCATACAGACAACAATGCAACTTTTTTGAGAGTCATATGTAATTTCTAAAACTTCTCAAAATGTGGTTTGCTACTCAGGTTGCTAAGCGACTAAAATGGTTGAATTAATAGCTCAGGCAGGAATGCGATGCAGGTTGTTACGGTCGTGCATGGCTGAGAATATTAAGAAGTAACACAAACCTTTTCCTCTGTCCACAAAACTTGTTATGGTATTGGCAGACTTTGAAGAGCGGAAAAAACTCGCGTTTATGCCCAGTTTCTCGGCTGCAGAATATGTCCTGTATATGGAGATCATGTAGTCATGGGGCACGACTGCGTCTTTGAACTCATCCCGGTGACGACCGACAGCAGAAGATGATGCAAAGATTTCTTTGAGAAATTTGGGTGACCTTGGTCCGTCATATGGGATCCTGGTCCCCCGGTTTCTTCTCGGCGCCGCGGAGATGAGAGCAGCGGACTGGAAACATGGTAAATTCCACAGGAACACAAAAAGTGCGTAATACGCCACTGCTCGAAAGGCATCCATGGTGGTACTGTCCAAAAAGTTTTGCAGGACCCTCTCCACAATCCAGCCGGGTTTGAAGAAACTTCTAATCGTAGACAGGCTGCGCGTACGAGCTGGTCTGTCGCGTTTCACAAGCTAGTGCGCTCGCACTACGCACGCCAGTGGAGAACCCACAGACTGCTCGCAGAAACACGCCCACTCGCAGACACTCATGTAGTCCTACTTATTGGCGAACTTCTCCCTGCTCTTTCTATCCTACCGTTGTGACGAGAAAGAGACACCTCCGACGGGTTGGGAGGGAGGGCTGGGGGCATGTCAGAGCGTCGTAAGCAACCTCACAGGATGCCAAGCTTACAAGTGGGCTAACATGTTGACAGGGGTTAACAGGTCGACAAAAATATTCGCAGAACTATGGCAACAGTGAAAATTAACCGGATCGTCTAAAGCCTGGATTATGTTTATGGTGGCATTGGAGGGACCAGAATTAAGCGAAATAAGACAACAAAACCTATAATGTACACTTTTAGATATTAAGCAAATTCACTCGCATATTTGTATTTTATAAATTTGTGAGTGTATTTTTAACAGCACACCATTAGTATCCTACTAATTTCAGATGTTTGGAGTGATTTGATTCAATTAAAATATATACCTTTAATAGTTCATTTTGCCTTCTTTCATTCGCATTTTTGTACATAACTCTTTATTTGATACATAAAGCAGGCACTTGTACAAACACTTGCAAGTTGTTTGAATGGTGCAGGTTGAAATAGCCTGTGACTCAAGCGTTTCTTGATATTTGCTGCCTCCTACTGGTCATTACACAAAACGCATGATGGAGTAATTAGAGACCCGCTTGACAGAAGAAAATCAACAACATATGTCCGACTCCAGCAGTACTTGATTTATGTGTTAGCCTACCATCTTGTCTCAGTTTCTGATGCATCGCCCAAATATTTATTTAAAAGAAATTAAAGAGACATGTCAACATATTTGTCATGAATTGGCAACAGTCTCTATTAAGACTGTGACTAGTTCTTATTTCATGTACACGGATATACTTATATAGCCTGGGCCAAAGATTTTCCACTTCATTTCACTTCAGTCGTGGCAGTAGTACTTTATTAGTCATCACCTATATTCACACACGCACACAAATTTACAGAAGGTTTAAAGGAATAAATAGAAGCGATAACAACAAATAAATGGTGTTTTTTTGTGTGTGGGTGTGGGGGGGGGGGGGGGGGGGTGTAAAGGTTATCTCCGTTTCCTAGTAGTTCAGTAACTGGACAGCAGAAGGTACATTGGCAAGTATGTGGACCTTTTCTAATTTCATGTTTGTGAATAAAGTTGTCATAAAAAATGTGATCTGATCTTCATCCAACTTATTAGTGAAGATGAACACAATGTGCCATCACTGCAAGTTGTCCAGTACCTGACAAAAAATTAAGTCCCAAGTGTATCATCATTTCAACAGGATAACAGGAGAGAGAGAGAGAGAGAGAGAGAGAGAGAGAAACAGACACGACACTGGGAGAGGGCGCCAAACACACTCACCTGACACCTGAGCAACCAAAGGTTTGTGCAACAACATCCCTGATTCTGAAAGTGAAATATAATTTATTGTATACGCAACAATATATATCTTTACATGGACCTTTGGGCAAGTATAAGCTACACAGTTCACGCATACACATACACACGACTGACCCATGAAGGCTCATTTGCGTCCTCGTTGTGCTACAGGTCTTTCACCAACAGAGGGCAACAGATTACAATTTTTGTCTAGCATCTGCGAAAAAACCAACATGAGGACGCTGATATTTGTTTTTATTCGTTATTTGTTGTTGTATTAATGATCATTCGGACCCTTTGGACTTCTTCGTGCACCTTATTGGACACAGGCACAGGCAGGAGTATTTTAAAATCTATGAACAAAATGTTAATACATACATATTGATACACGATTTCAGTCCTAAGGCCATGTAAACTCACACCTGGGGTTGTTTTCCATTCAAAATAGTCTCTAAAGCATACACATATGTGGCCTATTAGGAAAAGTAGGCGGCCGCCATCACTCAAACACCTCTTCTGAGAGCTCCTTGCTTCAGCACCATGGAGAGCCAACGCCGTGATTTGTCAACTGTTTAACTAGCATCGCCCTTGCGAGGGGCAGCTGAAATTCACTACGAAGTAGACGCACTCTGTCCACGTAAACAGGTGGCTACCAGCACGATCAGGTGGTCTTCCAGACGATCTTGTGATGGTCAATCGAGGGTTAAATCTGCCGTGTTACATAACACACTTGGAACATTAGTCACTCTCTCTACGTCGCATTTGCACCGTCATTCGCGCTTGCTTCAGCATCTCCCGCTCTATGCTCTCGCACCATTCTGCATACCTTAACGGCCCCAGTGAAAGCATCGAGGAAGAATTAAGGCGCAACAGCCAAGTAGACATCACTTGGCTTACACCTCCTACTCCGTGTGTCGTTTGAGGTAATCCACCTCAGACAAAAACAAGGACCGAGGCAGGGTCGCGCGCTGTTATTCAGAATCTGACACGACAGTGACAAACCTCTGGAAAACCTCTTTATCGACAAACAAGGCAAGTAACGCTGAATGTCAGTATTATGGTGTTATTCATTTAATGTACGAGACCGTTTCAGAAACATAACATTTAAAATCACAAAATCTGCGGATTCCACAACTAAAATAATAAAATAACACCCCTATGTCGTTATGATGTTAGTGAAAATTAAATATAAAGTGTAAGTGTAAAGTATCAGATGGCAAATAGCAGACTACTTTACATTCCAGTGATGCTTTGTGTGATGGTGATGTTGTTTTGACCAAGTTAAGGTGGGGCTGGTTGAAACCGAAACAAAGTACTACATGTGTTCATGCTACTCATACATTTAAGCGAGACATCCACATCCATTTACAGTCCAAATATTTATACATCAATGTCCTGCCTCCTCATGTCTTTTGATCGTTTTTCATTGTCATTCATATCTCTCGATATGTGCCTGTACCCTTTCTTCCTTAAATATCCCATGATGTAAACAACCTTCTATATAAGGATGGATTGGTGGCTTTTGTTTTTATAGCCCAACAAGTAACAGTGATGGGGTGCTCGTCATTAAAGCTTCTATTACATAGTTGGAAGCATTGTGTGCGCAGTATCTGACTCTGAATTGAAACTGAATTGCTTTGAAAGATGGGTTATTGCCTCAGGGTCTTTGTTACACCGACATCTTAACAGCAGTTGGATGATGAACCTGTCATCTGTCCGCATGCACGCACTCTGAGACGTTCATATGACTTGAAGTGCCATAAAAATGTGTTGCATGTTAATAATTCATAAAATTTTAATTAGTCATACCCAGAAGCACTACTCAGCAGAAAACTTAGGAAAAAACGATGAGTTGCCAACTTCAAAACTCTTTTCAACAATATCGCCTACCTCCCACTGCGGCATTTTTATCTGGGGGCTATTTTAGTATAACTCACAGTCACATTGTAAGAGCCTCACCTTTTAAGGTACATGATAGACTTATTTCCAGTATGTATCTTACACTATATCTGTGATCTGTAATAAGTCTTTATCACACTTACAAATTGTACACACAGAGTTTACCCAATGCAGTAAAAAACAGCATTTTGTTGATGTTATGTTGATCTTTCAACTGCTGGCCTGTTTGTCCAAGGTTGGATGAAGCTGGATCACTGGGAAAGGTCAAATGAAGGGGAGTATAATATGACTTTTTACGCATGGTGTATGCGTCCACTTATAAGTTGTTGAACAGCAGCGAGGTTTATTAAGCTTCATCAGGCAGCTCTCATTTGTGCAGCCAGTTAGATGCCATGTGACAACAACTATACTTGTTGTAGCAGGCTCTAGATTAAAGTCCCCTGTCCCAAGCGCCAAGGCTGTCTCATCTCTCTCTCTGTCTCTCTCTCTATCACTGTGGGGGCACCTTTCACCTGCTGCAGTCAGTCTATTTCAGGTTCCTCCATTATTGTGGCGTACTGGGGAATATATCTGTGGAAAAAGATGGCCTGTGACAGGGCAAACTCTGTTGCTCATTAGGTTTGCCAGAATGGATGCCTAAAACAGTCTTCCAGCAGTCCTATTAAATGCTGCTTGTTTCTTGATAAGTGGCTACAGTATTGACTATACTACATGCAATCTTGCAGGTACATCACATATTGGTATTTTACAGATGCGTATGGTGGAACTACAATAACAAGCCTATCGAATATGAACATATACTGCAAGCTCTATTGATTTGCTTATCCTATTTTCTCAAAACTATATACACAAACTCTCTGTCTTTGTTGCTTGAGACAGTCATGTACCCAATGAGCAAACCATTGTCTTAATTCTAGACATGACCTTCTTAATATGCAGTAAAATGACACCCACAGACAAAGTATGCTTACTTTTTATCTCCCTGTATGCCACTCTTTGCCAACACCCAGAACAGCTGGGTAACACACTGCCAAAAAAAAACAGGGATGGGGAACACTTCAGCAGGCAAAGGTGAGCATCTTCCAAGCTCCACAGGCCCCACTTCAAGAGTGCAATCACTTGATCTTGAAATGACTTGCTAATGCAATCGGCCAGCCCAGGCCTGCATTTGCATGCAGTTCTGTCTTTGTTGCTAAGCCCGTTGCTAGGAGGGCACGGATTTGGAGCGCTGTTCTGGCTGAGTCTAATCTGACTCTGGCTCTAGGGGGGTTGCCAGCATGCTGTTTGGGAGGAGGGCATCTGAAGGGTGGGTAGCAGTGGAGGGGGAACATAGCTCATCACAGAAGTGCTCGTTTCACACATATCCATTATTAGTGAGACCCAACTGTTCAGACAAATGTGGATCCATTTCAACAAGGAAAGCAGACACTCAGGTCCATGTTGTGTTTTTGCAGTTCCGCCCACTTTAATCTCCAGGACATGAACTGCTATTCTCTTCCCTCATACCCTTTGTCTTCACATTTCTAGAATATCATTATTGAGACATTGGTCATGTTGCACTCTTTGGACCTTTTCTGTGACTAAAAACCAGTGCCATGTCAGGTTTGCAGTTCTGATTAGGGCTAGGTTTATAATGTAGTGATGCAGAATAATCTTCATAAAAAGTTACAGTATGTGAAACCAGAAGACTCTTACCTTTACTTGTTCTTCAAACAGCGTGAATAATTCTTCAGCATTTGTGCTGATGGAGGATTGGCCTGTGAGTCTATGATGTCACAGCATCTGGAGCCTACATTAAAAAAAAAAGACCAGAGTCAGTGAAGTGAAAGCGCAGCCCTTTGGGGTCAATTGCGTCATGTGGTGGTGACAAAGAAAAAAATAAATAAAAGCAAGCACCCTTACATAACTAACCCCCTTAACCACTGAAGCTGAGACGCCAAACGCATGACCCCAGCCTTTCGCAGATGGCAAACGAAATGATGATATCAAACTCAGTGAAGTGTGACATGGACATTGAATTATTGAGCACACGGACAAAAATAACATGCACAGCAACAGCCACAAGTAAAAAAAATCTCTAGAAGATGAGAAACTAACAAGGATTAACCTTTGGTGTGGAAGGCACTGATTAATGACAAGCAAGGCTTTTAAGCTTTTGACACATGATAGTTATGCACAAGGCAACACATACATGGAAATGTCTTAAAACCTCAGTCCAAAAGGCAGTCATGACCTAAAAATAGACATGAAATAATAGCTGACACAGATAACATGTACTTGTATTGCGAATTTCATTAAGCCAGGCTAACCATTATCATTCCAATATAGAATGCATTCAATCAAGGAACTCACTGCATCTCATTTAAAACATTATTACTCACTCCAAATTTGATCCATTTTTATTGTGTCATGGGCCTATCTGAATGCTTTAGTTTAGTCGGTCATGTCCATACTGTTTGTAACACTCCATTGTGACCATGTGATTTTATAGTCACATTTTAAATGTTAGGCAGATTCAAATAGTGTCTTCAACAGTGTGAAAACGTATGGTAACGGTCTTGAATATACCAAGTCAATGACCCTGCATAAGGTGTTTTCATCATCTTAAAAATGAGTAAACATGTATACGTTGAAGTATATTTACATACAAATAAAGCTTTGGTGATATCTTGTGATTTAAAGTGGTTTATGTAAAATTGATAGGTTACTTTGGTTGCTCAATGCTAAAGTGATTCTGTGATATTTCCTGTTAGCCTAGTCGTGCACAAATTCAGGGGAACATAACTGACTCCAATTCATGTAGTATTAGCATACACCTCTCCATCGAGTGGAAACTTCAGATTTTATGACTAGTTGACTGACTTAAATTCCTTACCTTGTGTCCGGGCCTTGGAGCTAAAAACTGCCCACATTAGTTAGAGGGCGTTTTCTGTCGACATTTCAACATTCTGTCTTGACACGAGCGCTGCCCTCGCTCCACCGTTTTGCAACTAATTTGAGTCAATGATGCCCTTGTTTCTGACAACTGTGTGCCACGTGTCAAGATGCCACATAGCTCTAACTTCAAGTTTCTTCTCTGACAGGTCTGCAAGCAATATCTGACTGACAAATTCTGACAGAATGGGACCCTTCCAGGACTACGAGGTGCCTGACATTTTTACTACAGCGGCGGACTGGCTAATTAGCCTCTCTGTCCAAACGACTGTTTTAAACAGAATCTAATCGAGTTCATAGGTGAATGGCCAAGTGCTGTTTCAGGCTATTACGCTGGGCCAACTGTAAGCGCGTGTCGGGGAAAGCTGAGAGAACTGTAGCCTATGATGTATTCTTTTCATAATCCTCTCGCGATAACTTTCACGTTTTGTCTAACCCGTGCGACCTTTATGTTCCACAGGAGAAGAAGTCACCGGAGAAACAGAGCCCCCGCAGCCGCATCCCCCGGCCAATCCTCTGCCCGCCATCCTCGCCAAAGGGAAAACGCTCGCCTATGCCGGAGCATCCGTTTTCTGAAGAGGAAAACAAGGAATGCGACATAAGCTCACAGCACTCAAAGAGAACAATCAGCCCAAATAGCTTCTCCTCCGGTAAGATACATCAGATATATTCCCAGTATATTTAGTAGTTCACTTTGGGTAATGTTAAGCCTGTTAATCACTAATCGTTATACAGCATAATTCAACAGTGCATTCAGCATCCAATGTGTTAAATTTTAATGACAGTGAAGTTGGCTTTCTAATTACAAGACACCACCAAATCTTTTTGTGTTTCAGCTGCTAGTTAATGCCAGTGCTTCTGAGTATGTGATGGCACACCATTGTTGATGACATACACTTTACTGTAATAGGTTAGGACGAAAAATATCCTGAAGGATCTTTTGTCAGCTGTATGCTGATAAATGTTATAGTATAGCAGACCTGTTGTACGAAACATTGTAGTCAGAAGCCCTCCCCTGCCCCTCCCCTTCTTCTCTTCTGACCAAACATGCTGTAAAATGTTCAGCCTACAAGAACACTCCGAACTTTGAACTTTGATCACTGTGTGTGTGTATGTGTGTGTGTGTGTGTATGTCTGTCTCGGTGACGGCTGCACAATCTGTATTCAGATGACACTGGGTGCCCAAGCAGTCAATCCGCTTCGCCTGCCAAAACGCCATCAGGCTCCGACAACAGTCCCCTATGCTCTCCGTCCCTTTGTGAGCGCAAAGCCCAGACCAAGAGAGTGAGGGTGGATGTGATGGCCGAGTGGAGCACGCCCCCAACCAGGCACAAGAGGGAGCAGCGCTCATCCAACAGGCCCAGAGGTGAGAGCTTCATCTCTCTCCCTTTAGCTCCACTGAATTATTCGATTGTTATTCAGTTTAGTGACTAAGTTAACTCAAAGTAAGTGGTAAACATCGTAATAGAAGGGTCTAATGGCTTTATTCTCCCAGCAAAACAAAGCCACATGGTTCTTTTATTTGTAGATTTACCACTTGCTCTGAGTGAACATACCAATGTAAGAGACTAAACCTGCTTTTTAGAGTACCCCCAGGTTCTTAGTTTTTTTGCATTTAAGTTAAGATACACCATTGGCTATAGACAACTTACAGTAGACAACTATTTTCAGTCACAGGGATGCACCAGTAACTGTATTTGTAGAAAGAGGTGTGTAGGCAGTAGTTTCTGTTCAATAAATATAAAGTTGCAGCAGAAGTCTAATCTTGGAGCCATTTGGTAATAGACTTAGAGTGTATAGTCTACATTGAATAACCTGGAGCAACATATAACAGCAGTTGACTGAAAAATCAACAGACATTCACTTGCTTTATGTGCATGTTAGTTTCTGTCCAATACTTGCCTTTGCAAAAAAGCTACATGGTCCAAAGTACAGAGATGGGAGTCAGCAAGGAACATTGTGCACAGTTCCTACAAGGTGTGCAGTGTGCTCTGGGTAGGCTATGGCTATTTTTGATGCATCTGAATTACAAGCATGAGAAACAATTCAGCAAAGAAACTTACAGTGCATGTTTTTTCTCTAATGATGGCTGTACTCTTTTTGGCCTCTTGACTTTCCATTTTGTTCCTGGTCAGCTGCCATTAGGCACCAGTGTGTGCTTGTTTGCTCGTCTGAGATGTCAGGGGAGGGACATACGTCAAGTGACAGCTGGTATCTAATTGCACTGGCTGGCATGCTGTTGATTGGTATGCCATTTGCCATTCAATTTACCAATCAGCCTAATTGGTGGTAGTTAGTTTTTTTCCCCCCCTTTTCCATTGGTGCTGAGCACTGACCGCCAGTTGAACTCACAAAGTGGTGAAGGGTTATTTCACAGAGGATAGCAGTGTTTGACTTTTGTTGTTCATCACGGAATTTTGGGAGAAAAAACGAGCACGTCACTATGGTTTTGTCACAGCAGAAGTGTCCTTTCTCAGGTTGGTATTTTACATGTTGTAGATGAGAAGTTTAGACCGTGTCATTGTGTCATTTGCACGTGACCCATGATCCAACATAGAGCTAAGGGCATGTGGCTGTAGTTAGCTAGCATATTTTAGAAAAGGCACTGTTCAATAAAATGGATGTAACTTCATATTGGTGAAACAATGAATGCTGACTGAATTGTGCTTTTGCCATTAAGGAATTTAGGTGTGTAATTCCAGTCTTTTCTTTTCTGGGAATGATTTAATTCACAGGGCTGGCTCTCTTCCTCCATGTGCTTTTTTGAACTCAAATTTAGAATGTGAATGCTGTGCAGGCACAAGGGTTTTAATGTTCATTCCCACTAAATAAAAGTCTATAGTCCAGCAGTAAGGTGCTGACATGAAGAAATTTCCACTGTAGTTGTTGGGGTTGAGTGCCTGCCACTTTGTGAGCATGGAAAGTCAGAGCCCTACTCTCGTCCTTAGCCAGTCCACTTTGATCTAGCAACTGACATTAAAAGCATGCTTTGGTGGTGTGAGCCCCCCCACTCAGTTTTACACAATGATAACAGAGGACAGGATTTGAGTGTGTGGGTTTTTTTGCATGCATGCACGGATGATTTCCTAGCTGTGTCATCACCTGGTCATTGATTTGGAATTTGTATCAGTACTTGATTACTGCTTATCTGAACTATGAAGCTGGATCCTGTGAGATTCTGAGATGCATGGGATTGTACGTAGATTTGGCTAAGGGCTGCCTGTACATGCTACATGTAGCCAGGTTCAGAGACAAGGTTGAGAGATGTAGGCTGGTGATGTACTGTAAGATGGTTTACTGAAGGTGTCTTCAAAGAAGTCTGATGTGGGGAGTGTTGCTACTATTGTTTAGTGAGCTATTTTTTTCTCTCTGCTGTGTGCATGTTATCTCACCTAAACAACACCTGTCATTGCAGGTAGCGAGGCAGACTTCAGTTCCTCCAGTAGTGCTGGAAGCATCAAGACCAGAGAATCTTTGTCCAGCTCCACAGGGAAAAAGCCATCTTCACGCAGGTATTTTGCACTTTACTGTAACAACAAATTGAGGACAATGCAGCCCGATTCTTTTCTCCCTCTCGTCTGTCCACCCTGTTGTTTCCATGTTGTGTTTTTTATTAAAATAGCAATATGCCCCTTAACCTTCAATATGCTTCTAACAGCATGCTGATGGCATAAATAGACCCGATTATCTTCAGGACCATCTGTTTAGTAATTTGCTTGACGTTGTTTGCCTGAGTGCCATGGACCTGACAGCCCTGCAGGCTGTGGCTGACAAGCACAGGCACCCTTTATTGATCACTAATGCTGTCGTCTTGCTCTGTGTGTGTCTAGTCGCGTCACCCACATCAGAAGCCTGCCAGTGTTCAAGCCACCTGGGAGCCCCAATGCCTCCCGAGACCCGGACCTCTACACCCCCTTCAGGACCCCACCCAAAGCCCCCTCCTCCTCCACCAACAGCAGCAGCAACTCCAGTCCCACCACCAGGTACTGTAGGGGAGACCTCTGGCCTGGGCTTGGAGGCACTGGTGTAGGCAAGGAAGAAGTGTTGTGGGCCTGTGTGTGTGTGCTTGTCTGTGGTGCTGTCAGACTTGCGAAGGGCTTATGGGTTAGTTGGGTTTTGGGTCAGAACAATTTTCCTCATAATCCATTAGTGCCTGAGAGGATTACACTGGTTAGATTAGGGTAGGGTTTTGATTTGTAGATGGGTGGGATTGGTTGGGTGAATATTTATGTATGAATTTTAACCCCCCCCCCAACCCCCCAGTTGCTGCCTGCTGTTGCTATGGCAAAATGGAGAGGGTTTTGATGGGCTTGGGTTAGTTTTTCAAGGACCTGACCCATTAATATTTCATTCTGTTGAGTCGATATTTTGGCTGTGCTCTTTGCATCTAGGATTTCAGTAGTGTATGGGGGTCACATTTCATTGCCTCCTTTCTGCTCCATGGCTTGGAATCACACCAACAGTTGTTGTGGTGGTCCTGTCAAGAGACTATTTTAACTCAGATGCAGAAGCTGAAGTGCTAGAAACATATTTACATTCTTTCCTTGGCACCAGGATTAGTATGAACATTCAGCTAGTCCACCAATAATTAGGATAAGTCTCCCTCATAAAGGAATAAGGCAAGGGAGGTATATTTTATGGAGGAGTGCATTTCATGCTAGCATTAAGAGTTGAATTTTTTTTCCAATGTCATTAACTCGAACAAATTAGTTGTGAATTTTTTTAAATAGCAGTCTGCGCCAGTACAGATCACAATACTTACTCGTACCATGTTTAAGAATACTTTAATTTTATTCACAGAGACCAAAAGGGGAATGCTTGTGTTGTGCTGTCATATCAGTTATGCGACTGCCATGTTGTGACTTCCATGATCTCTTTTGTAAGAAAAGAGACCACAACTCCTGTTTCATTGAAAAAGTCAAGTTGAAATTAGTCATATTTTTCAGTGTGTGTCCTGTGCTGTTTTTGCCTTACTGTGTGTGATGTCCTTGTTCTCTGCCACCTCCTGCTTCTCCCCGTTCTATTTCTGTCGGGGATGCGAAAGCTTACATCAAAGCTGGAGCGCCAGGTTGCTAGGATATTATGCTAGCTCTGTTGCTTGCGCACTCACTTGTGCATAGAAGCATATTGCTTCCTCTAATCACACCTTCCTTTTATCCCTAGAAGGTTCAGAAAGAGGCTTCCTCTCTCTCTCTCATCAAAAGATGAACAGATGGTATGGCATTTAACACTTTGAAAAACTACTTACTGATTCCAGATGCAGTATGAATTCTTTGATCAAGAGTGGCAGGCAGTGTCTGTAGTAGACAGTTACTTTATGTGGTAAAATACCCAATGCATGTCCTTCAGAGAGACACAGAATTTGTCTCATCAGTCTGATGCTAATCTGTAGGCATGGGATCATTTTCGGTTAAATATCAGCCAAGCAAAGTTAAACCATAATTGACAAGGTGATGACCTTGCTGGCTGTCCTTTCTTTGAGGCTCTACTTTGAGCCTTTTTTATGTTTTGAGGGTTGCAGCAGCATGAAGCCTCCTTTTTGCTTGGCCTAGTTCCTTCCCTCCTTTCCACTAAGAGAGAGCAGACCAAAGACGAGCAAAACACAAATGCAGCTTAGCACCAGAACACCGTAGGCTAATGCAGCTAGGCTTCTGTTCTCCTCTGCGTGAGGCATCTAAATGCCGCCCTGCTTTTCCCTAGGTGAGTATGGCGTCGCACCCAAACAAGGACTGGGAGTGGAAGCTGACGTGTCACTTTCTCTCTGCCAACAGACGGGCGCGCACCTCGCGCTACCACTCGTGTGGGGACAACCACGGCATCAAGCCCCCCAACCCCGAACAGTACCTCACCCCTCTGCAGCAGAAGGAGGTGACCATCCGGCACCTGCGAAGCAAGCTGAGGGAGTCTGAGACCATCGTCCATGACCGGTAGGATTTTTCTGTCAAGCTCAGATCTAATTAAAATTTGTGTCTTTTGGTTTAATATTTATATCCAGCCTCCAATGCGGTTTAACAACAGCCAGACATGTTATCTGATATCATCCATGTTGGTAGCGCTGGCATCCTTGACTTTTCTACCAGACAAGGTAGAGGGACAGATTACTTCACCAGGCTAAGAGAAAGACTGCCCTCTTGACGGTGTCAACATGCTGTTGTAAGATTGTACCAGTCGCTTTTATCAAAACCGACTTACAAAAGGAGAATGTGGGTCTTGTCCGAGATGTGAACCCAGGACCTCTCACATATGTCATACCACACCCAGACAATGAATTTTGGTTGCTAGAGGTACAAAACAGACCACTGAGTATAACTGTAGCAATCAGTTCTCCAGGGGACTTGGGAGGAATGTTGTGTTTTGGGGACTTGCTGCATGAACTAATAAAATGGCTACCCAATCCCTCCTCTCTCTTCCCCCTTATTCAGGGAGTCTGAGATTGAGGAGCTGAAGGGCCAGCTGGGGCGCATGCGTGAGGACTGGATCGAGGAGGAGTGCCATCGGGTGGAGGCGCAGCTGGCCCTGAAGGAGGCGCGCAAGGAGATTAAGCAGCTGCGGCAGGTGGTGGAGACCATGAAGAACAGCCTGATGGAGAAGGACAAGGGCATCCAGAAGTACTTCATCGACATCAACATCCAGAACCGCAAGCTGGAGTCGCTGCTGCACAGCATGGAGATGGCCCAGAGCGGCTCCAATCTTCACGATGAGCCCACCCTGGACTACATGTGCGACTCGCCAGAGAAGTCGCCCACAGACGAGATGGAGGAGGAGGTTGAGGGTAAAGAGGTCAGGAAGGTGTCCCAGGAAGAGATGGCGGACAGTGGACTGCTGGCCAATTACGAGACGGCCGACGGGACGGACATCCTGGAGCAGGTCCTCATGTCCACCGCCGTGGACTGTAGCCAGAACCCCAGTGCCACACACACACTACCACCACCACCACCTGGTCTCTCCACTCTGGGTCACAGCGGTCTGGAAGAGCTCACCACCTCCTCTCTTGAGCCTTCGCTACCAGCACAACTACCACCACCCACCACATCACCACCCACAATCCTACTGAGCACAGCAGAGCACAAAGCGGTTCAAACTGAAGATCTCCCCTACGCTCCTGACCTACAGGCTCTCCTCTTACAGCTGCTGAAGCTGCAGGAAGGTGGAGCTTCCAGCTCAGCGCTCTTTTCTTCTAGCAACGTTCTAGAACTCCCAGCTACGGAGAATTCCGACTGGAAGAAGAGTGCCGACACAACCCTGGCCGATTCCACTCCGTCTGCCTCCGCGACCCCGGGGAGCAAAGAGGATTCCGGCCTGGGCCACTCCGACCCGCCGAGCCCGCGGTTCATGGAGGAGCTGGACTTTGGGGTGCCGAGGGGGGTCGACCCACGCAGGGTGGACTCATCGATGACTGTCGCAGAGAAGCGCTACTGGAGCAACAGCTTCCTGGTTGATCTGGTGGCTGTGGCGGCCCCGGTGCTCCCCACGGTCGCTTGGCTCTACTCCCGGCACGGGATCGGCGGGGAAATGCCAGTGTACAACATCGCCGCGCTCATCCGGGGCTGCTGCATCATGGGATTGCACAGTCTCCGCCATGTCACTCGCGGCCCCAACATCTGATTGGACCCCACCCTTGCCCTTGGCATGCACAATCTGACCCAACGAGCACTTGACCATCGCTTAACAACCTAGATTATTATTGTTTTTTTTGTTTTGTACAATTGTATATAAAATCACAATATATTTTGCTGCCATTGTTTCTTTGTGTCTTTGCACTCTTGTAAAGTTGCCGTAGGTTTAGGCAAAATGTTAAAAACAAAGGGATTTGTGTTTATTTATGTCACTTGGTAGAGCTTACACTTATTTAAGTTAATGTTCAATTTTGGTACCTGATCTGGTTAGATGATTTGTTGTAACTGTGTAGTTCTTTGGCTAGTCTACTGTATTTGTTCCCTGCTTTTATACAAGGAATGACTGAGTGAGTCTAGACAGTAGCTTTGACTGTCACTTGAAATGTTGCACTTGTATTAAATGAAGGACCAGTTGTTGATGTTCTGCTTCAGTAAAAGAAGTGTTCCAAAAACGAATCCTCCAAGCCAAAGCTTTTTGTCCCTCCACAGTTTGTGCTTGGTGACATGTATTTTTCTCCTTCAGATTAGAGCTTTTTACATGTTTTTTTTTGTGTACCAATCTGTTCATACGGACAGTCAATGCTACAGTACAACTGAACACTTGTAATGTGCCTGAGCTATGTGCAATATTTGTTTATCAGATGTCCTAATTTATTTATTATTAAAGCATGGTACCCCTACACACCTTCAGACTGTTCCATTTCTTTATGAAGCAGTGCAGTGTTGTTAACAGAAAGGAAAAAATGGTTGATTGATTCCTTTAATTCCAAAGGAGATGGAAAGCTTATTTGTAATCTTCACCGTTAAATGGAGAAAATACCCATCAGCCATAAGGAGAAGTTGTAATGTGAAGTGGTTTGTGCAAATTCCAGATTACAAGTCAGTAAGTGATTAATTTCTTGCAAATTGGATAGGAAGAGGATGGCTTGCTTACACAACTGCAGTAACATCTTATTTTGGGTCCTGATGCCCAAACAGAGCTGGTCTGAGGGAGAGGTTGGAGAGGACTGAAATGGAAAGGCTTTTCTAAAACTCAAATGGAACCTGAGAGTAAACATTTGCCAATTAATAAAATGCTCAAGGTGGCCATTCCGTGTGCACACTGCCTAGTCCAGTGTGTTGTTTAAAAGTCTTTAAAGTTTGAAAAGGGCATTTTAGTGTCGAGTCAACTCCCCAAGGCAATAGTGGAGAGCATTAGTAATTCCTTAATGGAGGTTTCTGTCACATACAATAGGCACGTACTAAATCTCAGTTGTGGCCAACTGAAAACAGCAAAGCAAGTGCATTGTGTTTACGTAACGTGAACACTGGCGTGTTGGAAGGCTGAAAGCGATGCATTGCCCCTTCATTTTGAAAACGTTAAGTAACATGCACTAGTGTCATCTCAGTCCCTAAGGCTCTCTCACAGAGTGGGGTGGGGGTGGGGGTGAGGACGGATGGATGACGCAGCTTCCTGTGACCAGATGGGAAGACTTTCAGTTACATAATCTGCACCTCCACTTCATTACACACATTCACTCAAGAAGTAAATTACCAGAGCAATCATCACTGCTCAGCCCTAATCTGCACGCACTGTTCGTTTCAGCTTGGTTCAGGGAATTGCAGGGTGAATCACACAGCTCTGCTTCAGTCACAGACACATCAGCCCCGCTGGGGTGAAAAAAATGGAGGGTGTGAAAGACGTCACAGCCAGGAACAAAGCTGCCGGACCTACGTCCTAACGCAGTCTTTCTGGCTCAGTCAAGGAAACAGGCCAGAATGTTCCAAAACACTCACCGGGCAAGGGCAGAAACAAACCCCACACACCCATGCAGCCCTAACTGATCCTTGGAGGATATCGCCTTTATCAGGGCAGCAGAATTTCGAATTCATTTTAATAAGGCAGAGGCCACATTATTAGAAACTAGGCGATGCTGCAGCGACGAGGGCTGCATGTCTCCCAGAGTGGCTGATGACAAAGAGAGAGGAGGAGGAGGAGGATATGAAAAAGAGAAAGAGAGACAGAGAGAGAGAAAGAGAAAGGAGAAAGTGGGTCAGGCTTTCAGCTCTTGCATCGGGGTTTTGGTGAGGCAGATGGAGATCACAGCATCATAACGTCACTGCTGTAATAGACAAACAGGCTGGGACCGGACCTGTCTGCCTGACTTAATCAGTATGATGCTACTTATCGAGGGACAGAAATAATCATCTGCCACTGCAGGAAGGGAACAGCTGACGTAGGCAGGAAACAGCCTGAAATAGATTGAAAAAGAAAAACAAAATACTTGTTTTGTACTATGTCATGAATAATTAAACAATATCGTTTATTTGGGGACTGATGCACTAACAAGAGTAGGGTAAACCTCTGCTGATTGTGGTGTAGCGATATAGAGATATTTGGGCACAACTTGGAATATAAATAATTTAAAGTCACATATCCAAAAACGCAAGGATGTTTTTAATTATACATGGCACAGTCTCATGAATGTGCATCACACGCACACACACAGACAGGCACGCCCAAAAAAACCTCTTCCATGGCTTGTGCAATCCAGTAGAGCCACACATTCAAACACAAAGAGTGGAGCTCCACACATTTATTACAGACAAGGAAGGAATGTGCAAAAAAAAAAATGAAAAAAAAAAAAAACAAAAAAAAAAAACAAAAAACATTTGCTTTTAATTTGACATGAGAAATGATCATGCAACTTTAGCCACCTTGCTACATTTTGTTTATAAATTGGCCTGTCATGAGTTTGCAAAGCAGAAAAAGAAAAATACAAAAGGCTTCACCCGTCAATCATCTAAAAGTGCTCTTTCGGTAACACTGGAGATCCAGCATTAGAACATGCACAGGGAAAAACAATCGCCGGCAGGTGAACACCGTGCTGTGTTTCAGCTCCAAACATCCCTTTGTTAAATCTGTTTAGTTCAAATGCAAAAAAGCCCTGAATAACGGCGAACCATGGCATACCTAGACACACAAACTGTTCACGTTTGACTAACAAATAAAATTGGTTAATGCCTTTCCCCTTACTCCAGATCATACTACAGGGCAACATATTGAGGTGGATCAATGGATTTGAATGTGGAGTACTCCTGTACCCGACACAGCACCCAACATGTGGATTTCACTCAGTTTAGTGGCCACAGGATCACCAGTCAAAACATTCCGAAAATTTGTTCCATGTTGCCATGACAACAGTGCTGCTCAGTACCCACGCTCCTTTTTAATCAGCCTCATGCATTCGCACATTTAACATCTACTGGTTCTGTTCTACATCCTGCCCACATACACAAACACACGCGCGCGCACACATTAAATAGCATTTAATAAACAATACGTATTGCTGAGACAAGCCTACCAGTGTCTGTTTCTTCCCAGTATCTCCAAAGCAGAGCAATAAGCTTTTCCACCGAGATTTCAGTGTTCAATGTGGAACAAATTTTAATATGTCATGACCTTTACATTAATGTACAGAGAGAGGGGGAGCAAATCTCAACCAGTGACGTGGATCGATTTGTATTCTGCAATGGTATAAAGCAACTAATAGGTGTGTACTGGCACGTGCCAGATCCATTAAACTCCACTCTTTCATTCAGTATGTTCCACGTAGCCCCCAAGCTGATCAGTCCTCATAGTCATCAGCTCATAGTGTCTTATGCACAGTGCGAGCCTTAGGAGTAGCCCACACTAAACCATGCTAATGGGGTATGAGAGAGAGAGAGGGAGGGAGTGACAGAGAGATAGACAGATAGAGAATTAAAATAATAAAAAAAAAACAGACAATGTGTTTGTCCGTTTGATATTCTTCCACTCAAAACTCCTTTTTATAAATAAGGAAACGGGGCATCATTAAGTCCTTTCCAGGGGTGTACTTGTAATCTTCGCCACACACACACACACACTTCATTCCTAAAGGGGAAACATACACTCCTTATGGTAGGGTCTACAATAAAACTTTGCAAGCTGACTTTTCGTGACTGCCCACATTGTTGAATAGAGTTCTTGGTGATTAAAAAAGGTCTAGGGGGAAACTTAAAAAAAAAACAAGGAAAGATTTTGCAATTAACCGAACGGACGACACAGCGATTTTCTGTTTTTTTTTTTTTTGTTGGTTTTTTTTTTGTTTTGTTTTGTCCGTGAGTGTCCAGCGCTCATTGGGGACAAGAGGAAATGTTAGGAAAGCTTGACGGCGATCTTCTGTTCCTTTTTCATCATCCTCTGTACCTCCTTCTCCATCTTCTTCCTCTGCTGCTCCATGGCACGCTTCTCCCTCTCCACCAGCTTCTGTTGTCTGCAGCCCCCAACACAGGGGGTGGTGAGGAAGAGGGGAGAGAGGGAGGGAGGGAGAGAGAGAGAGAGATACACAAAAAGAGTGAGAGACAACGAGACAGAGAGGGAGAGAGAGAAAGAGAAAGGGAGATAGAGAGACAGAGAGGCAGTCAGAGAAAGGGAGAGAAAAAAATAGAGAGAGAGACATGCCAAGAGAGAGAAAGGCAGAGGGAGAGAGAGGGAGGGAGAGAGAGAGGATAGAGCGAGAAAGAAAGAAAAAGAGAGAGAGAGAGAAAGAGAAACAGAGAGAGAGAGGGGGGGGGGGGCAGGCAGAGAAAGGGAGAGAAAAAACAGAGAGAAACAGACATGCAAAGAGAGAGAGAGAGACAGAGAACGAGAGAGAGAGAGAGAGACACACAGTCGGACAGACAGAGAAAGAGAGAGGGGGAGAGAGAGGGGGAGAGAGAGGGGGAAAGGGAGAGAGGAACGTGCATGAGAGATAGAGAAACTTCAAAGCACTCTGCCTCCGAGCACACAACTGTCAAGAGGAGATTGGAGCTTCAAAGGCACACAGAGATAGCTGGGGTACGCTTCTATGCTAATGCTCAACACTGCTGCTGCAGACTAGCCCCAGTAGAATTAACCCAGAAATACTGATGCGTCATTAACAGGTTTCTTTTCTACAATACCAAAGTTTATCCAAGGGCAGTGCATCTACTTTGACTCTCTTGGTTTCTGATGGGTGCTCGTTCTATATTCAGGCAAATCTCTCCACTGCAGTGTCTTGACTTTCATGGTTAATATTACAAGCAAGCTAGGACAAGCAAGGACAGTATATGTGAGTGTGACTGTATCCTATTCTGCCATCTGCTGGACATATAGTGAAGCACATAGAAAACCCCAGCCCTTCAGCTCAGTATAGGCAGGTGGTTATTTCTATGGCTGACACCACTGCTTCCCATCAAGCTATAAGCAGAGATAGAAAACAGCAGGACAGAAAAATGGCAGTGGATCTGCAATGGAGTAGTATGTTCACTGTAATTCTATTAGAATATTATGCCAAACCTATACCATTTATGACATCTGAACACTGCTACTGTACTGACTCAAAGGATCAATTATTGGAATCTCCTCAAAAACACAATTATTCATTGTAAAAAGTCATGAGGTAAAGGTGATTATTATGTGAAGAACACAGTTGACAAAGGTAAACATGGTGGTGGAACACCATGCTGTGGGGCTGTTTTGCAGCCTCAGGCATAGGGAGCTTTGTTTGAGTGCATGACATCATGAAAAAAGAAAATTATGTTAAAATTTTGAGGGATAAAACTGTTCGTAGTCTAGCCTTAGGTCATCACTTGGTCTTCCAACAAGACAATGACCCAAAGCACAAACTGGTCCAACAGTTCCTCAAGGATACCAAGACCAAGGTCTCCAAGGTCCTGGAGCGGCCGTAAAGAGCCCAGACCTCAATCCTATTGAGAATCTGTGGCGGGTGCTCGAAGTGAATGTTCATGCTCAGAAACCATGCAAATTGGACCAGCTGGAACAATTTGCAATGAAAGGATAGGCCAAAACCCATCAGGAGACCTGTGCCAACCAAGTAAAGAACTACTCTAAGAGGTTGTTGTCGGTTGTGGCTCAGAAAGAGTAAACTATTGGCTGTTAATGGGCAGGGCGCTAATAATTTTGGACATGTCATTTTTGCCCTTTCTTCTTTGAACTTAGTGTATCAGTAAAATATCCTATTAAACCTTAGTGGACATTTTGCCTTTGTTATTTTGGAAACAAATACATGATAAACAGTTGCTGTTAATGGTCATTTCCATGGAGAAATCGAGAGTTTTGTCTAATTTCATAAAGGGGGCTAATAGTTTTGGGCTCAACTGTATGTTGTCATGCATTCTCTGTAGCCATCTCTGTAGTCATGTGTTGACATGCAAGCTTTCAACCAAGCCCCCCTTCTGTATGTTTTTATACTTTCATAGTTTATTCTTCCACTGTAAAGAACAGTGGTCATGTTTCAACTGCAAAGCACCTTATCGTAGAGAATGACATTAGACGCCACCCAAAAATGGCTGAGGGGGAGGAGGAGAAGGAGGTGGCAAGCGAAAAGGTTCAGAGAGAGGTCAGTAGGACAGGACAAGACAGAAGTGTGATGGAGCAGAAACCAAACGTGGCTAAAAAAATCAATACAGCAGTATGCTGCCCTACCAAAGGAAAATGCAGTAACTACACAAGCACTGAAACTGTAAAAAATGCCTTTAAAGTTGTCATACTGCCCAGTCAAACATGTTGTAGGTATACACATGGTGATGTGTTTATGTACTTTAACAGTTATAAGCAAGACATTTAGTGACAAGATAAAGGGGATGGAGTAAAGTTAATTTCCACTCTAAACTCAATTTTGACAAAATATGTAGTTACTGCATTTTGGCTTTGTAGGGCGGTATGGGTAAAATACTTGATAATGATGGTGATGACAGGAGGGGGGTGGGGGATGGCAGGTCTGAGCCAGAGAAAAGGCTGAATAGAGCAAAAGGTTGCAGGGCTGAGAAAAAGCTGAAGAAGCAGCAGGGTCTGTGCTGACTCTACCTCAGCACCTCCTCGGCCTCCCAGGCAGCGTCAGACTCGTCCTCCCAGGCACTTGGGTCCTCCTGCCAGGCATCCATGTCTCCCAGCTCCGCCTGCAGATGAGAGGACACACACACACACACACACACTTTACACTCTCCTACATGAGAGAAGACACACACACACACACTTTACACTTGCCCATATGAGAGGACACACACACACTTTACACTCTCCCACGAGAGGACACACACACACACACACACACACACACACGCACACACTTTACACTCTCCCACGAGAGGACACACACACACAAACTTTACACCCTCCCACATGAGAGGACACACACACTTTACACTCTCCCACATGACAGGACACACACACACACACTTTACACTCTCCCACATGAGAGGACACACACACACACACTTTACACTCTCGAACAGAAGAGAAGACACACACATACACTTTACACTCTCCCACGAGACAGGACACGGACACACACACACACACACACACACACAGACTTTACACTCTCCCACAAGACAGGATACACACACACACACACACACACACTTTATACTCTCCCACATGAGACAGGTCACACGCTTTTACACTCTCCCACATGAGAGAGGACATACTTCTCTCTCAGGCACATTTCATGTCTTAGTTTCAGCACAGAAACACGTTAATCTCTACAGCTGGCTGTACTGGTAAGAGTGCTGGTTGGCACCTGGTTGGTGCTGGTTGGCACCTTAAATGCCAGCCTTCCTCCATAACTGCATAAGTAAGTGTGTAAATGGGCGATTGTGCGGCATTGAATAGTAAAGCGCTTTAGGGTCTCTGTACTGATTGTGAGAAAGCTCTATATATATATGCAGTCCATCTACTATGGTTGCGAAGGAGAATAAAGGGGGGAGGGGGTGCTGTGCCACTTCCGGTTCGACTCACCGAGGGCGGAATGAAGGACACGTCCTGTGTGGCAGCCAGCCTGCTGGAGAAGCCTGTGGAGGAGTCGGGAGCGGAGAAGCCCATTGGCTCCCTCTTCTTCAGCACGATCTGAAAGCGGAACAAGGAGATGCTCCACGTGTCATTACCCCAGATGACCCAACATTCCTATGTACGTGCAGGAAACAAATGAGGCTATGCATCTAGTTTAACCGGTAAGACAAGGCCGTACTGACACCAAGCCTGTGGGTTCAATTCTCAAGGCTGGGGCTCAACAGTTAATTGATTTTTTTTTTTTTTTTTTTTTAAACAGAATCACTAGTTGAACCAATGCAATTAGCTAACTGCAAAATCTGCGGCTCTCAACTCCGTCCCAACGGCTGACCTTGTCCCATCTGCAATATTCATATTCATGTCACCCTCCTTGTGTGATCGAGATGCTCACCCATCAGGAGTGCTGTGCACGTACTGCGCTTGGCATGTCAACCAATGTCTTGGCCAAACTTAAAGCACAATTCAAAAATGTTTTTTTTTTAAACAATATGAAAATGCAAATCACAACATGAGCCCCTCAAGGAACTGAAAAACACTGGTCATAACGCCCTTGAAATGGCTTTGAAGCATTCACTATAAGTATTAGAAGCACCAGTTGATGTATTCATATTAGAGACATAGTAGTGGCCTGTGGATGCAGAACTACTGAGGTGGTCTCGGCTCAGTTTTCAGCTTTAAAGGGTTCACATATGGGCCAGAAATGCTCAGTTAGCAATCTGAGTTCGCTTTAAATGGGACCATGTGTGAAAACATTCTTAAAGTGCATTGGCACCTACGTCTGTACTCTGCAGAAACAGCTTTGTGTAAGGAGAAGAGTGTTTTAGAAAACTGTATGCTTAAGATTGTATGTTTTGCAGTAGTGTTGGAGCAACTATGTGGCAAAGAGGAACCAGAAGTTTATACTGTTTAAGTTTCATAGTGGAATGTTCTATTGTGTTTTATGTAGGCTAAGCAAATGCCTGCTGAAACGAGCTTCACTTTTTCTATTTTTGCACTGGCAGACAACTTGGCTGAGCTGGATGTCCCTCACTTGTTGCAAAACAATAGGGAGATTTTTTTTCCCTCTACTCACTTCACTTGAAAGCAGCATGCAGACCACAGTTCTATGTATTAACTTGGTTTCAGCAGCTTGTCAAACCTATATATCTTGCTATCCTATATATCATTTCCATAGAATATGCTTTGCTCGATTTTTTAATACTTCCTTTTTCCCTGATCCCTGACATTTACATCAGCCACGTTCATTTCTGAATTTCAGCTTTTACCTGTACCAGTGGATTTGCATATCCATGGTCAATGTGGAAAATTGAAACACTGAAATGCTGTACAGCTCCAAATTGCGAGTGCACAAAAGACAAACTGTGTAACCTCTTTGGATGACAAAATGTGTCTGAACAACACGGAGACCCTGTCTACAGATTTACACCATGGCACACCGAAGACAAGCAGATGGCAGAGAACAAAAAATCCATGGGTTTTCTACAACAAAAAACTGCATAATCCAAAGTCTAATATTCATCATACAACTGCACCTTCTGGGTTTTCCTGATGGTGGGCGCCATGTCTTTGAAGTAGTCTGGCTCCTCCTCCTCGGCCTCATCCTGCTGTGGGGGCACTACCCCATTGCCACCCTCGATCTTGATGCTGGTCGGAGCCTCTTCATCCCACGAACTCCACTCCTCAATTTCTGGCTGTTGGACATGAGTGGACAGCATCCAAAGAAGTCAAAATGATCGAATAGTAAATAGACTGCATTTATAAAGCACTCTCTCACACTCTCTCAAAACTTTGTTACAACTAATTGCCTTACATTCACCCATTCGCACACTCACTCATACAGCAATGGCAAAAGGCTGCCATGCAAGGTGCCAACCAGTTTATCAGGAGCAGTATGGGGTGTGCTGTTTTTCCCAAGGACAATTTGACCTAGGCAGAGGGAGCTAGGATCCAATCAGCTAGTCAAATCCTTTACTTCCTGAGCCAATGTCACAACAAATTACTCTTCACAGATCATGACACAATGTAAAATACAAATACACTGTGGCTAATCTTGAGCTTTTTCATAACCATGTGCTGATAACATCAGTTTATCCTTCTTGATTAACATGTCAGGCCATCAGACAACATTCAGGATGTGAGCCAAAGTGGTTATAATTACACCATGGATTTGTTTGAGCCTTGCCATAATTGTGTGTAAATAGAGTAGCCCTTGTTTATTTGGCCCTTGAAACATTACTAATGTAAAATGTCCACATCACTGACCTGCTTGGGTACAGATGAGAAATCGACAGTGGTCGGAAGTGTTATCTGGTCACCACTCAGCTTGCGCAATCTGCCAGTCCTGAGTTTTAAACAAACCGACAAACAAATGAACAAAAGGCTTGAACTTGAAAATCCCAAAAATGTGGGCAATACAGAAGAGATGAACCATACAGTCCCAAATTGCATGTATTGAGCAGAATCTAATGAAATAGTACTACAAGCAAACTCTAAATGCCATGTTTGCCGTAAGGTGTGTGACTGTAAAGCCTTCAAATACGATTACTTGTACAAGCTGACAAATGTTATAAATGTTATAATGACAGGCAACCTGGGATGAGAAGCCACAATCTAGTACCACATATTTGTTCCAGCCATTCACTAAATCGCCTGATTCTAAGTCCAAGTCTTCAGCCAGGTAGAAGAGTTGCTTAGTGAAATCACCTGTATTGATTGCAAAGGTAAGGCCAGATGATTCAGAATGTGGTACTGGATGGACTGTAGCTTCTGAGTCCAGGTTGCCCATCATTGGAAAGTTAATTTTAAAACCACACAGGGTGCATCTGACACATGGGGAATGAGGTCAACAAACAATCTGAACGAAAATATTTACACATACAGCTTAGCTGTGTAGTGCACCCAAGTGGTTCTATATATTATACATCTTGGATGCAAAGTGGGTAAAAGATAATAGGGCTCTTCAACCACTTGAAAAACTGATACATGAACGCCGCGCTTAACATATTGTTTAAGTAATGTTTGTTCTTACCTGCATATTAGTTTTTTGAAGAAAGAAAGTATTGTGGCTAGGCATGTGCATATCTTGAAAAGGCGGAATTGGGTAATGGCCATGTTTGTACATATATCTGCAAAATCAAAGGGAAAATAATAATTGTATCATAAGGTTAGCTGGGTTTTTAAATAAAGCTGAGCCAAACCAGAACTGCAATAGACACCATTAGACAATAAAGTAGAACAATAAATCTCAATTTCCATGCTTTACAATTTCAATGACATTTAAGCTCGACCTACAAACACATTTAGCAAACACACTGTCATGGTTACAGGCTCTTGAGGAGATTAATTGTTTTACCCAGCACCATTTTCGACAGCAAGTAAATCTAAATAACGGTATCTAACATTCGCTTACATCTGTCATAGTGTTGAAGCTCTGTGGCCCTACCATATGTAACGGTAACGTTATTTAGCATGCTACGCCGGGTATCAACGAAAACTAAATGTGACAAGGGTGCGACATTGATGGTCTGTGAACATGTCATGGACGATAACATTTTATTGTTCCAACAAGAAGTACTTACCAGGCAGATCGAGACAAATGAACTGCTATGGCTGCATTAGCTAACCATTTACTGAGCTGTCTCGCTTAGCTTGCTAATAGCAATTCCTGTTCTCACGCCTTGGGATTCAGCAGATTGCTAATCGAGTGTATTCCTCACTTGTCTTACTGTGACAAAACTGACCAAGTCAAAGTTCGGCATATCGACTCCTAGCTAAGGGCGATATGCACTACAAATGTTAGCACTACCACGTCCCTGATTTCATGTCAATTCCACAGAATTAGCTGCTACCGTCCTCGCTTTCATAGCTCCTTTGCCACGGGTGCCATTTTTACACCAACAGGGAAGTGCAGAATTATAAGGACCCCACACCTGCCCCACACATGGATGACCAAAGCCATGCCTGCAAATGTTGTAACGTTATTACAGTAGTAGCTGCTAAATATTTTCGTTCTAAATTTCTTAGTGGGGTTATTTTTTGGAACTGAAATCAAAACAGTTTATATTGCTTTTGTAGACAAGTTTTGCATGAGCCGACTTCAAGTGTCAGTGTCAAGTTTGTTGTTGTTTTTAATACTTATAATGTAAAAAGTCAGCGTTGCCTCTTGATTTCCAGACTTTTTTCCAATGTTCAATGGAGATTGGACCCTTTTAACAATAGAGAAAGTCTGCACACACAATAATCCTTATTGAAACATGTTATAAATCTTTTATTTTATTACATTTAAACCTACAAATTATTAATTTGCTTTGTGGCACGTCTACCGTATGCCCCAGTGGCTAAAATAAGTAATTTTAAGTCACTGACATGCACCCTGCACATTTTTTCACCATGCCATACACGTCAAATGCGTCATTTTAATTCAATTGGTCTCCTGTCAGGAGAAAGGAAAAGTATGAGGCGATCTTACGGGGCGGTCACTAGCACAAGGAAATGTCTTCTTGAACTATATACCTAGTTGTGGAGTTTGTATACAGAAACTATTTAACAACATCGGCCTGAACAATAGGCGTTGTATTGTTGTGGTGTTTCGTCGTGGAGCAGAACGTTTCAGCCACTTTCTGCGCTTGAGTTTCGGTAATGGTATCGCCGTTCCATTTAGGAGGGGTGTGACTTGTTTTTCACGAAGGGTAGGAGGGTGTCAGACGTGTGGATGACCGAAAATACAAGGATGCAGTTATTCAGCCAAAATACAGAACGGCTATGTGCCAGCTAGCTTCCAAGTAAGTGGACCGCTGTCATCCCTAAGGAAAGCAGTTTTTTCAACGGCATATTTGGGGTGTCTTTTACCCTGGAAGCGTATGCGATATTCAACGTCTCGACATCAAGTAAGTGTCTTAGCCACATACATTAGCTAAATGTCCACCACTTGCTAGCATCATTTTCACAGTGTGTGATTTTAAATCTAACTCTTCCTTGCAAGTGCGACAAAATACAAAGGTCCTTCTACTTGGCACAGTAATTAGCTTAATTGCCTCGTTATTCTAGTAACTGTCGAATAGCCTAGCTGGTGTGAGGGATCAGATGTGTTCATTCCAAGCGGCTTGGGAGCACAATATTTGGTTTCATCCACTGTGTGCGTGCGGATGTCTTTTCTCATTTTAGCGCTTTTAGCTAGAGCACCATGGACGTGGGTCCAACGCTGTCCTCCCTTGACATTGCTTTGTCAGTGCAGAGCAACAGCGGTCAGCAAAGACTGCAGCTGCACTGCTGTTGCAGCCATCTGTACATGTCCCTTATGCAAATTTATATTGTTGTGGTCATTAAGGTGTATGGCATGATTTAGTTAATTGCAAATAGCACCTTCTCTGGCCTGACGAAATGTCACATCATATACAAGTATGTTCGTGGTGCATTTCAGCACCACTGCGGTAGCGATGACTGGCGTAGTTGTGTCCAGCTGGGCAGCTTATGTTGCTACCCAACTGCTTCACTGAGACAAACTCTTGGTTCATTTCTCCTCTCCCTATCATCTACCCCTGTCATGTTTACCCCACCTTGCCCTTTCCTACTCTTCTAATCAGCAAAAATGAGTACTGGTGAACGATGAAGAGCCCGGTGCACAGGTGCAGGGACGTGGAGCGGCAGGCGAGCAACCTGCAGCTGGAGACGTACGTCCCGCCGCCGCGCCTGGTCGACCGCGGCGACACAGATGCCATGTGGTTTATCAGCGATGCGTGCGGCATCGTGTGCGCAGTCATCACCTGGCTCTTGGTGTTCTACGCGGAGTTCGTGGTGCTTTTTGTTATGCTGCTGCCTTCCAAAAATCTGACCTATAGTCTAATAAACGGAGTGGTGTTCAATGGACTGGCTTTTCTCGCCTTGGCATCACACTTCAGGGCAATGTGCACAGACCCCGTAAGTTTTCAAATCAAAACAATGTAATTACAAATATCCTAGTGCCCAGCAATCTGTGTAAGCACTAGCGTAATAAACATGTAATACAGTACAAGTTGTAATTTCTTAAAAAGACAGTATACTAGATATGAGTAACCCAGCTTTAAAGAGTAAAAGTAAATAATAAAATATATTTTGTTCCAGCCATTGACAGTACCTGATGATTACAATAAGCACAACTCTTCAGACAGGCACATTAGAGAATTAGTGAGATCTCTGTTAAGACCACAGTACATGGCAGCATTTTACCCTATGAAGCCAAGATTAGCCGCCTCTACACAGTATGTTGTAAAGTGCAAGACTAGAAGATTCAAAAATTAAAACTCAAAAGTTGCATTCACACTCGGTTATTCGTCATAGTCTGCCATATTGGGAAAAGTCCTGTCCTATGTTTGTTGACGTGTGATCAGCCCTGGTCAGATGGTGCTCAGCGTAATGTTTGGACCATTTTCAGGGAGCTGTTCCAAAAGGAAATGCCACAAAAGAATTCATCGAGAGCCTCCAGCTGAAACCCGGTCAGGTGGTGTACAAGTGTCCCAAGTGCTGCAGCATTAAGCCAGACCGGGCGCACCACTGCAGGTAGGTACAGATCGCCTGAGGCGAGCGCTCACGGAGTCCTCCGTCTGTGGGGACATGCTTTGCAGAGCTAGGCGGCTGTCCCCCTGAATTTAGAGCACAGGAAGGTCACAGCAGTTGGCGGAAAATACAGTTTTCTATCACCTATTTTTCTTGTCTTTATGATCCACTCGGCTGCATCATGTATCAGTTTAGGCACTATCTATGCACTGGGTTACATGTAGGAGTATAATATAGGCAGTCAGCTTCTAGGTCAGTGGCAAACTGCAGATTTCCATTTGTCCCTGAACAGAGATATGAAGACATATTGCGCAATATGTGACTTCACCATCTCTTTCTGTCTCTATCTCTCTGTCTCTCTCTGATGCATTCCAAATTCCCAGTGTCTGCAAAAGATGCATTCGCAAAATGGACCATCATTGTCCGTGGGTCAACAACTGTGTTGGAGAAAACAACCAGAAGTACTTTGTGCTTTTCACAGTATGTGCTCTACGCAGTTCACATCTGACATTCATAGCTTGAACTTGATATGCTATGGGCCAGCTAGTTAACACTGCCATTGAAGACATCAGTACAAAAAAAATGCATGAGCATATCTTTATTTCGTTAATTTTGTTGTCTTTGTTATCTCCCGCATTTGTTAATTTTGGATTCCGCTGTGTTCCAGATGTATATCGCATTAATCTCCCTACACTCCTTGATGATGGTGGTCCTCCATTTCCTGTACTGTTTTGAAGATGATTGGACAAGTAAGTGATCACTCAGTGTTTCTTTTTTTTTGTCATGACATCTAGCTCGAAGCCATAATCATGCTTGCATGAGACCCAACATGACAGCAGTCTGGAACTTTTTTTATTTATTTCCTTTTTTAATCTCCCTCCGGGGGTCCTTTTTTTGAGGATGTGTGAAAGCAGAGAGCTCTGAAGGGTACACTGACCCGGGAGCCCTGTGGGAGCCCTATGCAGAAACCAAAGGGGAGGAGGAGCATCATGTAGTAGCCTGAGGTCCTGTGTGATTCTAGGGGACAGTGGGCTAACAAAAGCAACTTCCACTGCTTCCTCATCGCAGACTCTAAGGATCCTCATATTGTCAGAGTAGCTGATAGGACATACAAAATGTAGTATTTAGTATGTGTACTAAATACTACCTTGTGTTAGAGGCTCTGTGACTCCTTTTATTTATTCATTTTATTTTTAGCGTTTTGTTTTACCAGTGTAGTCACATTGAGACAGTAGCTTCTTTTACAAGTGAACCCTGGTCAAGAAAGTCAGCACAACAGCAACAGAACAATACTATAAACAACTTGAAACTATAAAACACAACATAACAAAGGCAGCAAATGAACTATAAGAAAAGGAAAACAAAACAAACAGCATGTACCAGGGAAGACATAATTGCAACACACCAACATAATACAAGAGACGTTCACAAAAATTTACTTAGATTGTAAGGAAATTACCTAAACGTGAGGTTTGTAGTTGACAAAGAGAGCATGGAGTCAAGTGAGGTGGAGGCTAATTTGGCGTGACCAAGAGAGGCACGTGCTGAACTAGCTGGAGTCATTGGTTTGCTCTTTTTCAACTTGTTCACTTTAGTGATTAGCGAGCAAACGTCAAACAAGATAAGTGTGCTTCGCATGTCGCTCCAGTCCTTCCCTAAACAGCCCTCTGTCCGATTTCACATTCCTTTCTCAAAATGTAGCTTCTAATATTATTTGATAAGTTACATGGAGCTGGGGGAAGCAATGAGAGAGAGAGAGACAGAGACAGAGAGAGCTTTGAAATGTAATCTCCCTTCCTGTCCATATAGATCCATGCTCTGACTTTAGATAAGTGCAGTCTTTTTTCACTTACAATTTCCCTACAAATTTCTCTTGGATATTTTACATGGTTTTCAGGGGATGCATGCGTGTCTGAAGTCAGAGGTCTCATCAGTGAACTGTATAAAATGTGCCCTTTGCAAACAGAGGTGTTTGTTTCCCTCAAGTAAGAATGTACGAATGTGTGGTGGTTTGTTTGTATGTTGTGCCTGTGTGTGTTTGTGTGTGTGTGGGTTTGCGTCTGTGTGTGTTTTGTGTGTGTGTGTGTATGTGTGTGTGTGTGTTTGTGTCTGTGTGTGTGTGTATTGTTGTGTGTGTGTGTGTGTGCGTGTGTGTGAGCGCTTCCTCCACCCTGCCATCCACCCCCACCCCCCTCCCCCCACCCCACCCCTAGAGTGCAGCACCTTCTCCCCACCGGCGACAGTCATTCTCCTCATCCTCCTGTGCTTTGAGGGCCTCCTCTTCCTCATCTTCACCTCTGTGATGTTTGGCACCCAGGTCCATTCCATCTGCACAGATGAGACGGTAAGTGGCCTGGACAACCCCCCCCCCCCCCTCTCCTCACATCTCCCCCCACCTTATTGAGTCTGGGGAGTCCAGGGACCACAGTTATCTGGCTGCAGCCTTGCACTCCACAACATCACAGAGCCTCATTTCCCCATTAAGAAATCCCTGTGTAGGTAAAATAGTTTTATGTGATGATGTGGCAAAATTATCTCATGTCATGTAATGTAATGATGTAGTAAATATATGGCTGAGTAGTCATTATATTTCTTTAAGGTAATTTTAATTCATTAATAACTATTACCAATATTAGGACTGCACGATTTGGTGAAACTGAAAGTGCTGTTTTTTTAACAGCTACCTCTATATGTTTAAAATGCAGTAACATTTCTTAAAGACAAGTTTTAATTCAATATTTCAGTCTTATCTTGGACTATTTCTTACTGATGATCATGCTTATTGCATGAAAAACACAGCTCTTGTGATAGCAAGGTGAGCTTTTCCTGTTTGCCACACAAGGAGAAAACAAATCTAAAAAAAAAAAATCATTAATGTGACAAGATCAACAGAGTTGTGAATGGTACAACTAATTCCTTTGCACCTACAGTGTTGCATTGGTTCAAACTGCTATTTCAATTAAAAATCAATTCAAATTAATTTCTCAGTATCAGTTGGTAAGGCACGTCGTGTTTGTTCATTTTGCTCACCTGTTTCTGGAACATGATTGTAATGTGAACACATGTGCACTGCTGGGTGCTGTCCATTCATTAGTGCTGAAACATCACCTGATTTAGTTGTATTAAATGATGTTCTAGCCTTCTTTAAAGGTTTATAGGAACTACACTTAACCAGCTTATAGGCAAAAAACCTTTTAACATTTGTGTATCAGACTACATAATAAACAGCTATAAACCGTTTTCAGGCAGGCCTATAATATACACAAACATAAATGCTCATGATTAAAAAACGTGTTATTATACTGTATTATGATTAGTTTTTTGCATGAGTCATGCTTATAGGCTAAGGCATACAGTCTATAAACTGCTTGTCACTAGCCTACAGTGCATGTGTGCTGTAAGGTTAGATGCAATGAGTAACAACATTGTCATTTCCATTTTCCTAAAACTTCAAAAGATGTATTCATGATTTAGGCTAATATAGTCACATTCCTATGAGCTTATAGTAGCAACTGTTTTAAAAACTAAAAGCTGATTGACTATAGTTAAATGTCGTCCCAAAAGCATAAGAATGTAATGCATGTTAAGCTACATTGCTTTCAGAAAATGTACCAAAAATGCCACAGTGATTGTAAGAGGGATCTTACAAGCTACATTAGCTTTTGATACTTTTGAGAAATGCAGCATGAATTAATAACTAGAATTATTCCTCATCTGTTAGTGCATCGATGCATGTTCCTATAAACTTTTAAACACCCTAAATACAAACACTGTTGTAAGGGTAATTTAAGGTGTAGAAATTGTTTATAAACCGTCTAACCTAACCCACATCTGCTGCATCAAGGGCCTCTCCATGTTGGTTTGAAGGGCTACAGCCAGAAATCAATTCCCTTTGCATCCTCCAAACACTCCTTAGACACAGTGTTACAGTCCATCCATTCTGCCCTACAAAGCCAAAAGGCAGTAACCACACATTTTGTCAAAACTGAGTTTAGCCTGTAAATTGACTTTATAAAGCAGCTTTTGTCTTGTGATTTAATATCTTGCTTCTTCCTATTTTAAAAAGTACATAAAAGAATTACCACTATTATTCCTACACCATATTGGACTGGGCAGTATGACAACTTTAAAGGCATTTTTCTCAGTTTCAATGTTTGCGTAGTTACTGCAGTTTGCCTTTATAGGGCAACATTTTTGTTAGGATTGTTAGCTGCTCTGCTAGAAACAATGGTTGATACACCACCTCAGGCCTTCCACATTGCACTGCAGGGAAGTTCAGTTTTTAAGCATAGCCACAAGAGGGTGCCAGCAGAGTTGGCAAAGAAAGGACAGATCTCACCCACCAATAAAATACTGTATCATGCAAAACCTCCAGGAGAAAAGAGTGTGATGAGAATATGTGGCCAAGACCACTGTAAGGGCAGGGCTACATGTTTACAACATGTAAAGTGATGCCACAATTCGCAGCAGCCCTGCAGTCTAATCAGTAACTTCAGTCCAAATGATCCTCAGGAATTGATGTCACAAGACATGTCCGCCAAGGTTGTACGAGACCCAGTGATGCAATTAGGAGCCTGAATCATGTACACCTTCTCTGCTGATGCAGTGCTGTTCCCATGCTGCCTGTGGGAACCCTGTGCGCTGTAAAAGTAGTCTAAATGCATGTCGTATGACCTAAGCACGAAGGGAAGGAATCATCTTGGTATTGGATGTCTTGTATTAACTGAAAATCAGGTGGGGTTTAGCTTTTCAGTGCACAATTTTCTTAGCCTGGCAAACCAGCCCCTCATACTACATTTCATTTTGTACAGAGGGCCTGGCTGTGGTTCCACTGACATGGTTGTATCAGGCAGCATTTTGCCGGACCAGTCAGTGAAGAAAGGAAGTGTTCATGAGCGATGGCGTCAACTTTGTGTGCTACATTTGAATTGAAGTGTTTAGGCAGGCTTATAGCCAGTCAAATTGCATGTTACCACCAGACGTTAGTGATTGGGTAAAGGCAGAGCCACTCATTTTAAACTTTAGCAGAATCTACACCTCCAGCAAAAAAAAAACGTTTCTCAATGCAGCACAGCCAGACCCTTTGTACAAAATGATGTGTTGTATGAAGGGCTGGTTTACCAGGCTACAATTTTCTGACATTGTACACATATATCTGCTTGAGGGCTACTAACTTTCTAACTCTTCATGCCACTATCACAGTGTCCTATGTCTTTGCCCTACCTACACACATACACCCACTGCACCTAGAATAAGCCAGTGTCCTGATGTCTCAGGTATGCATAAACTAAGTTAGCTTGGCAGATATGCTGTGCTTTTCGACCTCTTTGAACTAAATTAGCCTTTTAAATGTAGGAACGTTTTTCACAGGACTCTAAGCATTCCATTGATGAACCCCCGTTGGAAATGACTGTTTTCTTCAACACAACAATGTGGTAATATTTGATCATGCCTAGTTTGTCTGGGCCACACTGAAGTTGCGGTTGTCTCTCGTTTTTTAGGGCATAGAGCAGTTGAAAAAGGAAGAGAGAAGATGGGCTAAAAAAACTAAGTGGATGAACATGAAGGCGGTATTCGGACACCCCTTCTCAATAGCATGGTTTAGCCCGTTTGCCAAGCCAGGCCATGGGAAGGCCGACCCATACCAGTATGTGGTCTGAGTAGTTTTTGTGGAAAAGCCAAATCGTAGAAGGCCTGTCGATGCCCCCGACACTACGTAAAAGACTTTGGTGTGCTGGCACCCCTCACCCCACCCCACCCTGCCCCGTCCCACCCTACCTTAACCCCCCACCCCCCAGTCTTTCTCCTGACACCTGTTGGCTCCACCTAACGTGACTGTATGTGCAGACTCTCTCATCTCTAATGGCCGTGCTCTGGGCGGCAACAGCGCTTCCCATAGAAAATGTCCTGTTTCTATGGTGCTACCCAAAGGGTTGTGGAGATATTCAAGAAAAAAAAAAAAACATCGAACTTGCCAAGTTTTGCCTTTTTATCTTTATTTTTTTATTGGTTTCTTATATTTTTAAACTATGTTTCTTGATCTGAAAAACTCTACTCTTTTTTTTGGCTGTTTCCTGTCACCATCTTATAGTGTCACTTTCCCTCTGTTCACATCCCACTCTCCATTGGCCCTGTCATCAAAGGCAATCCTCCTCCTCCTCCTCCTCCACTATCTCCTCTCCTCTTCTTGAGTCTGTTTGACCTGAGTCAAGTAACACAAATGCAAAATGCCTGGGTCGACTTGATAAAATACGCCTTTTTGTTCTGGAGTTGGGTGGTGGAGGTCGCATTTTGCATGGATAATCTCTATTTTTAGTGTTTTAATGGAGGTCATTCCTCATCTATAATGGATGATGAATTACTGGGAAGAGGATTGCATCTTTGTAGTTTATGCTCTGTAAAGTGCACAGTCATGTCATCAGTAGAGGTTTACACCCCTTTGATTGTCAAAACTGGCTAGAATGCCAAGGCGAATCAGACTTTACAGTACAGCAATACTTCAAATTGAGGGAATAGTCAGTCGAATAAGCACCTTCTTTTTTTGCACATTTTGAAAAATATTATGAAGTTTACTTTTGATAATGACAGAAGCATCTGGAAACATGTGAACTGAGGGAAGGCCTGTGCCATCATTTGATTTTTTTAAAAAATATATTATGTGTCTAATTAGTAGGTTTAAAGGGACAATCTGTTGAACTTGTTCTGTTACTATTTTATTACGTTAATTAAAAAAGCATGTTCATGTTCACATAACACAGGTTGTTTTTCTGTCGGTCCTAATGTGGATAATACTGAGACTACCTTGAAAGTAGCTCCTGCTGCACAATCAACCGTGAGATGGCTTCCAGTACTGCTTTTATATTGCCATTTTTATTCTTTCTGTATATAAATATCAAACAATAAATCATGAACGTGATTGGTTTACCTGTAACTGTGTCAGTATTTTCATGTCAGGATGTTGTTAGTTGTGCAATAATATTGCTGCCTTAAAACATGAGCTACCCTAAGAAAACAGTAGGGCAGTTAGGATATTACAATTTGCTGCAGTGCTGTCACATAGCATCGGATTATCACTAAAACATACTAAATAGAGAGAGAGAGAGAGATGATCAAAATCAGCTATTTGCAGTTCTTTTGTCTTCCTAACAGTATGTCAACTCACTGATTTCCTCTTTCCTCTCCCTCCTCTTCTAACTCCTTCCTTTTAATCTGTTCTCTGGGTCTGTTTCTGACAGTATTTTTTGGACATTCTTTGACATGCTTTCTTTTATCCCTCCCCAATGGACCCACAATGAGCTGAATTGGCTACATGTTGTGCTTTTAATTTAACCCTGCAATAGCCCCCCCCCCCACCCCCCCCCACCCCCTTTGAGTAGACCAGATGCTGCTTTCTGATTGGTGGGAAGGGAAGTGCAGGTAAGCCTTGCTGACCTGAGACAGAGGAAACTTAGCTTAAAAAAAATCTTGGCTCTGGTAGCCAGAAGCATGTTATTGTTTCTCAGCCATTTGTTCGGTATTTGAACCAGTATCGGCCCATGACATTGTCAGTATAGAAGGCATAATCTTAATTTAAACACACAAAAGCATGCTGCATGCATTGTATGCTTTTTAAATCATTCACATACAACATATAGGTGCATAGTGTAAAAATCATGCATTTTACTAGTAACCACTTGAGTCCATGTTGTTACATCCCAAATCACTTACTCATTCCTGTGCAAGAAAGACCATTTTCACACTCTGATATCAGTCATAGTGCTCTCATCGATAAACAGTGATTTGGGACATATCCATTAAGTATCATATCTCTTGTCACTAATTTGTGAGAAAGAACACACAACTATTTCAAGTGACACATACACACAATATTACAGTGAGTTGTGTTGTGGGATGTATACAATAGGTCTGACTGTTTTGCTCTTTTGCCCATAGGGTATTGAGCGTCTGAAGGGCGAGAACCCCACGTGGGAGAAGGTGCCGTGCTGGGAGGGCATGAAGGACGCGTTCGGGGGCCCCCTGTCCCTCTCCTGGTTTAGCCCCTTCTCTGGTCTCACCTGCAAGGGGACGCCCTCAGAGCCAGTGCCACCCGCCCCACAGGGTGAGATCATCGAGGAGGACGTCATCGAGATTCCATATGAGCGCTGACACGAGCCAGGTTAATGACATCGCACACCCCACAGTGCCTTTCCCGGTCCAGAGGGACTAAAACTGGACCAGTGCAGTATCCACACTACCAAATGCACAAGAGGAGCTGTTTTAATCCAACAGCAAGTTTATTTAACAACTTCCTGTAATTACTTTTTTTATCAAGACAGTGAAGAATCTCATGATGACATTGGAGCCTTTCTTTGTTCGTGGGATAGTTTTGAATCGGCTTACGTGCCTTGCTTCAAACTAAACTTCACACAAAAAACCTTTCTTCTAAAAAGAACACTTTCGAATGAAGTGGATGTCTGTTGGATGCACATGGTATTCATCAAGACATTTCAGCACTAATGTTTTGAATACACACGATCTGGCAATAACCTTTTACTACTGTAACACTTGTTTGCTCCAAATATGCATTATTGTGTTTACTCTAAACTATTTTCAAATACATTTGCATTAAAAGGGAATAATGGGTATTGTTTCAGCTCTTTGTCACAACGCATCAGAACTTCGAGCCATCCACAGCCGCTGGTGTATCGCTCCCTTAACTGGCACAGATATTAATAGTCGCAAAGCCTTCACTGGAAAACATCATTTCAGGATGGCTTCATGTAGGTCAGGAGTATGCCCGGAAACCAAACATATCCTCTCCCAAATGACTTACCGTCCCAAATTTTGAAGCCACAGTACCACCCCACAATATGAAAGTGTGACACTTCATGTACATATTGTGGACAAAAGCTGTATTTCTACATCACATTTTGTGAACCAGTATTTACATTAACATTTAACAGGTTATGTGCAAACAATTAAACAGTTTTTTTGCAGAGTACAGACTTAAAACAAGTATAAATTACCTCAAACATAAAAATTACAGTTTTAACACCCCAAGTTAACAGTAAATAACAGGTTATGCATATTATGACAACAGTCATGCACAGTAGATATGTTCTTTTTTGTTGGTCTCAGTGCTATATTTCTTAACAATACAGATCTTTGATTCTTAGCAAAGTTTGTAGCATAATGATCTTATATAAATACCTCTTCAAATTAATCACGGGTTACCTCCTTTTCAATACACCAACAAATCCACCACTGAAAAGCATACTCATGGTGCAGTATGCTGACTACAACGCAGTGGATGCTGTGTTTTGTGAGTAATTCAGTGGCCATGCACTACATTGTAATTAAAGAAACATTGGAGAATCACTTAAGTCATATTCATCCTGTTCAAGAGTAGCACATTTCATTGCATCACTTTTCTTGTACATTCGTTGCCCAGGCCATCCATCTTAACCACAATGGTTTATAGGTGCAGGGGGAATGTTCAGTGCCTGCCACATACAGTCTCATTCATTTTTCTTGGCCACGGTTGGCTCTGATTCCCGGTTTGCAGATCCATGCAGGATAAGCAGCCCAGACAGAGTGAGAGAGATGCCCACCCACCATAGGGCAGCATGGGTCTCACCAAATATCAGCCTCCCAAGGAATGCCTGTAGAAAAGTGGGACAAAAGCTGACTTGCTCTTACCAGACATTGCAGTGTGAGATGGAACAATCAATATATCACCGGTATGATCCCATACTAAAAGATCTCAGGCATGATGCCTGAAATTGGGCATGGGACAGTAGGCTACATTTAACATTTGCTAGTAGACAGTCATAATGCCTTTGAATGATTTAATAATTTCAGCCATAGAATTATTTCTTGCCTCATGTCCTGGTTGAACTGCACACTGGTTGTCTGTCTGAGAGCAGGGTGTATACTCACAGAGGATATGAAGTTGGAGGCAGTGGTGGTCACAGTGGCCTGAGCAGAAGAGGAGGAGAGCCTGAGAGCTTTGGCAAAGAAGGTCCACATCACAGCATTACAAGTGAACAGCAGACCTCCGCACATCAGCCGCAAGGGAATGTGCAGCTTCAACAGGGGAGACAGATGTCTCATAAGCAACAACGCCTAATCATACAAGCACTTCGACACAGATATGCACACACTTTACGTTACGAATAGGTCATGTCTTATGCTTTATGCACTCATTACATTATCTTCTATTGCTCACTCATGAATTCTTCCCCTGAAAAATGTATATTTAATTCTGATTGTTCTATAGACTTGTCACAAGAAACACAACTTCAAGATACGCCCACGTGAATAGCCTAAGAAAAAATAGTGATTCAATTTGGTCATGCATTACCAAATATATCTACATACTACAACGAAACAATCTATGTAGTGAGTATTTCAAACCAGTCAACGTGACCCTATTAAAACAATGGTGTGAAGCCTTCCACTGATACATCTGAAGTTATACTTTACCCAGTCGCATGGAGCACTTTCGATGTCTAGCTGGAATATCCTGTCTTCCCTGCCCCAGGTTTTCAGACCCATTTCACACACACCCTTGAGGTAGTCCGCTCCAAGTGACAGTTTGGCTGAAGAAGAGGCAACAGCTCCAAGGAAGCCTGCCAGCAATGCATACACAACTCCGGGAAACATTTCAGTCGAAGAAAAATACCGCTCATTCAGAAAACAGCACAATTTCACTTGATCAACAATTAAGAGATAAGCCCACTCTAGCCACACAATGGACCAACGCAACGTGCCGTGTGGGAATTAGCAAAATAGTGCATTGAAGAAGCATTTCGGTTCCTCCTCCCTACTGTCAGACTCCACCAACCTCAGGATTTCGCGAAAAGACCTCTGGTGGTGTGTTAAAGAACTTACTCAATATTGTGAATTTTCAGAGTTGTCGCACAATATTAATATTATTAAAGACCAGCTATTTAACAGCAACAACATGCGCATATTATCTTACAATCATCCAAGTTGATAAACGCTGGAAAAAACTACCACAGGCGGATTTCCATTGGTCATCAAGACGCGCGTGTTGATGACGTACTCTGACGCCACACAGAACCGACATCCTGCTGGACGACAACAGAAACAACCATCCTTCCACATTTAGACAGTAATATAATTTCTGGTCAGAAATGAACCAAAAGCGAAATGTATCGTGGATAAAGCCAGCAGAGCCATCGTTTCTGAAAAAATTCAAAAGTGATGTTGGTTACAAGGAAGGACCGACGGTCGACACTAAGGTAGCTAGTAAGCTAGTATAATTTAGCTGCAGACACAGGACAGTCATTGGAAATCACCATGTTGGTAAAATATGTACTCTTTGTCCTTTTTACCCCTAGCGACAAGAAATGCCGCAGTTCGATGATGATAGTGGCGATAGTGACCGCGAGGACGAGTTGCCGCAAATTGTTGTCCTGAAGAAAGGCGACCTGAGTGCTAAAGAAGTTCAGCAGATGAAAAAAGACACCAATGCTTCCACGAAGGGTAAGAGCTATGGAGGTAGAAATACCTAAATGCCTCGCTGGGATACTGACTGTGTTGAAACACTTTGCGTATGGGCCATTCCATGCCAACTCAACCAATATTGTTACATGGGCACCATCTCAGATTTTTTTTAAATTGCACAAAATATACCTCTATGGGAACAACGAAAAATCCCCAAGTTTCAGATCAAAATATCATGCATTTAAGATTTTATGGCTCTTTAAACATGCATTTTTAATGTTTTGTTTTTGGAGGACCATAATTTCATTTCTATACTCGACATAGGCCACATGAAAATACTACTCTTGTCATTTAACACTTGCTCTTTCAGACTCATCTACAGGAACTGGGCTAGCCAGTGTTGATTAAAAGTTACAGGCATCTCAAAACTGGATTTTGGCTGGGCGGAATATGTATTTTTCACTTGTTGACCATTAGCTGTGAGACCTCCAATTGACCAGGACCTATTTATTCACTTGTTTAGTGTTATTTAAGAATGAGTCTTTGAGTAGAAACAAAATATCATGATATAAAACTTAAAAATGTTGTTTTAGAGAGAGAAAATGGCCATAGCTCAGAAAATATAGCCTGGTAAGCCAGCCCCTCGTACTTCATTTCATTTTGTACAGAGGGTCTGGAGTCACTGCCGTTGAAATTCATGTATGAGGACCAAGCAACCCCTAGCCAATCAGCGAACAGAGGGAGTGTTCGTGAGCCTTGACGTTGACTTTGTGTGCTACATTTGAATTGTAGTGCTCACCTCCTCACCTCCAGGAAGAAATTGTTTCTCAATGCAGCGACTCCAAACCCTCTGTACAAAATGAAATGAAGTATGTGGGGCTGGCTTACCAGGCTACAGAAAATAACCCTTGGACCCCCTTTTTCAGCAGGGTACATGACCACGTAAATAGTACCCCAAAATAATGAAACATGTTGAAGATGCATGTCATGCTAATCAGAACATCTCAACTCAACTCCTTCATATTTTACTCAGCTTGTGCAAACAGCACAGCAGTTTCCCTGTACAGATAGTTTTTTTACTTTTAAGGGCCATAAAATCTAAACCACTTAATATTTCGATCTGAAACTTGGGGATTTTTCATTGCTCCTATAGAGATATATTTGGTGCAATTTTAAGCAAAATCTGAGATTGTGTGCATGGAAGCACTGGTTGAATTGGCATGGAATGACCTTTATCATCAAGATACGCTGTTGTCTGTCTGTTGATGTATTATTCAGATGACGAGCCTCCTTCAGACGGCAAGATCGTGTTCAAAAAACCAGCAAAGCGATTGTCTTCGGACAAGTTCCAGGGCATTTCCGCCAGCTCCAGCAAGAAGAAGAAACATGAAGAGGAGGGCAAAGGCGAATCAAAATCAGGGGTGAAAGTGAAAAACAAAAGTTTGCTCTCATTTGGTGGCGATGATGAAGACGACGAAGATTAAACTGCACTCTAGCAGGTTAGCCTTGGTGTATTTTATTTGATGGCTTGTTTGAACAAGTTGAGAGGCAAATAAAGTAATAGCTCTGTTTCTTTTCTACCACAGGGTCCTCTTGATCGACGACATAATTTTTTATATATGTATTTTTAATACATCGTCCTGTGGCTCATTTTTTCCTTTTTAATGTAAGAGTGTTTTATTTTTGGGACGCTCTGCTCATCTGGATGAGTTGTGTAAGGCCGAATTTCCTTGGGCAATGAAAGGCAGCATGCACACACACACACACACAAAATAGTAATTACCAAATGACGGCAGATGCTTACAGAACTTAACATGTGAGTAAAATTTACAAAGTTATTGCATGCAGCAAAGGAAAGGCTCTGCTCAACTCACTGGATGTATGTACATATGGCTTCTACAAAGGAGCTCCTCTTGTGTATGTATCCTGATTTTATTCATGTATTTGCCTTCCCAAGATTTGGGACAGTATGGATTACCAGTTGTAACTTGGAAAATGTTTTAGTTTAAACAAACAAAACAAAAAACTCAGTGTATCACATCATGGAAATAAAAACCACAACTCAGTGTGCATTGATGACTGATTTCTTATTATTTATTCATAGTTTTTTCATCTTTTCCACATGACACACTTCACTTTTCATCCTCACAGACAGATCACAGATAATGGATGGAGCAGAACAAGACCAGGAGGATAGGGCTTCGATAATAGTTTCGTTAAGCAAAATAATGTGACAAAGGCAACGTAACGTGACCTAAAAAACAAAAAAGTAACAAACGGCTGACTGCATGCTGACTGAAAGGGCTATAGACTTTAAAGGCTTTAGCCAACTTCGAGAGAAGCGGCCGATATGTTAGTGAGCTAACGGAAGAGTGGTTTGTGTACAGCTGGATAAAAATTCTGCATTGTAATGAACAGTGGTTTTCCAATACTTTGTGTATTACGTCAAAGCTGCCCAGTGTATGAATTTGGCTGCATTTAGATGTGTGAGATGACAAACTAGCCTGCCTAAACAGACAGCTGAAGACAAACACACGCAGAACCAAACAATTCTGTATGGTCTAATGAGATTACTGCTGTATGAGCTTTTCAAAGTCTCTGACAATGTGTACATTTGGGGTGTGTCATAAATACGAACAAGCGCTTAAGTGTCTCAACAGCTTTCATTGTCAAAAAAGGGGCACTGACTTAGCACTGATAAAAATTGAGAATGTCCTCATGTGCAATCTATAAAAACAGTTAAGACATCTTTCTAATGCACTTAATTCCCCACAGTGGAACTGTCACTGGTAACATTTGTACCATTTTCTGACCACTAAAACAACATGGTACACCTGCAATGCGGCATCTCACAACCACATCTTGCAACACCTCGCAACTGCACACACTCACAGTACAACTACCTCTTTTCAAGTGATCTCAGGGCCATGCACAGTTCCCTTTGGGTTATGCTCCTGGCCTGTGAGACCTAAAGGCATCATCTTCTTTTCAAAGGCCTAAGTTCCTAAGGGTAAAGCAGCTATTTTAACTGACCATATTTAAAGACACAGAAAATCAAACCCCCAAGAAGTGCACTGATATGTTGCTTATATTAAGCAAACAAAATAGCACAAAATGTAACCCGTGTTATACTGCCCCTAGCTTTTCCCAAAGAACAACAAAAGTGTGTATTTTATTATTATTATTATTATTATTAACTAAGTCATTATCAAAACTATATGAACACTGTTACCATTAATTAGACCTCAGAAAAATAGTTAATACTGACAACTTATACAAACTTTTAAGTACACCTAGTAATCAAATGTTACTGAAAGAGATTACTTGTGTAAATGGCAGTGTAGTGTGTTAAAATGTAGGGTTTAAAAAGATGTAAAAGGATTACATATCAGAATTTCACCCCCGTAACTCCATAATTATACCTAGATTAGACCAGAGGTGTGTAAGGTTTTTTTTTTTTGTCACGAAATCAGAAGTTGTGGATCTAGTCATTAATTGCTAGCTAAGTACAAGTTACCTAAAAATAGAAGGCAGAAAAATATCCCATTGGTTCTGGAGTGTTAATATTTTCAGGTTAACTTTTCATGTTTCTGCCTGTCTGGCTTGAGTAGCACCAGATGTTATCCACAAGAGGGCAGAGGAGTACAGAGAACTCACAGTCCTCTTGTTAGAAAAAAACATGTCAGTGAGCCAGCAACTCGTATGAATAAGGTGTGAACAAGGATACTAATTCAGACAAAAAAAAGACTGATGCAAAGGGAGAACTGCACAACTACATAACAATAATAACTTATTTTCCCAGACTCTGAACTGGCCAACTAAGCACTTGTCCCAACAAGGTCTTACCACAGGTGCATAAAAGTACCTGCTTTTTTGCTTTGCAGTACACAAATATCACTCCATGCAATTTAAATTAGTCCCAACTACAGAAACCCACCGGGAACTCAGAACTGAGGGACCATGAGTTAGTGTCCATTGAGATAAACTGTGTACAGTGTTGGAGAGGAGCCACGAGTAGTATTTTAAAATGAGGTATGAATGGCAGAAGTGGTGAGAGGTTGTCATCGGTGGATGGAGAGCCCTTCGGGAGCCACTCACATGTGCTCTGGATGGCTCTGTAGGCAGGTGATCATCTGCTGAACCGGTTTGCCCTCAAAACAGATCTGGTAGACGGCAGTGAAGAGTGGGAACCTGAAAAAGAACAGAAGGGAGGGAGAGGGGGTTTGGGGAGACAGATCAGTGTTTTAGGTGTTTCTGCATTTGCAAGCTGGATACTCATAACAGTCTTCTTACAAAACATATTGGAAAAAAAAGCCTAGGAAGCAGTTTGTCCAATCTACAACACCTGCCATAAAATAAGTAATTTCCTTAAGCAATTGTTTCATTCTTAGGGGTTCAACTTTTGACTCCAAATCTGTTCTCTACAAAACTTTTTCGCTGCAACGCAAATGTGATCAATTTTAACAAAGGTTCAAATTGAAATACCATTTCGGAATAAGAAGAGTAATGGGGATTCAAATCCAAGAAAGCTGCAACTGTAATAAGGTGGCCGCGGGAAGTCTTGCCAACAAATGATGGAGCCTGTTTTTATTCAGAACGTTACCTACTTACTTTTCCACTAGTCCTTTCTGTTTGAGGATGTGGAAGACCTCTGCAGAGGTGAGTGGGCCTTGCAGCTTCTGCCCGTTCAGCATCTCCTTCTCCAGCTCTTCGATGCTCTGACATGGTGGATATATGGGAAGAAAGGTCAGTGTATTTCAAGAGGGTATGATGCTATTTGGTTTTTGACTTCTGAATAGTTTTAGTAAGTTTGCTGATGCATACTATACTTTACTTTATTTTCATGAGTTAAAGGAGAACTTCGGTGTAAAATGAAAATTGGCATGTTAAAACATCATATGGTATGTGTACTAAGGAGCAAAATTGATTTAGCCTGTTGCATTCAGAGTTTAACTATTTTTTATAGTTTGACCCAGAAGGCTAACAATGGAAGTGGTAGGTGCCCTTAGATGAACCATGACGACTACGCTCTTTCTAAACCATTAAAACAGCTTGAAGAAACTCCACACTCCATCGGTAGTACAACAAAGTCTCTGGCATTCAAAACAAAGCACTGAGAATATTGTAAATGTACACAACATTTATTAATAAAACAATTTTGACAGGCAGTACCTTGCTGTAGTTTCTCGTCGCCGCCATGATGAAAGTCCGCACTCGGTATGATGTTTTAACATGCCAATTTTCATTTTACACCGAAGTTCTCTTTTAACTAGCTGTCTTCTGCTATTTTATTAAGTATTATATGGAAAAATTTTATGTGTAAGGTGGGAAAGAGTATAATGAAAAATTGCATGACATGAAATATGATTTCTGGTACATTTTTTATTAAGCCAGCATCTTAGAAGAAATAGTAGAGCCAGTTTCATAAAAAACACAGGAACTAAGGGAGGTAAGAATGAAAACAAAGCAGACTTTAACTCTCATAATATCCCCCGAATCTTATTTTCCCACTGTAACATATCATATATAAACTTTAATAGAATGGGTTTCCAAGCTTCCAAGTTGTCCCTTCACAAAAACACACGCATGCACAAATGAAAAAACATTAGCACCACTGAAACCTCCTGACCTTTCCTGTCCTTGCGAAAGCTTCTGCGACCTTGCGGTTGCGTCCCCCGTAGCAGGTGGTGATGAGGTCGGCCACGCCGCAGCTCTCCAGGAAGGTGGCGGAGGACACGGTGCCGTCTTTGCTGAAGAGCTTGGCGAAGGCGATCATCTCCATCAGGCCCAGGCGGATCACGGCCGCCTTGGTGTTGTCACCGCACTGCAGCCCATCACAGAAGCCCGCCCCCACTGCTACGATGTTCTGAGAGATAGGAGTCAAAGAGAAAAATCTCACAGCCTGGTACAGTATCTCTCAAAAGTGAGCACACCCTTCGCATTCCAGCAAAAAATGTGCTATATCTTTTCAAGGGACAATACTACACAAATGAAACTTGGATATGTTTTTGAGTACTCAGTGTAAAGCTTGTGTAGCAGTATAGATTTTCTGCCCTCTGAAAATAACTTTACACACAGACATTTTTGTATACATAGCAGGCCACAAAAGTGAGTGAACATGTGAACATGTCCAAACTGTGTCAAAATCATTATAACGTCATATTTTGTGTGAGGACCATTGTAATCTACCACTGCCTTAATCCTACTAGGTATGCACAGGTTGTTTTTGTAATGCTTTTGTGAGATGCTGTATATGGTGGGCATCTACATGTGGCCCAATTTAACCTTACATTAGTCATTACTTATGTGGTCTATTTTGACCACTTCAGGCTTCTGTAGAACATGGATTTTCAGTACCAATAGCAAATGTTGGAGTCAGAGTGATTACCAAAGAGCCTTTGAAAAAAAAACATTGTCATTACAAGAACAGTGGAGTCAGCTCCAATTACTTGAAAGCACTGTAACAATATGAGCCTATGAAAAGTAATTAGGAGTACAGTATCCATTTAGTGAGTTGTAAGGGGAAAACTGTGAGGCTGAAGTAACAATGCTTACCTTCAGGGCTCCACACAGCTCCACAGTATCTGCATCCTCCACTACAGTGATGCGGAAATTAGGTGTCTGAAGCAGCTCTTTGAAAAGCAGCCCGTTTTCCATAATCTTAGACCCTACACGGCAATAAGGACAGAGCTGAGCTTCGTGATGGACCCCAATCACACAAGGGGGGGGGGGGGGGTGCACAACAAAGACGGTTACGTGACAAACGGACAAGCGTAGTTTATTTAACCTAGTCCAGCTAGCTGTAAACCTGATAGAAGAAGCACCCATTGGCATTTGTTTTGTTAAAAGAAATAAGCCCTGGACTCTTCTACTAACAGATTTACAACTATCTCTGGGATACATAGGTTTATCACTTATCCACTTTTGTAGCATACCCCCCTAACTGGTCCTGATACTTGAATAATCAAAATTAAAAAGGACTGATGCTGGCTTATGTGAAGAAAGGACTCACCTATAGTTGTTTCACAAAACTTCTCAGCCGCCACCTCATTGGCTATGTTTGCCCCCATCAGAACGCTCATATCAATGCCCATCTTCTCCCTGATAATGTCAGAGATCAGCTTGAGTCCCTCGGGTCCTTCATCGATACCCTGCAGCATGCAGTAAAGGATGGAGAGGATGAGAGCGACTGAGAGACGAGTGAGGAAGAGAAAGCATTTCATTTCGGACGGGGGAAAAATACTTTCCGTCACCATGTCAACCTTCAACAGCTAGAAGTGCCTAGAAGACACAAGCTGTTTAATGGTCCATAAAATAAATAAGTACAAAAAAAAAGACTAGACCCAGGGGAAATAAAAGTGTCTGAAAGAAAATGAGAGAAAACCAATGACACTCTTCAGTCTCTAAATGACTCATCACACAACCACCAGATGGGCCTCTCTCAGGCAAAGGTTCACACAAACATATGGTGACAACAAACAAGACCGAACAGGGGTGCGTTTCCCAAACAACGACGGAGGTTAGCATTAAACCACCGTTGTACAACGTAGGTTCAAACTACTCAGCACCCCACAACCGACTGTTTCCCGAAAATCTCCAACCACCAAAGTACGATGGAAGTCTGAACTGTTGTTAGTTTGGACTTAGGTGGTTCAAACTGCAAAGTACCCAGATGTTTCGGAAGTGCTCGGAGAGTATTCGGGTGCATTCGTTGCGGATAACGACAGAAATGATTGATCTAGGCTACATAAGGACATAAACGTAGTCTCATTTCATTTAAGCCGGTATGACAGCTGTAGAAACTCTGGGATATCTCCGTAAACACAACTATGTGCCCTACTCATTAAAAGTAACAACTGACTGTCAGTTTGTATCATATGTCTGTGTATTTAATGTATACTGCATGGAGCAACAGCTATAAATATAACCACTCCCTCCATGTAGGTAAGTGGTGAGGTGGATGAGTGGTTAGCTCGTCGGTCTGTCAAAGGAAGTGTTGTCTTTTTCGGTGAGATATGGGTTCGAATCCTGTCGAAGAGTAATCAATTTGTAACAGGTGAAAATGATCTACGGGGCAATGGAATAACCGTGCTTGTGGGTCAGTAATCAGTGCACATACATCACAATATTAAAAAAGTGCTCATTAACATCACTGACGTACATCAACTTTTATCCAACCACATTTTGCAACAGCTTTTTGTGTGTTATCGGGTGTGTTTTCTACATTCTTTTCACATGATCTGGCAATGCAATACCAAAAATTAAGTGAATTGGGAGTAATATCCTTTATGCAGATGGTGGCAGTAACGCACAGACAGCCGCCTAATTCGCCACAAAAAGGCCAAAGGTGACGAGCAAGACGTCACGTGAACAAACACGACGGTCTCACGACAGGTCCATGCTAATCGTTCCAACTGCACAGCTTCACGATGGAACTTCCGATGGTTCGTCCAGACTTTGCTGTTGGGAAACACTTGCGTCGTTGAACGATCCATCGGACTACTGTAGTTGTAAACATCGTTGGTTGCTAAGTCTGGACGATGGTGTTGGGAAACAGCAGTGTGGTAAGACCATCGTTCAAACCTACGAAGTTGCTAAGGAAGTTAGCAACGACGCTTTTGGGAAACGCACCCCAGAGTTGGACAGCACACCCACAGTGTGTCCACAGGCCCTGCTGCATTTTGAATGTCTCTCTCTCTATCTGTCTCTCTCTTTTGCACACACACACACACACACACACACACACACAAGAAGAGACACGAGGATGGAAAAAGCAGATGAGGCTCCCAAAATATTTTTCCATGGCACTGAACAGAAATGAGTGGCGCACTAACCCATGTTGCTTGACAGCAGGACCAGCTGTCAAAAGTCAAGACACCAGACCATCACACACCCAAGCTGCACTACATATGTAAACCTCTGGTGCAGACAGGCGGCATTAGCCTGGCTGTCACACTAAGCTGGTAGATGGAGTTTGGTCTGGCAAAGATGTCATAGACAGGAAGTTCTCATAGGCAGAATCCACAGACATCTATCAAATGCCTCGGTATACTACTGGACAGAGCTACAACCAATCAGACCACTGACTCCAATGACGTACAGTATGTGCAACATTCATTTTTCATCGGTGATTTTTTGGGCAAAGGAACAGCTGGGAATAGGCAGATTGGCCAGACTGACTTAAATGGGAAATTTTATGCAGCGTCACAAGCAGTATGTGCAGGCCCTTGGCTAGGGCACCATAATGACTAAAAATCTGGGTCTGGTGAACTAAAAACACATGCACATACTGAGGTCAGATAAGCTCATACACTGCATCTTTTTGAGACAGCAGAGGACAGAAAGAATGCACTTTAGTAAACCAACACATTTGTACTGACGATACAATAATAGTACGTCTCAAGACAAATACAACAATTTCTGTTTTTCATCCTTTTTTATGTTAACATGTTCTCTTACTGCCTTCTTTCCAATATATCAGCAATTCGTTTTTTAAGCTTACAAAATGCTTGTGACAATTTTTAAATGAATTTTATATGTAGTAAACAATATCTAGTACTCATTCAATCAGACATTCTTATTCAACCCAGGCCATTAGAGCTTAGATCATTTAATTTAAAAAAAAGTTGTTACATGAAAAGGACCCAGTATGTCCGTGATCCACAGAATAGCCTCAAAATGTAGCAGCATCCCTTTGATGCGGCACAAGCCAAAGGTCCTCCAAAAATGACCCTATCCAGACATTTCATCTCATCCTGCCGACAACCAGACCTCTGCTGCCATCTTTCATCTCTGCTACAATGTGGTGTGCAATTTGTGCTGTTATTCCTCTGGCTTTCTCAGACACACAGCCCACCATCTCACCAATTTATCAAAACAAACAAAAAGCTTATCTTTATTTATTTAATTTTTTGCTGTTATTAGTGTGCTCATGCCTGGTCCATTACAGTAATGCTCTTCCCCAACATGACCAGATCAGACGGTAGCTCCAACAGTTGTTACATAATGGGTTTAAAAGGACCGTTTTTTTTTTTTTTTTTTTCACTGCCAGACATAAAAAACCTTTCATCCGATGCTCCACACACACCTAGCTGAGACCACTAACTGATTCCGTCAACACAACATGGGCAGTCCCTGTATGGCAAACATGTATTTCCCACCTGCTGAAGGCCTGATTTCACAAAGGCAGAATTACACACAAAACACTACCTAAAAACTCTGGTCCCACAATAAATCAATCAATAAAATAAATAAAATAAATAAATAAGACCATGTGCTAGCAACACTCAAAAAGACTGAGAAGTTAATGATGCTGTTACTCATTTAAGGCTGACACCATTTTCATTTTCGCCTTACAACTATGGTAAAAAGGATTAAAAAGGATTCCATGGTAAGCCATTCAAGACTATCTACTGGTTCTAATTGCCTCTTTAAATGACCAGGGCTTGCTGATGTACTAATAATTTACTGATTAAAATCATGTGAAGTTTTGATGAATACCTTGATAAGTGTTATTCCTCTGGCTTTCTCAGACACACAGCCCACCATCTCGTCGCAAAGCTTACGGATGAACTGGTGTGGGACCACAAACACCAGCAGGTCAGCCCCATCTGCAGCATCCCGGAGCTGGGGAACCGCCACCTAGACAACACAGAGAAATATTTAATCTTGAAATCTGATCTTGAAATAAGTTACACCGTGATATTGCCATTAGTAAAAGTACGAGGTCAATGTGGGTTATGGCGAAGACGTATTTGTTTGTTTGACTGTTCAACTGTACAGTAGTTTACTAGTTATATTATGTTGGAGACATGAAAAAAATCAGCCACTCTTCCAAATAAACAAAAAGACGTTAAAATAACCTACTGACAATGAGCTCTTTAAAAGGCAACACTTTGGTTTTTGGTAGAGGTAGATATCCTGGTTTCAGAAAGCACAATTCCTGTGATGTATTCTTTCTGCCTGTGCACTGTCATGTGAAATTACTAATTAGCTGATGTACCTTGTTGATTTGGTGTATTAAGGATGAGCTTGTTCAGTAAATGGTTAGAACAACTACGTGGCAGCTCCTCTACTTCGAGAAGCCTAGGTGTGTTTGTGACCACCTCTGTTTTGAAGAGATGCCCATTAAACTGAATCTTACCACATTTTCTGGTAATGTGTATCCAGGGAGGTATTTGACATTTTCGTGGTCGGTGTTGATGATATCTGTCAACTTCCTGCCATTGATGTTTTCCTCAAACACCCACATTTTTACAGTGCTGGCAAAACGCGGGAGGGCCTTCGCATTGTTGCCAATTATCCTTGCAATGGCAGAACCCCTATACAAAAAAAATAAATAACAACGGACCACGACAACCATGAAATTAATTCCATTAAGCAGGCACGGAGTTGACTGCAAATATTACAATCGAGACTTCAACCGCACCTCACTATTAGCGTTACTTGTTTGATACTTGAAAGGGCAATAATGGCACAACAACACAAACTGCTCATGTGTGCACAGAGTTATCAGTTAGTTGGCAAGCTAAAATGCAAGACCGCGTACACTCCTGCATCAGAAACTGTTGCAAGAACTTACCAATTCCCTGAGCCAACGATGCATATTTTCAATGGTACAGCCATGACAATTTAATCCTCTATTAGATTTGTAGGATTCTTGCTTTGACCAATACAGACACTATCGCAGAAGAAGCTTGCAGCAGGCTGTCTATTAAATTCTTGCAAGAGACAACACAAGGTTCTTAACCATGTGGAAAGGCTTCAGGATAATTCCGAGGGGCGTTCAAGACCATGGATGATAACGTCATCCGATTTTGTCGCACTAGAGCATGATGGGTAACGTAGTTTTTGGTTGAAAATTCTTGTAGTTGCCTATGTTGCGCAATAGGTAATGCTTGACATACCACACTGCCATCCATTATGACTTAGTCACAAGTACCTACATACTGATTATCTTTATTTGAAGTAATGCGTATACCACAAAGAAGTTGAAAGGAGTAACAAATAAAAGCCAATTTCAGGTCTAGAAAAAGCCAAAGCACCTATTTAATCCTGTGTACATTGTGGTCTATAATACAGAATATGTAGGCTAAGGTGTTACAGTGAATTGTATAGCCTCTTCATTCAGCACACTGCCTATACATCCAACCTATATAGCACACAGTTTATGACAGGCTCTTAAATGGCCGAATTGTTAGCCTACAACACATCCCTTGACAGACATAATTTGGCCATAGTCGGTGGTCATTTCAGGTAGCCCGTGTTTTCAGGAGGACGAACTGAAGCATGAAGAACACGCTGCGTGTTGCTGTGTGCGGTATCCGGTTGGTAGAGGGGCGGAGGGAGTGACCACCACGGGGTGATTCCCAGCAGAAACCCCCTTTAAAAAGAAAGGCACTATGCTGCATCGAGGAATCCCGCGCGCATAGATGACAGCCTGTGGGAAATACTGTTACTGTTTTACCACACTGTTTTTCTATCTGACAACTGTTGTCTTTATTTAAGAAGGTGTTGCAAACCATGGCGTTCAGTAGGTCGCATCTATCATCTCCCGCAAATAAAACGAACTCAGTGTTTGAACGTGGGGACACCGCAAGGAAGCTGGAGCGAGGCGGCTCGCGGGGTCCAGGATCGCTTGTAGTGAAGGCTTCTGCACCGGGGAACAGCTGCGACTCGCCTCAGCGTACTCGGCACTTGGAGGGGGTCTTGAATAAATACACAAACTTGCTACAAGGCTGGCAGAACAGGTATAAAGCATGTTTAGCACGGACCATCCCATATGTTTCTGTTAAGTATTTGTGGTTTGTCATGTAGGTCATTTATGCCCAAATTTGAGATGACTGTAAGTTTATACTGGCTGGGAACTATGTTCATCTTTGTTTTTACAATTTCACAAAGTATTTGTCATCGTGTTATCTCCAGTCTGTGTTAAGTGTTGTGGACGCATGTTTAATGGTAAAAGAAGCCAAGCGAAGTCCCTGCCACGTTCACTAAAAAGCTGTCATTATTTCCGTGCAAAGCGCCGTTGAGCAACATGTTGAAACACCACTCATTTGAGTGAGATCTGAGATCTTGTCTGAATAGCCCAAATGTTTTAAATGATTTCCTTATTCCAACAGTCCACATCAGAGCAGTGGATGCTGCCTTGTGCAGATGCTAGCCAAATTTCATGTCAGATATATTTAGGAGCAGCAGGGCTATGGTATTGAAGTCACATAGCAAATCTGTCCTTCTGAAGGACTGGTGGAGTTTGTCCATTCCCTTTTAATTAAGCTCAGTCCTCACAAGTAGGACCAGCACTGTATTAAAGTAACCTCTGTAGAGAGTAGAAAAAACATTGAGGAATTCAATTCCATTAAAACAACTGATATCCCCAGGAAAAGTCATTCAGCATAGGGTGCACCTCACTGAAATGTTTACATATTTGCCTTAAATCAGTTTAAGGTTATTTGTGTTAAATGCTAAAGGGACACAGCAAAGTAGGCTTCTGTCAAATAACCGTAAATTCTAAAATGAATCAATGGTTTTAATCCTACCTCCCAAGGTTCAGTGATGTCAGTCACTCATGACTTATGGTGTTGATTCTCAACGGTGTTTTTGTGGTCAATACTACCAAAGATAAAGCTATTGAAGTCAAATGAAATTGTTTAGGTCCTTTCCGCCAGCCTTTCTCGCACAGAATATACATAACATGCATAACATGCAGAAATCCATGATCATCTTCAAATGTATTAGATCCATGTACCTATACCTCCAGTTTCCTCCCTAAAAAAGACACAAGAGACAAGCTAGTATGTGGGGGTGGGGGGAGACGAAACAACAAGCCATATTGACAGCACATATTATTAGTGTCTTTGTGAGATCAGTGATGCAGGGGCCGTGATGGAGGTGTCGCTTTGCCGAGAGCCCAGGTGGAGGTGTGTAGGCGGTGACTTGCGATGCCTGAATGAAGCGCGCCGACACAAACACAAGGGGTGCAAATCTCATTTCAGGTCTTTTAATCGGGGGAGGGAGTGTGTGTGTGTGTGTGTGTGTGTGTGTGAGTCATCAGTGGCTGGAAATCCCACTCCGCCTGCTCCCTTGCTTTTTGTACTCCTCGGCGCGGCACGGACGGTTCGGTGCAGGCTTGCCTTGCCTTCGCCCAGGAGATTTATGAGCAAATCAGGCAATCGTGTTACAGCTCCCCATGATTACACACGTACCTTTGCTTCGCTGGCTCAAGAAACAGCATTAAGTCGGCAAGCTGTTATCTTACACGACTACCGTGCGTCCATCATAGTCACATCTAGGGATAGATATTGTGTGTGTGTGTGTGTGTGTGTGTGTGTTTGTGTGTGTGAGTGAGTGAATGTGTGTGCAGTTGGTTGTGTGTGGGTTTGTGTGTTTGGGCATGTGTGTGCCTGTATGCAGGAAAATAAAGACATTTGCAAGCTAAGCTTTGCAGAGGGCTATAGTAGTTTATCTAAGCCAGGAAAAGTCTTCTCTTGTAAGATGTCTGTGTAGATTATCATTCATCCAGGTCATGGTAGTCAAAGGAGCTAAGTTGTAAGCAACTGGACTTCTTTTTAGAGCTTGAAGATATTTCACCTTCCACCCAAAAGGCTTCTTCAGTTCTGGAACTGAAATGAACTGAACTGAAGAAGGCCAAAAAGAAGTCCAGTTGCTTACAACTTAGCTCGTTTGACTCTTCTCTTGTAACTCAGGCCTTCTCCTAGGAAGCCAGATAAGTTGACATACAGGGGATGGAATGTGCCTCCCACCCCAATGGATGTTTTTTTGGGGGAAAGAAGGGGGAGAGAGGGCTTGCTGTACAGATTGCTGTTGTGGCTGAGGCAAACAAAGCTGGCTTCAATTAATTTTCCCTGGACGCTAGTCAGCTGTGGTCTCGTCTGAGAGGATGATTCATACTTGAGATACGCTCTGCATGCTGCACGGCCATGTCCACTTGTCTGAGCAGCTGAAGAGCGTATGAGAGGAGAGGCTGCCTGCTACCCCAGATGGCTCCATCACTGTATTGTAATGAAGCTGATTCCCTGCAGGAGCAGGTAGACTATAGGAATTCTATGATGGTTGACAGTATCTTAGGGGTACCAGACATCCCCATTTTTTTGGGGACAGTCCTCGGTTTTGATTCAAATCCACTTGGTACCCAGTGTTTGTAGGTAAAACATTATTTATTTTAATGATATTAACTGAAGAACTGGGAATGTCTACAGTATTTCAGGAATCTGTTCCCAGATTTCATCACCACATTTCATTTGGTCACCAAGTAATGTCTGTATTTATTTATTTATTTATTTATTTATTTATTTATCATTTTTCACATCAAAGCTGATGTGAGCTTGTGCTTTCCTTTAGCCACTGGACATTTATCAGCAAACTCAATGGCTGCCTCTCTGACAAAGACACAATCGCAGACACTGGCACTGTTGTCACCCAGAGCATAGCAAAGCAATAAATTGAATTACATGACTGAGTGGGACAAAGAGGGATAGTGAAGGCTGGCTGTTGATTTATTACCCACAGGTTAGTCTTTGTTTAGTATGCTGATGGATGGCCATGTGGTTGCAGTATGCACATTGGCAAACCTGTGCAGTTTTTGTACTGTTCTCTGTTCCTCCAAGAATACATAAAGATTCTTAAGTGATGGTCAATGATTTTTTTTTAATTGGATCAACTACACTGAGGTTTTCTTACCCATTAAAACAATTGTAGAAGTCTGGAAAATATGGGTGCTGGAAGTGTAAAAACATGTTTAACACATTGTCAAGGACATGTTTATTTGTAATCCTTTGATGACATATGTAGAGGGCATGCATAGATTACTGATTTTTTGTTTGTTTTGTATACCACTGCACGCAATAGGCATGTATAGTCTATTCATCTTTTCATACATTCTTACAGCCCCGATCATAAAGTGAAATTGTGTACTCTCTGGCAGAAAAGACATTTCTTTGATGTTTTAGAGCAACACATTCCTGTCTCCCGCTGTCTCTCAGCCCTTCCCTGACCATCCTGTTTCCTTGACTATAATTTATACACTTTATTCCTTCTGATCTCAGTTTGTGCCTCTTTAATTATCCATTTCTTCAGCAGCAGAGCCCATAGCAAGCCCACCACTTTAAGTCAGTGTAATCAAAGCAATTTAGTATTTGATAATATCAAAGCAGTTTGGTATTTGGTGTTAATCAAAGCAGTTTGTTTAATCACAATGATGCTCGCGTATGCGCTTAATACACCAGACCTCCCATGAGCAATAGTTGATTACACCATTTAATGATTTGTAAGCTTTTCTGTTTTGTTTACATAGTGGAAAGATAGAATTGCTGAACACAGCTCCAATAGTTGGCCCCCTTAATGATGCTCTCCATTACAATATGATAGACCAGAGTGTGTAGTGAACTTGTACTGTATGCACGCACGCACGCACGCACGCACATGACAGGTTTAAGAAACCTTGAGAGCATTGCTAAGGGATCTCAACAGAAGATTGTGATGTAAATAATTCATTTAATTATTCATACACACACACACACCCACACACACACACATACATACACACACACACCTAAATCCTCTGTGTATCTGAGGACGCTTCTCATCCAGTAAACGCCTCATGGCACCTCAAGCCCACCGTGACTCGATGAAAATAAAACTAAGAGGGAAAATATGAAATAGGAGGAGCTCGCCGTCACGCCAGGCTGAGCTAAGTGAGCACTTTGCCACACTGAGAGGGAGAGCAAGACCAAGAAGGAGAGAAGGGGGTGTGGGGGAGACAGAGAAAGAGAGAGAAACATACAGCAGATGAGTCATTAAAGAAATTCAACTCCAAAAACCTGAGAAAAAGGAAAAAAAACACTAACTTTTTTATGCTTCCCAAAGGATATTGGCTAGGCCCCTGAACAGGTGCAGCTGGTTCCGCCTTGGGTGAGAAAGCATTCATGAGACAGGCTGTCACTTAAATGGACTTCCTTGTCAGGTGCTCTGAGCTAATTGGAATGTGAACTGTGTTGACCAAATGTGACAAAAGCAGCTGTATGTTCCAGGCTTAATTGTGTAATTCACATAGTAGATAATAGTTATCTCAGTGTGAGTGGTTATAGTTCAGTGTTAACTCAGTCATCGAGACCGAAAGGCCCTGCAGTGGATTGTGACGAAGCCGAAAAGATCACTGGCGCTTCTCTGCCTCCCCCCCCCCACCCCCCCACCCCCAGGCAATTACAACACCCGCTTTCTGCGCAAAGCCAACAACATTGTCAAGGACACTACTCATCCCTCCCCTGGACTCTTCTCCTTAATACAATCAGGCAGAAGGTTCCGCAGTATCACCGCTCTCACCTCCGGAATGGTGAAGAGCTTCTTTCCCCAGACAGTCAGACTGCGGAACAACCTGTAGTGCATTATAACAAACCTGTAATGAAAACTAGCAACGTAAAATGCAAATTAGCACACTGCACTACTATGCACTCACACCTTTTTCTTTGCTGCTAATATCTGATTTATGTACATATTAATGCATTATATATTATATATATATAATAATGCAGATATTAATGGTTGCATGCATCATTGCTAAAGTGATAATGCCCATTTGCTTGTCTGAAACCATATTCTGTGGCAGAGTGCTCTTCAACTCCTTATTTTAGGATGATCCGTCTCAGAACATCTTTACTACTACAAGAGATGGAGGTCCTGGCTTCAGAAAGTATAAACCCTGCCATGTATTCGTTCGGTCTCTGTACTTGGCAGGCAACCAGGCGACTTCACTAATAAGATGAACCACATGACTAATAATTTGTGTTCTCTTCAGGATCAGCTGGTTCAGAAAATGGTTGAATCACATATGTGGCAGGTCTTTTGCTTTCTGAAGCTGTGATCAACATCTCTGACCTGCTCTATTAAGATTCCACAGAGACCTTTACTTGTCTGCTTTGTATTCTCTGCCATTGTAGTCCCGCATCCGATTCCCCTCTCCCTGCTCCCCTCCTCAGGTACTTTGTCCTGGATGTTGAGCAGGCACAGCTGCACTACTTTGTGAACGACCACAGTAAAAGTCAGAAGCCCCGTGGCTCCCTACCCCTGAGTGGGGCATCTGTGGTGCCCCATGACGAGCTCCCCCACATGTTCTGCATCTACGCCACCAACGGAGAGATCTTCAAGCTCAGAGGTACAGTAGGGGGCGGAGTAATGTGTGTGCACGCCATGGTTGTCTCCTTGACACCTCGTTTTTAATCACCCCATTATTTTTTTTTCTTCTTCTTGTTCTGCTCATCTTCACCTGCCTCCTTCACCAACCTTTTTTCTTTCTGTCGTTTCCATCCTCCTCAGTGATATGTTTGGTCTGTCTACCTGCCACCCTGTAACCCTTTCATGGACATCTGGTTTTCAAAAGTTTTGTTTGGTTCTTCTTGCATCTCAACACAGAGTTATGATTGCTGCAGCTGCCACTGACTTGTGAGTCCTGTTCTTTTTCTTTTCAATTAATCGCCTGCATCAACAGTTTCTCTCCTGTTTGGCTTTCATCTGCCTGGATGCTTCTCTTTTGTTCGCTCATCCACCCACATGCTCACTGCCTGTCACCTTGCTAGGTAGTTCAAAGGGATAGGATGCCTTCCCCTCTTTTTCCTAGGAGCTCTCTCTTCCTCCCTTTCTCTCTCTCTTTCTTCCTCTCTCTCTATCTCTCTTCCTCCGTTTCTCTCTTGCTCTCTCTCTCTTGCTCTGTCTCTCTCCCTCTCTCTCCTCTCTCTCTTCCTCCCCCTCTCTCTCTTTCTCCCTCTCTCTCTCTTCCTCCCTCTCTCTTCTTCCCTCTCTCTTTCTCTTCCTCCCTTTCTCTCTTGCTCTCCTTCTCTCTCCCCTCTCTCTCTCTCTCCATCTCTCTCTCTATTCCTCTCTCTCTCTCTCTCCCTCTCTCTCTCTCTCTCTTCCTCCCTCTCTCGCTCTCTCTCTCTCTCACTCTCTCCGCTCTCTCTCTCTCCCCTTCATCTTCTCCTAACCGTGTACTTTACTGAAGATGTGTGTCAGGTGTTGGGCTGGTGGCGGAGGCGGAGGCTGTGAAATATGGCTTTATAGCCTGTGGGTGGCGGGGGTGAACATTTTGATAGGTGTTTTTATGGAGGACAGTGCTATTGATGGCTGTGAATTTACACAGGGGGGGCAGTGGCGGATCTATATTTTGGGGGTGGAGGGGGACGGGTGGTGCATAGGCAAGGGGGTGCGCTCAGAGGCGCGGCAATACATGCATACCGATGTGGATGCAGTTTGGCTGTGCTCACTGAGAGAGAGCCACTGGCAGATTATTAGCTCTCCAGTGCTCCTACATACAGTACGATGTGTCGGGTAGAAAGGGAGTTTTCACATGTGGAGCAGCAGGAACTCCTGTGTCCCTTAGCACAAGTCCCTCAGCGCAACCTACACGTTTATCACAAGATTGACTTTAAATATAAATAATTTAATCTGTAGGTGTTTGGCAGAAAATGCTGAAAACAAGCATTTCATTTGCAAAGTATTGATTGACAGTGGAGGCAATCTGTGAGGTATTGCAAAGGGAACAAAATGAGGTGGAGGAGGAGGAGGAGGAGGGAGGAGGAGTGTGAAGGGAGTGTTGCGTGGGAAAAAGCTGACACACAACTCTATCACACACATTCTCACGCACGCGCACACACACATACACACACACACACACACATACGCACACACACGCACACAAAACCCTGGTGCCGTGCCCTGGTCCGTGATTGGTTGACTGTAGGGTCAGTGAAGCCCCTTGTGTACCCTGTGTCCAAATTGCCAATCTGCGTGGAGTCGCGCTTTTCCCATTTCGCACCTTTGCCATCCAACCCCTGAGGGTAGGGCCTCAGCTTTGTGACAGGCCACACCATGCTTGCTGTGAACGCTGTAATATCTCGCCTCCGCTAGGAGAGAGACGTGCCAATCTCTCACATGTGTAAGATTAAAATAGAGTGAAAAGGTCAATACCATGTCTGGGTGGTGGTGGTGGGGATACTTGTGACACAATGACTCATAACAGGCTTGTAAATTTTATATTATTTACTTGTTATGTGGATTCTAAAAGATCCTTATTTTTTTAAGCGTACACAGATACAGTGCATGAATTATTATTAAGTTCACACACACATATACATATGTTCTGATATTCCAGTTCCTAATGCAATACAAGCTGTCGAAGTTTGATTCCACCAACCAGGCACATTGCACAACAAGATGATAATGGAAGAGCATGCCTCTTGCGGCGTGAAAGTTATGCAGAAGACATGAAACATGGCGTGATTGACAAGCGTAATTTTAGACCCAGCAAGGGGGGAAAGGGGTTTGGCTCATTTTAGAGTTGCCAAGGGAGACTTCAAGTAGGCCAGCTGAGTTTCATTTACGGTTGTATGTTACTGTAGAATTCCACTCTCCCATCCAGGCTGTGATCTTTTGTTTTCAAACAAGGCTTCACGGTGGGAACGAAACATTGGTTAATCATAAAACAGCAGGTTAACCGCAGTCACGTTTTCTGCCCTTGTGGAGTTGTTTGTCTATGTATGTGTGTGTCACTATATCGCTAAGCTGATATACAGTAGTGTGTGTGGAATGGTGTGTGTGTGTGTATCACTAAGCTGATATTGTATGTGTGCAAGGGCATGTGTGACATGGGGAATCAGTGGCAGGTTTTGATACCCAAGTCCCAAAGCAGACACAAAATGAAATCTATTTCATCAAGTGGCCCAGATCCCCATCTGTTCCTGCGGCCATTTGAAAGCACTTCTGACATCCCACAGCCCCCAAATAATCTCTTTTTTTGACCAGTCTCTCGGCTTCAATTCTCCCATGTTCATTTGCTTTGCCGTTAATTAGTGTGATACTTTTTTGTGTTTTTACATTTCAATTGAAATGCAAAAACAAATACAGTGGTCCCTCGCTATATTGCGGTTTACCTTTCGCGGACTCGCTGTTTCGCTGATTTTTTTAGTGCATGCAATCTCCTGTACAGTACAGAATGCGCTCAGCTTGTAAAATTTACATAAATCTTCCACCGCTAGCTGTGTGACTCTGAAGTGCTGTATGTGTGAACTTTGCCTGTCTAAGAAAAGTGTATAAGTGTAGTGAGGGGTTTTACAGCCTTAAAACATCTATAATAATTGTAAAAAATAAAGCTGACTACTTTGTGGATTTCGCCTATCGCGGGTTATTTTTAGAACGTAACTCTCACGAATAACGAGGGACCTGTATCCATCTGTACCTTACAAACTATTACACAACTATGGCATTGCGTAGAAAATTATTTTGTTTAGATCATTTAAATGTATGTAATGTATTTTTTGTTGTCTATCCTTGGGCCAGTCTGTCTAATTCATTATTCATCTGAGTATTTTACATTTTTGTCTGTCCATCCATCTGTCTGTCTGTCTATCTGTCCATCTGTCTGTCTGCCTGCCTGTCTGTCTGTCTGTCTGTCTGTCTGTCTGTCCATCTCTCTGTCTACCTGCCTGCCTGCCTGTCTGTCTGTCTGTCTGTCTGTCTGTCTGTCTGTCTGTCTGTCTGTCTGTCTGTCTGTCTCTGTCTGTCCAGCCATCTGTCTACCTGACTGACATTTCCCCTGTGGATCTGTCCCCACAGCCTCTGATGCACGCGAACAGCAGCTCTGGATGACCCAGCTGCAGCACTGCACCCGGCGACACTCCGACGGCAGTGCCAAGGTACTGCAACCCACTCAGATTCGCACCCAATAAATATCCTCTTTTTTTTAGTCTCTCCATCTGTCTGTTCCTCTTTTTACTTTCTCCCATTTCCCCCTTTTCACTTCCTCCAGTGTCCTACATATAAAAATGCTATCAGACAGCACCATTACTGTCTCTCCTGCATTCCCTACTTGGTTATTATCTATTAGTCCGGTGTCTGTTGTGCTCAGTCTACAGTATCTTGTCTGTGCCATGGTAATTTCCTCCCCTAGCCTAGGCGCTGGAGTATCTGTATCTGTGGCAGCAGTCTTCCGCTGGCTTTGCCTCTCCGTCTCTCTCTCTCTCTCTCTCTCTCTCTCTGTCCTGTTGCACTTCCTTTTCCCTCTCATCTGGGCCGAGCCAGAGCACACGTCCCCCTGCCCCCTAGTAGTCTTGTGATGCCTCCTGTGATGCTCGCTTCCTATTCATTTAACCAGCACTTTTTCGTGCAGTCTTTGAAGAAAAGCACCACGCATTAGTTACTTAGCCAAATCAGCGAATCTGTTCGTATCCATTTTTCTTTACAAGATATAGGTCCATATGGACTCCCCCACCTATGAATTCCGTTGTACACTTGGGTGTTTAGTTGATAGAGCTTAAACATTAGACTGTAACTTAACACAGCATGAAATCTGTCTTAAAGTGTCTGTTCGTTGTGGCTAATAAATAGCTTTGTGTCGTTGATTGTAATACACTGTGACCTCAAGTTCCTAGAAGTGTCATTCTGTTTACCTGTGTATTAGAAGTGTCATTCAGTTTACTATGTAACTTCAGGCTCCCATTCGTTTTCAGAGGTGTAGCATAAAATGTCTGTGTTTGCCATAATTTGCCCGTGGCTGCTCATGCCTTTCAAGTGTTTGATAGGCCACTGGTTGTCTGATAACGTCTCACAGAGGACATTCTGGTTAGCTTTCAAGTTCAAAATCTAAACAGCCCCACTCGCACTATTGCTTTCCCAACATTGCTTTGAATGTTGTTTGACTGAAAATGCGGGGTCATTCTGAGTTATTAATCAATATTTTCATCAATTCATTTTAGCCTACATCCACCATAGCCTGGCTGTCGCACCAAGCTCGTAGATGGAGCTTGGTCTGGCAAACCTCCCACAGACAGGAAGTTCTCAGAGACGGGATCAACGGGTGTCTTTCAAATGCCTCAGTTTACTACTGCACAGAGCTGCAACCAATCAGACCACTGATTCCAATGATGAATGCATAGCGTTTGTTTTTTATTAGTGCCTAATTTTTCAGGCAAAGGAACAGGCGGGTTGGCCAGACTGACTTGAATGCTAAATTCAATGTGGCGTCACAGGCAGTAGGAGCGGGCCCAGTCTACATCAACCAGTATTCCAATAATTTTTTTTTATAATATGTGGAAGAAGAGTCACTAAGCCAGATAACAAACTGCCCCAATGTTTCTACAATTAGCAATCAAGTGTAAAATGTCATTTAATTAGCCAATTAAATTGATTCACAGAAATATATCCTAATTTTATGATATGATAAGTATATACAGTAATATGTGCAATTACAGCTAACTGTGCAAAAATATCAACAAATATAGCTGCAAGCAGCGATGAGGGGCCAAGCAGCAAATAAGCCCTAAGTTGCCATGCCAACAGAATGAACTCAGGCCAGAGAGACGGTCCTAAGCGCCCACAAGAAGTTTCATGTGAATACAATAAAGTTTGGCTGAGACATAAGGCCACATCCTCTTTTGCGGCTTCGCTATCAAATTTCATTGGCTGTGACGGCCGAACGCTTTGACAGACAATAAAATCACATCACGTGGGTCAGACATAGTCTGAACACCATATGTATGCCATTTTGTGGCAACTGGCCAAAATATGTTATTAGTGGAAAACCTTTGATTATTTTAATTTATTCCAACGGAGAGGGCCTTGTTGGCAGAGGCAACTGGCTAGGGAATGCAGGACAGCGCGCAGGGGGATGAGGTGGAGACTTGCGAGCTGGGCAGTTTGCTTGCGGAATCTAAGGACATAAACATGTGAACTTTGGACATTGGTAACAATAATTGTTTGTTTTGACATGTGGAGTTTAATGGTTTAGTTGTTAAAAGCTTACGCTTTTGAGCGTTGAGATGTTCTGAATGCAATCATTTTCTTGTTGCAGTTATTGTTGAGAATAAATATTATTTTTGATTTAAGCATTATTTTGTGTTTTGTCTTGAAGGGGGACATTGTCATAATATAGGCCTATAAGCCTACAATAGACTAAAGTAATGTTCAGGTCAGATTTTTTGTCAATTCTTCACATCTGCCAGACATACAAGGAATCAAAATGACATTTCTTACTATCCCATACGTACACAAGAAAGGACATTAAACATTAAAGTGCAAGATAATTTGGAGTAGTATGTGGTATTTGTGTTCTTACCTATCCTAAGTGTAATATGTAACTAATATGTAACATTTTGTCTGACTAGTACAGTAACCTCAAATCGATAAATTAGCTAATTATAAATAAACAATGCAAAATGGTGCAAAAAACCATATAGTGCAAACAATATTGAAGACACACAGGGGGGTCTGAGATGAAGATGATGCGCTGGTTCCTAAAAGAAACAACAGATTCCAGTAGCCTATGACAGGAGATGATGTTGATATGGTGCCAGTTAATGTGGTCTTATAGTGATATGGAAACTTAGACCATGAACGGGACTGTCATTGTTATGGCCAGACCATGGAAATTGGTTGCTAATCCAAACACATCATTTCTGATAAATATAGCACCCTAGTGGTCAAATGTGAGTAAATTTGGTGAGTACATGCTGGGTGGTATCATGGGTGCACATTTCAGGTTTGGTTGCAATGTGTCAAAGTTGATATATAAGCTCACTTTATGTTTGGTGGCTAGAAAGGGCCATCATTGGGACATGCCAAAGTCTGACCGCAAATCAAAATAAAGTTTTACATGAAAACACATTAAAAGATATGAGCCAAAACACATTTTTGCTCATTACACCATCCCCTAGTGACCAAACTGCAACACATTTGTTGTGACCTCTTGTGATGTTGTCAAAAGCCATGTGACCAAGTTTGGTTATGATACAATAAGGCCTAAATTGCCATGCCAACTGAATGAACTTAGGCCAGAGAGATTGTCATAAGGACCCACAAGAAGTTGTGTAAATATCTTGAGTAAATATTTTTTGATTTAAGCATTATTTTGTTTTGTCTTGAAGGGGGAAATTGTGGTATAGGCCTATAAGTCTACAATAGACTAATATTCGGGTCAGTTTTCTTGTCAATTCTTCACATGTGCTAGGTATACAGACCCTCTGTAAAAATGAAATGAAGTGCGAGGGGCTGGTTTACCAGGCTAGCTGGGTAGGACCATGGGTACACATTTTGTTTGGTTGCAATATGTCAAAGCGGTGCTCAGATATGCTAGAATGGGAGAAACCGTAGTATGACCAGACATGTTGTTGCTAACCCAAACACATCGTGAGATATCAGGCGAAAGACATTTTTGCTAATTGTAGCACCCCCTAGTGGCCAAATTGCACCAAATTCGGTGTGTCCGCCTTGGGAAGTTATGTAGTGCAATTCTGCCAAATTTAGTAGTGATATGTCAAAGGGCTGCCAAGATATGAGCTCACTTCCTGTTTGCCGTCTTTGCTGCCAAATTTGATTGGCTGTCACGGTGAAACAACTACAAAAATCAAAAATCCATCTCATAACCTTTGTGCGGATTGGTCCAAAGATGCCGATTTTCATGAGAATCAGTCAAAAAGTATGACCTGTGAAACTTTTGTTTCAATTTCAAAATTTTTAAAAATGGTGGAAAATGTACCTAGGCAGAAATTGATGTCATAGTGTGCGTTGAACTCGGCATGGTCCAAGAATTCCAAGGATACCAAGTTTTTGAAAATCGGATGTACGGTTCAAAAGTTACATGCAGAAATGTACCTCCAACTTTGACCAGTTGGTGGCGCTAGAGGGGTTGAGCTGGCAACATGAAATTTGCTGAAAAGAATCATGGGACTGTGCAGAACAAGTGTGCAAAATTTCACAACTTTTTATCATACGGTTCTCTATGGGCTGCCATAGAAACCCCATCCGGAAGAAAGATGTTAAAAAAAAAAACATAGAAACACTAAAGGTGCCTGCGCAGCAGAGCTGCTTGGCCCCAATTAGACCAAAGATGCAAGTTATAATGAGGTCAAAAGATGTTATGCTCACGTGCTTTTAGTTGCGTGTTAACATTTGTTTTAAGAGGAGGGGTCGAGAGATAATGTTTGTCTTGACAGCAGCAGGCTGTGTAGCCTTGTGACTACTGGGAAACCACACTTCCCTGAGTTTCCCACTCACAGCAATGCATTCTCCTGAGGAGAAAATACCGATTGGCTTGTGTGCTTAGACCACACCATTATAAATGCTTGCCAGCAGTTCCTTAGGTCCTGCGGGGATGCGGGGCCTCTCTCTTGGATACCATCTACCGAGACCCTTTCTGACTCTGGCTGGCCATTACTCCCCCTAATGACCCGTGGGCAGCTGTTTTATTCATGACTCGCAAGCAAAATGCAAGTCAGCCAAAACACACAAAATGATTACAAGCCGTACAAGATTGCGACGACCCTGCGAGACCTGCCCGTTATGAGACACGCTGTAGCGCCACATGTAATACCTCCATTGGTCCACTGGGAATTGCAGGGTATGTTGACAGGGAAAAAATGGAGGTGGATAAAGAAAGGGTATTAGCAGTAGCTATTTTCCCGGAATGCGTTGCCAGTGGCCATACAGTATGTGTCCGTCAAGAGCCTTTGTTCTCTTATCCTGCGAGAAACGTAGATGAAAGAGGGCCTTGGCTCGTGCCAGAGAATGTTGCAGAAATTGTCCTGCCAGCTCGCAAGATCATTTTTCTGACGTATGTTACGATTAACGTGCGGTGATAATGTGTTGTTTTGTCAGCAAAGCCAAAGATCTTGTCCTTAAGTTGACCTGTGCAGTGGAGATTTCAGTGCAGCCGTTTGTTATGATGGATACTGCTGTGCTGTGATTTCTTACGTCGGTATTTACTGCTGGTGTTAGAAGAGAAGCGGAATCTATGGGTCATGATTTTATGGTCCCGCAATAATAACAGACTTACCATATCAAGCAAATGTGAATATGTATCGGGCATGTCTTCCATTATGTATTCTATTTTTGTATTTTGTGCATTAATGAGAATTAACTACCAGTGAAGAATTCATTTTAGTTCAAGTTTGATCCTTAAATGGTTCATAGAGTGTAACTGGACCCAGCGTATCTATGAATAAAAGGAACTGCGGATTATTTGGCCCTGGTAATACTTGGTAAAGGTTACCCGTTGCACAGAGTTGCTCCTTTATGACGATATGTGTCTCAAAACTTATGCAAGTTCTTGCACTTTACTGAAATTGTGGAAGTTGTTCACAATCATACCGCAGAGATGAAGCAGAGATTAGAGGCTTTACCTCTGGCTTCAGTCTGGTCTTAGGTTTCATGAATCTACTGTAGTGTTTGCACTGCACCTTACAGTTAATCACTCCCAGCTGTGTGATGAAGTGACAGTTGTGCCAGTCGTGATAGGTGATCCCTGCGTGCAGGATCTGATGTAGGCTTCTGTGTCATTGCTCAGTCCTTTGTTGTCCAGCAGCATGCTGACTGCATTCTCTCTTTCTCCTCCCTCTCTTTCTCTCTCTCTATCTCTCTCTTTGTCTCTTTCTCCCGTTCTCTACTCCTCTATAGTCCTCTCTGTCGCTCTCGTTCTCTCTCTCCCGATCTCTATCCCTCTCATTTCCTGTCTTTTTCAGCCTCTCATTCATGCTTATGCCTCGCCACCCCACCCCCACCCCTCCTCCCTCTCTCGCTCTGCTTTTCCCTCCGGTGCTGTGTAGTGCTCTCTCTTTATTTTTTTTCCCCTCTTCATCTTTGCTTCTGTCTCTTCTCCACCTCTGCCTCCCCCTTTCTCTCTCTCTCTCTCTCTCTCTCTCTCTCTCTCTCTCTGTTCCAAATTCTCTCTCTCTTTCTTGGTCTTTGCTCGTTGCTCTCCTCTTTCCCTTCTTCCTCTCTCCCCTCCTGCCTCTCTCTGGCTCTTCCTGTTGTCCTGCCCCTCTGGCTCTCTGTCGCTCCCTCGGTGCGTGACTGCTGGTGGGGGTTGGCGTGAGGCTGAAGATGCCGGTGCGCGTAGCAGTGGAGCGGGAGCGGGGTGCAGACGGAGGGGCTGCTGCCGCCACCACCACCACCAGTGTGCCCAGCGCGGGGAAGCGTGGCACCGGCTGCGGCGGCTGCCCCCCGTCTGACTCCTCCTGCTGCTCCTGTCTCTTTCAGGGCATCACCGCCTCCTCCTCCTCCTCCTCCTTCGCCGCCGCCTCAGGCCGGACTCGCGACTACTCCCAGCACCCCCACCCTCCAGCCTCCTCCACCACCACCACCACCACCACCACCACCTCCACCTGCTCCACTACTACCACCACCACCACCAGCGCCACCTCCTCCTCTCCATCCTGCGCCCGGCAGAAGGCACTCCTCTCTGGGGTGCCGGCCTCCATCTTCACCTTCACCTACCACAAGTGCCCCACCTCCTCCGGCCACCGGGCCAAGAATCAGAACCTGAACCCTGGACCGCTGCAGGAGGTCAGAGAGGTAGGCTGGCCAAGACAGAACGCTTGTAAGGCTGGTTACTCAAAAGGAGGGAAGGTGGGTGGGGTGATTTCTTGGTTTGGATCTAGCGATGGGATAACTTCTGAAGGCCTTAAGGGGTTAGTTGAAATATTATGTGCAAAGGGAACAGAGTAAGTGGGAAACAAGCGGAGAGTGGGAACGAAACTGGATGAGTTTAAACTGCTTACTCAGATGTTTTCTTTTTTTCCTCCCTGCAACGAAATGAGGCACTTTTTGGTGGAATCAGTAAATTTGCAGAGTAATTTTGGAAGTAAAGAAGCCTGAGCTTGTAAGGTCAGTCTTTGTCCTGGTTTGATATGCCGTGTGTGTACCCTCAAGACTTCAGTATTTCACCAAACGCTGCCTAGAGCAGTGCTGTTGTTCTTCAGGGACACCTTGCATTTGTTGTGTCAGCATCCCAGAAGACATAGTTCAGCACAAGAGGTTTATCATGGCCTGTTTGACATTGTCAGGGTGCTGCACTGTTGCTGAAGTATCCTTAGAAGGGCACTTTATTTGTCAGTTGTTATGTATGTAATTGCAATATACTTTTTTGTATTGCCATGTATTGGTGGTGGGCCCAGTTTAAATTCTTCTTTACAAAGTTACTTAAACATATTCTTATATATTTCCAAATAGTACATAGTATGCGCTTATTTTAAGTACTTGGTTAGTTCTGGATACTTTCTACATTATTACATGTTATAAAGTGTGTGCGAAGTATTGCTTGGTGTATATGTTATTCATTCATAACAATGTACACTTTCATTGGAAACACACGGTACTTTTATTTGTAATTCAAGTACACTTATATGAGGACGCTTTATATTAGGATGCTGGCCTTTTTTAAGCCTTGACACCTAAATACCGTTCTCTTAATTGCTGCCAATTCTGGGCTCTGAAATGTGTTCTTCTTCAGTGGCTTTCGGCTTTGAGGACAAGTCTCTCTCCAGTAAATAGCTGTTCCTTCATTCAGAGGGCAAACCAAAAGTGACAGATAGTAATTTGAAACTCTAGAGTCCTAGGAATAAGTTCTGCTTTAATATTTCTTGAGCATCCAAAGGCTGAAATTATTCAACAGCCTCTCCAACAAATGACTCATCTCACCCCTATGAGAATAAATTATTTATTAGAGTATTTTCTGCCAGCAGATGTTCTTATATAAAATGTGATATCAACAGAAACGCTAGTAGGAGGATGAAGAGGCACTCTTGACAAAGGCAGCTCTTCCTCCTGAAGTGCTGCCAGTGAAGAAATAACACACACCTGGTGTGTGAAGTAAGATACTACATATAGACTGGTGGCTTCCTGAAGTATTCACTTCACTTCACTATTCACTTCACATTTTCAGAGACAGAATGCAGCGGCTGCTCTCTTGAGCGTCATGGCTGGTCGCAATCACACTTCAAATTCAGCCCCTCTGCTTTTCAATCCAGTCTGCCTCTCCTCGACAGCCTTTAATAAGTGTCAAGACTCAAAAGCGTCTCCATCTTGATGCGTCTGCGGATGTGTGGCGTAGCGTCGCCTGTTTGAACATGTGACAGTTATGGGCCCCCACCGGAAGATGGGGGAGGAGAAGAAGAGAGTGTGTGTGTGTGTGTGTGTGTGTGTGTGTGTGTGTGTGTGTGTGTGTAAGTGTGTGTGTGCGCTAACACTCTGAAATAGAAAACAAATCTGGAGTGAGACTCCTGACAGGTCCTCTCCTGCCTGGCAGAGATAGCAGAGTGACTGTATGCAGCAGCCTATGTGTCAGAGCAGAGAGTGGTTTAGCTTAGCTTGAGCCAGCTAGCAGCTTTGAAGTACTGATTTAGTGTCTGGTTAGAGACATGCTAAAGCTTGTGCCTACTTACAGCTGCTCAGGTGCTTATTTATAGAAGCACTTTAAGTTAAGATTGACATTTTTTCGCCAAACTGGAAGTTGCAGGTGGCATCTTCACACTAGTATTAAGAGCACAATGTATTGGCTTTACATACGCTGTCAAAAAACATTTTCAACCTCCCATGCAGCACACAGAGCTACTGCCACCCAGATGTAAGATCAAATAAGGCTTTGAATGCATCCCGCAACTACGACTTAGCTACACCAAGGGTGGAGAAGGTTGGGTACAGTATGTGTGGAGGAGTGTAGCAGTTACAAGCAGCTAAATGGGATGTATGTTATATATGGATGACCAAACATCCTGTTTTCCCAGGAAATGTCCTGTTTTCATGACCTGTCCTGGCCGTCCTGGTTGTGTTTCATGAAGTAATGAAAATGTCCTGGTTCTTATTGTTTTTCCATTTCATTTGTATTATGCATGTATCCTGAAACAAGATAACATAGTTATTAAGGGGAAAGCTGGTCCTGGTTTTTGTCCTGGTTTTCAGTAATATAATATATGGTGACCCCATGTTGTGTATTTGGGTCAATTGTGTATGCTGTGTATTTGGGACTATTGGGGGAAATATGGGAGGTGTTGTTTGTGTTGCAGTGCATATTTGGAATAATGCACTCTTTGTGAGACATCTAACGTGTTTACATCTTCTGCTTGGAATATGAAAATGATGTGTGAAAAAGATTCTCCCTATGGGACGGTAAAGACTATCTGTTTCTAAAACTCCTGTGAGGGTAGTGAGGCACCAAGGCTGCATTCTTCAAAAGTCTTTACTCTTAAAAATACCTTGCTGGGCTTTTTTAAGACAATTCCTTTGATTCATATGAAAATGCCAAGTGTGTGTTTTACAGCACCTTTGTGAATACTGCCTCCAATTGAATGGGGCTGTTTCTAGCCTCATTAAAAGCAACGTCATTGTAAAGGCCACATGAGGAACTTTTTTTTTTTTTTTCTAAACCAGCAATAACAGCTGCCTCAAAAACAGTGCTGATGAGGCAAGTGTGGCGCTCTCTGAACTTGGACGGGATTACCCCTCCAGCCTGGCTGCACTCACTTCCTGTCCCACACCCTGCCATGACCTTCTCACCCTCTTGGCTCGTCACTGTGTCTGTCTCATGACCACTGAAGCAGTGACAGAGAGAGACAGAGACAATAAGAGAGAGAGAGAGAAAGGAGAGAGAGGACAGAGAAAGAGCGATGCAGAGAGGAGAGGAAAGAGAAAAGAGGAGAGAGAGAGACAGACAGACAGAGAGGAGAGGAGAGGAGAGAGAGAGAGAGAGGAGAGGAGAGGAGAGGAGAGAGAGGATAGGCAGGGTTGAGCGAGAAGAGATCCATTTACAGGCCTCTGCCCAGGAGTCAGTGGGGCCTGAGAGACCAGCGGCCGTTTGCCTGCGCAAGCAGAATAAGAGAGCCAGAAGTCAAGCGCAGCAGGCAAGCCAGATATGAGGCCATAAATATAGACAGAGGAAGACATGAGATAGAGAGGGAGTGAAAAGGGAGCGGGAGACGGTAGAGAGAAAGAGAGAGAGAGAGAGAGAGAGAGAGAGAGAGAGAGAGAGAGAGAGAGAGAGAGAGAGAGAGAGAGAGAGAGAGAGAGAGAGAGAGAGAGAGGAAGACCTGAGACCCTGTGATAGAAAGGGAGGGAAAAAGGAGCGAGAGGGTGGTAGAGAGAAAGAGAGAGAGAGAGAGAGAGAGAGAGAGAGAGAGAGAGAGAGAGGAAGACCTGAGAACCTGAGATAGAAAGGGAGGGAAAAAGGAGCGAGAGGGTGGTAGAGAGAAAGAGAGAGAGAGAGAGAGAGAGAGACTTGTGCTGTCTTTCTCTCTCCCCTGCTGGCTCCTCAGGTAGAAGCCTAACAAAAGGCTCCTAATGTGGGCTCAGTGGGGAAGAGTGCAGGCATGTCTAGCAAGACCAAGAGGCTGTAGAACAGATCCACACAAGCAGTTGAAAAAGATCCAAACAAAGAGCGAGAAAGAGAGAGAGAGACAGAGAGAGACAGAGAGAGAGAGAGAGAGAGAGAGACACACACAGAAAAGTGAAGGTACCATGAGCAAAGTGAAGGTACCATGTCCTAAAAGTAGCAGCCCATGTTCTTATTATCAACAGTGGAGCACAGACTGCAAGCCAGGCGAGTCTTTCTGGAAACAAGACTTTGACATGAGTGAAAGCTGCCACAAACACAGACTTCCATTCACAAAAAACAGCTGAGTTAGAGTCAAACTAGTCTGTGTTTTTTGCAGACGGAGTGTATCTAGCTGTCAGGGTAATGACCTCTGACGCGGGCATGAGCAAAAGAGATGTAAGCAGTTAATGCAGCTGTTCCTGCTCGCCACGCAGGTGCCTATGATTGACACCTCTTGCCTCGTTCCCTGCAACTTCAGAGGCTTGGGTTGATTTTATGTCTCTTAGAAGGAGAAAAAAAGAAAAAGATAGAGGGAGGGAGGGAGGGGAGGATGCCAGGGGAGAACAAAAAGAAACGAATCAATTTTTCATGAAGGCTGGGATATGAGAACGGCAAGCAGCCTGGGAGAGAAGCAGAAATCACGGGGCCTCGTCTCAGTGCTGTGCCTGCTGTGAAAGACATAATAGTGGGGAGAGCGCAAGGGTTTGATGAGCCAGTTGGAGGCTTGCGGGTTACCTGCTTGTACTTATGCATTATTCAGCGGCCCCAACTTCAGAGCCGGTCCCTCCACCCCTGTCACTCCCACTCCCACCACCACCGCTCCTACCCCTCCCTCACTGCCACATCTATCTCTGATCTTATCAATAACGTGATTCACCTGAACGTCGCATGTGGTGCCACTGCGATTTCAATTATTGTAATGGCAATGTTGTTTGTTGATTTTGTGTCCTGTTATGCTAAATGTGAGGTAAACATTCAAGAGTTTACACAGGTTAACCACAGTGTCGGCTCACCTGTCTTTCTCCCTGTCTGACTGCCTGTCTGTCTGTCTGTCTCTCCTCTTTCTCTCTCTCTCTCTCTCTCTCTCTCTCTCTCTCTCTCTCTCTCTCTCTTTATCTCTCTCTCTCTCTCTCTCTCTCTCTCTCTCTCTCTCTTTCTCTCTGCCTGCCTGTCTGTCTGTCTGGCTGTCTGTCTCTCTCTCTCTCTCTGCCTGCCTGTCTGTCTGCTGGTTTGTGCAGGCTTTTGTTCTACATCTCAAGTACACCAAAGTTCAGATCTAACATTTGACTCCGTATAGCGGCTGCCGTTGCTGCTGCTGCTAACCCTGGTGATTAAAGTGCAGAGTGCTGAAATGTTAGCTGTCAGTCAGGGATGCTAATGGTGCCCGCAGGCTCCCTGGGGCTCAGCACAGAGGTCTCTACCGTCTCGCACCACCCAGCCACACTGCTAATGCAATCACGGGCATTTGTGCTGGAGCGCAGCTGAGTGCTGTAAAGCTGCTGTAATAGTGTTGTCATGAAAGGAGTGAAGGTGGCCCTGAGGGAGGATGGAGAGAAAGGGAGAGCCAGAAAGATAGAGACAGAGAGAGAGAAAGAAAGAGAGGAAGCAGGGGAGAGAGACAGACAGGAAGAGACAGGGAGCTTGAGGGAGACAGAAAGATATCAAGCCCTGGATGAGTAATTAAATTCTGCTCTGCCATTCTTTTGTATGCTCCTCGCTCTCTCCCATCCATTGTGGGAAAGAGGTGAGTCATGAGAGGAATTCTTCTTAGTTGTCTGCTAAATTAGCATAGCTAATTATCCTCAGAGAAATACTGGAGACTGTCTCTAATATGACTGACAAGCTTTAAACTGACAGAATTAGTATTGTTGTTATTATTATTATACACTATAATAATAATACATCTTATTTAAAGTGCCACTGAGCTTACCCATCGATATTGTACAGTAAAACAAAGGTAAGATAGTCATACAACAACATAGAAACAATAAAACATAGAAATACTACATTAAAGCTCACTGCCAACAATTTACCCAGCCAACAGTTGTTCAGATGTTCTTCAGGAAGGCAGCCACAGGTAAGAGTTTATCCCATACACTCACAGATGTGTATGCATACACACATTCATGCACACACACACACACACACACACACACATACACACACACACATACACCCCCCCCACACACACCCAACACACACACATACACCCATACACACAGACACAATACACCCACACACACACACACACACACACACACACACACATACACCCACACACACACAGACACAGACACAATACACCCACACACACATACACACACACACACACACACACACACGCGCACATACACACACACACACACACACACACACACACAGCGACAGCAGAGAGAGCAACTTTCAGTGCACTAGCCCCAGCATTGGCTGCGTTTTCCCATCATAAACCAAAGACACACTCACGTTGTTGTGCTGCCAGTAAATGATTGTGTTGGCTGAATTCCAACAGCTTCCTGGCCACAAGTGCAGAATTTAGAGTCGCTCAGGAACAGATCTCTTTGCACAGGATTAGTGCCCACCCTGTCTGTTCTGCAAAGGGCCGGAGAAGCACTGATTGATGGTAGCAGATGCTAACGCCATTGGTTCCCCCATTAGCATCACTCATTCATGTCAGGTCGTTTGGTCTTATCTAAATTTTGTTCCGATTATTGGTCGATGTTACAGGGACGATGGTTATTAATTAGTTACGTTTTAGCAGCTCATCCTTGTCCCATTACCTAGTTATTGTGAGCTAGTAATTCAGCTAAGCTGAGATTCAGCGACTAAGTAGAACTTTGATAAAGCCAGGTTACCACATCTGGAAGTGGCATATCTGTAAGTCTTTGAGAAATCTTCTTGTACTGCTGCTCTTTCACTCTGATTGGCTTTCCATCCTTCATCCCACATCTTGTTTCGTTTTAATTGGTCCTTCCTTCCTCATTACACTTACTCTGACTTTCTCATTGGCACTGTCATCACTTGTCATTACTTTCTCATAATTTGTTCTGATTTGTTCCTCCTCCCTGACCTGACAAATTGTTTTTCTTCTAGCTATTTGCTTACATTACATTACATTACACTTAGCTGACGCTCTTATTCAGAGCAACTTACAGCTATTTACTGGGTTTCAGTTGTAGTCCCTGGAGCAATGTGGGATTAGGTGCCTTGCTCAAGGACAGACATCATGTTTCCTTTGCCCTGGTGTTCCAGGTGATGTCCCAGGCAGAGGACCAGCAGAAGAACCTGGTGCACAACATCGAGTCCCTGCCCAGCCGTGGGCCCATGTCCTCCCTGGACCAGGACTTCCTGCTGCTCAAGGCCACCTCGGCGGCCACGCTCAGCTGCCTGGGAGAGTGCCTGAACATCCTGCAGCACAACGTCTCGCAGGCCGCACAGCACCTGTCCTACGGCCAGTCCCCCAGCCACAACCACAACCACAACCAGAGCCTGCCCACAGGTGAGCGGGGGGGGAAGGGTGATGCCCAACACTCAATTCAGTTTCATTTAATTCAATTCAGTTTAGTTCAGTTCAGTCCAGTTCAGTTCAGTTCAGTTCAGTTCAATTCACATCAGTTCACTTTAGTAAGCTTTACTGGCAGAAGGATTGAAACAGAAACAGTGTTGCCAAAGCACATGCAGTACAGTATACAAACATAGTATATAACTGAGCTTAATTATCCTCCTCCACTGAAAATCGCTTTGAATAAAAGATTCTGCTAAATGTAATGTAATGTAAATGTAATGACATAAGAAAAGTGAATATTATTATACGCCCATTTAGATGAACGTCCCATTGACTTTGAGTGGGTCTCTCCATTGTTCAGAGCTGAAATATTTTTGTATAACGACCACTGAAAAGGTATAATGACTGCCGTCACTGGAAGCAGGTTTTGTGCTTCTGTCATATCAGTCTGCAAGAAGTCCATCAAGTAGTTCATCAACAATAAGCTGCAACAAGTTATTTAGCAGCTGGACACGTTGCTAAACAAGACATTCTGTTTCCTCAAACTATTTTTTAGCAGCGGAGGCCATGAAGTGGCAACGAAATATTTCAAATATGACATTGTTAGACGTTTCTAACTCTCTATATCATTTTTTGGGAAGTACCTGTATAATAAGTGGAATAATGTTCAGTGAGGCTGTTATTATTGTGCAATAAGCCCCTTCAGAGTGATTCAAGACCCCTCCGCTTAGCGTCGGGTTGCTGCATCATTCTGTCAGAGCTTATTCCGTGAGAATGACCGGCTAGCAGAACATTATCTCTTACGTAAAAGATTGAGAAACAGACGAGAAAAATAATACAGTAAAATCAAATGAATAAGTACAAATGTGATCGTTAAGGTGTGAATGATGACCACAAGTATGGTGACAGTGATGGAGATGCTGCTGCTGAGTAGAAAGCACAGCTAGATTATTTTCATTACCCATGGGGCAGTTCTCCAACATTGCATGCATGTGTCATCATCTGTATTCAGGATATTGTGTGGCTGTTTGTTTGTGTGTGTGGCTGTTTGTTTGTGTGTGTGTTTGTGTGTGTTGTGTTGTGTGTTTGTGTGTGTGTGTGTGTGCGCATGAATGACAAGTGCTGCATGTCTCCCTCCTGAGTGCCAGTGAGGGAGTGTGTGTTTGTGTGGATGTAGACACTGATTATGTAACTCCGTCTGCAGACGGTCTCTCAAGGCCCACCAAGCCCAAGCCCTCCCCCACTCCCACCCCCTCCCCCACCCACCAGAGGACAGGCAACGGCCCAACGGCTCTCTCGTCCCCTGGCAGGACACGTCTCCACTCCCCATCCCTCAGGAACAAGGAGCGCCTGCTGAACTCTGAGGTAAATCAGAGGGAGAAAGGGGTTTTGGGTGGGAGTGCGTGGGGTGTGTGGTGGAGTGGGAGTTTAAACGCTCATTTATTGAACTAGAACTCCTTAGCAGGTTTAAAACAGATAACACAATGTTGAATATCCAACATGGACAACTCCCAACTTCACATCTTTACACTAAAAACAGGAAACAGAGAGAGAGAAAGAGAGAGACAGAGAGAGACATTATATGACACTTGATTGTAGATGTTTTTATCCAAAGTGACTTACAATAAAGGACATAAACAAGCTACAGATATGCGAGGAAATCAGAGTAAGCAAAGGCATAACAAAGTTTAGTTAAGGAAAGTACTCTCGGAAAAGAAGAGTCTTCACAAGCTTCTTAAAGGTAGGGAGGGATGACCCTACCATCGTAGCAACTGGTTGCTTGTTCCACCATTGGTGTAGACAGAGATCGCCTTATGTAAGGAGAGGGCAAGGCTAGTCGGTTTGTTTGTGAGGATCGAGGATCGCCTTTTATTATAGCCTTCAGATAAGCAGGGGTGAACCCTGAAGTTCCTTTGTAGGCTAGAGTCAAAGCTTTGCTCAAATCGAGCAGCCATCAGGAGCCAATGCAGTTTAACGAACAGAGGAGTGATGTGCGCCCTTTAGGGTTGATTGAATACCAGATGCGCCGTCATGTTCTGGACCATTTGCAATGGTTTTATTGCGCAAGCTGGCAGGCAGCCTGGCAGCCAGCCAGGAGAGAATTGCAGTAATCGAGGCAAGAGATGACCGTAGGCTGTCCCAGAATCTGAGTGACATATCAGTTCATGTACAGTCTGATTTTTTGTATGTTGTACAGTGCAAAGCAGCAGGACCGAGATACAGAGGCCTTGTTCAAAGCAACAGTGGCAGTGCCAATATTCAGGTTGATATTGCGGCAGATTGAATCCTGGGCTGGGATCACCTGGAGTTCTGTCTTCGACAGATTAAGCTGAAGGTGGTGTTCCTTCATCCATGCAGACAATTCAGCGAGACAAGCCGAGATGTGTCTCGAAACCTGACTGGAACGACAAGTGCAGCAGAGTATCATCAGCATAGCAGTGGTACAAGAAGCAATGTTAGTGGATAACAGGGCGCAGTGAGGTTGTGTACATAGCAGCACCCCTTTGGGCACCCCTGTGGAGAGGTAGCAGGTTGAGGACTGTTGTTCCTGCCATGACACATTAACCCTTTAAGACACGCCCCCATTTTAACTTTGTTGTTACCAGAATGTCAATGACGAAGTTGTAATGTGTTACTAAAGACTTGTCGTACTGTAATGTCGTAGCAATGTTGTAATGTTGTAGTTACGTTTTTTTTAGTCACAGCGGGATGTAGCGCCGGCGATACGGTGACCGCTAAGATGCTACAGGAGTGCCAATTGAGATAGGATTTAAACCAGGAGTATGCAGTGCCCTTAATGCCCATGTTTGAGAGTATAGTTAGCAGTATGCTGTGGTTGACTGTACTGAGGACAGTTGATAGATGGAGTAGAATAAGTGCAGAGGATTGTCCTTCAGTTCTGGCTGCCCTTAGGGCTTCTGTCACAGACGACAGAGCTGTTTTAGTGGAGTGGCCACTTTTAAAGCCAGACTGTTCTGGGCCGAGTAGGGCATTTTAAGCAAGGAAGTCAGTGACGCGTTTTGAGACTGTCCTTTCGAAAGCTTTTGATAGGAAGGGAAGTAGGGAAACTGCCAGACAGTTTTCAACGTGAGCAGGGTTGAGTGTAAGCTTCTTTAGTGACTTGCCTGCTTGAAGGCAGATGGAAATATGCCAGAGGAAAGCGAAGCATTCATCACAGATGAGATAGATAGATAGATAGATAGATAGATAGATAGATAGATAGATAGATAGATAGATAGATAGATAGATAGATAGATAGATAGATAGATAGATAGATAGATAGATAGATAGATAGATAGAAGATAGATAGATAGATAGATAGATAGATAGATAGATAGATAGATAGATAGATAGATAGAGAGAGAGAGAGAGAGAGAGAGAGTGTAACATTGACTTTTAAAAAGTCCTTTATTAAAACCATTTGGAAACCAGTGACACACCATTGAAGAACCCAATTTAGTTTACAATGTAGCAGTTAAAGCAGAGTCAACCATTTGCATCAATGGAAGCTATCCCCATTCCCCACACACCACTTCACACCAATTGGGAGAGAGAGAAGGAGTAAAGGGAGAGAGAGAGAGAGAGAGAGAGAGAGAGAGAGAGAGAGAGAGAGAGAGAGAGAGAGAGAGAGAGAGAGAGAGAGAGAGAGAGAGAGAGAGAGAGAGAGAGAGAGAGAGAGAGAGAGAGAGAGAGAGAGAGAGAGAGAGCCCTCTTCCAGTCTTCCACAATAAATCACTTCCTGGCTGTTGCATTATTAATGATGTCGCCCGTCATGTTTGTTTTTTTCTTTGTGCTGTTTTGACTGTCGGAAACCAGCCCCTGCTGAATTAGTGTAAAATCGTACTCATATTCATTCAAGCGACGCACTTGTCATGTGTTAACAGGACCATGGCAGCCTTATTGTGGGGAAAATGGGAGTTTGCAGGAGAAAATAATAAATGAAATACACCCACAACGGCTGACAGGTCTTTGAAGAGCCTAAGTTCAGGTTCCCTTTTTTTTCTTTTCTTTATTTCGTCTTTCTTTTTTTTTGTCTTCGATTGTGTCTTCTGTTGGCAAACTTCCTCTTTCATTCTTCCGGGGAGAGAAGAAAACTAATTGGTTGTGTTCTCTCTCTCTCTTTCTCTCTCTCCCTCTCCCTCTCTCTCTCTCTCTCTGTCTCTCTCTCTCTCTCTCTCTCTCTCTCTCTCTCTCTGACTGAAGATGCCTCTGCCACATCAGGGAATGAGTCATCACTCTCCCTCACTCGGAAACTTTCTCTTTCAGACTCTGTTTCATCTTTTCATTTTTCTCCCCTCCCTCCTCCCTCATCTTCGTCTAAACTTCGCCACTGTGGGCTCAGAGGGACCTAATTGACAGTGTGCCATTTTTTCACATTGCAGTTTTAAAAAAAAAACATAGCTGCTTTGTACAGGGTTTTCCAAACCAGGATCCTAATGATTAGGACAGTTCAGTGCCACATTAAAAGCCAGGAGCTACCACTGGCTGACAGCCCTGATGTCATTTGTTCTTTTTTCCAGAGTAGTCCAGGATATGGGTGGATACTAATGTTACTTTTATAAAGGCCACAAAGTTCCTCAGAAAAAGGCCACAAATAAATGGCCACAGTGCATTAATGTTTCTGCCCAAGCAGGCAGAACATATGCATGCATGCTATTGCAAGATTATGTTGGTATATATCTTTCCTAGTAGTTTTGTAGGCCAAGGAATCCATTTTATCTGTTGCATTCTAAATCTGACGTCACGGGTTTGATCGTTAACTGTAAGCCACGAGAGCTAATGGTCGTGTTTCTGTCGCATGTTTACCAGGCTGGAGTGGTGTGGAGTAGGGTGGTGTGGTGTGGTGCAGTGTGGTGCGGTGTGGTGCGGTGCGGTGCGGTGCGGTGCGCACGGTGAAATATGCTGATGTGCCAGAGCACCCGTCGCAGCGCTGCTTCGCTGAAATGAGCCCCATCAATCTGAGCCCTCGGAACATGAGAGAGAGAGAGAGAGAGAGAAAGAGAGAGAGAGAGAGAGAGAGAGAGAGAGAGAGAGAGAGACGGAGAGGAACAGCACAAGTATCAGACAGAGAGCGTGAGAGAAGAAGAAGTACAGAAAGAGAGAGAGAGAGATACAGAGAAGGAGAGGGCTGGGAAACGAAGAGAGAGAGACAAACAGACAGAGGGAGAGAAAGAGAGGGAGCGGTAGATGGGGGGAAGATGAAGAGAAGAGAGAGGGAGAGGCTGGCTACAGGCAGCATGCTGCAGACTGCTGGATGTGATGAGGGACTGACGGAGGGGCTCGCCTGTCACAGCATTCTCTAGTCTAGGGGCTAAAGAGCCACCTGATGCAAGTGATGATGCCAAGGATGATGCCTGTGTCTGTACTGTTTTTTTATTTCTTTATTTTGCCTGTGCTGTGTGTTTTTTTTATGGTGTCTTTATGGTGCTGCTGTGTCCCTATCCCCGAGACAAATTTCTCCCTGGTGGAGACTAATAAAGAAACCTAACCTAACCTAACCTAACACCTGTAATCTGTCAGGTTGTTGGGGTTGTCTGTCTATGGGCACACCGTAAAAAAAATAAATTGCATTTAATTGTTCATCATTTTTTTTGATTGGTTCTGTTACAATGACATTGTACAAAGTCTTTTGTGTGGGTTTTGCGAAGGTTGGTTCCCCATAAAAAAGCTATTTAGATCTTGTGAATAGGTTGTCTCGTGATTTAGTGGGCAGCATCATCTCTCACAAAGCTATGCAAATCACACCCCTCATTGATATTGTAATGGATTCTGTCCAGCGAGCTCCTCATTGCCCATTCATTAGCGCAAGACCCTGTAGTATTGTGGCTCGTTGCTGTGAAGATGGCCCGGGCTTGTTTATGACTTGATTGGCAGAGCCCCCCCGTCCGTCATCAACATAATGAAGTGTCGTGCCATGTCGCATGACGAGCCAGGAATGCTGCTGATTTGTAGCTGACCATTTGCATTTTCATAACCACACACGCACACAGTACATTATTAGAAACACAGGCTTCTAGAAACTCTACCAAAAAGATAACACTTTATTTTACAGTTCCTTTTTTTAGTGTATCTACATGTAACAACATGCTATATTATGTAGGCTACTTATACTGTATATACAAAATACAGTGTACATAATGTTACGCATTGTTACGTTGTACCTAATAAATGAAACAGTAAAATAAAGTGTAACCCAAAACAACAAGTTGTTTCGCATCTTCACATGGCTTTTTACGAATAATTTGTTGCATTTTTCTAGTGTGGGCAAATCCATAAACCCTATGTTAATCTTTGAAGACCCTGTGCCCATGCTGAGATAAGATACGTGATAGCAGTTCATGTACATGAGGAAGTCATTATCAGGATGTGCAGTCCAATAAAAAGAGGTATAAACAAGGAAAGCTGTGCTGAGGCCAGTGATCCATCTGCTGGCCTGAGTGTGATGTGTGGCCCGTGGGTTAGGAACCCATAAAAGCCAGTGTAAAACAGACCGGGGCCCCACAAATCTTTATAAACACATCATGCTTTATCATTGGAGGCCCAGAGCCACAATAAGAGCAAGCTTTTTTACATTATCTCTCTCTCTCTCTCTATCTATCTCTCTCTCTCTCTCTCTCTCTCTCTCTCTCTCTCTCTCTCTCTCTCTCTCTCTCTGTCTCTCTCTCTCTCTCTCTCTCTCTCTCTCTCTCTCATTCTTTCTCTCTCTTTCTCTCCCTCTCTCATACAGCCTGTCTCTGTCTCTCTGAAAATGTATGTGTATGATAATGCAATTTGTGTGTGAGTGAATGAGAAAGAGAGGAAGTGTGTGTGTGTGTGTGTGTGTGTGTGTGTGTGTGTGTGTGTGTGTGTGAGAGAGAGAGAGAGAGAGAGAGAGAGAGAGTCTGTGGGTGTGTTTAGAGAGGTCATAGGGTTGTAGAAGCTTTTTTCTGTAATTTTATTTATGTATGTGCTAATCTTTGGATGGGTTCAGCCGCATACTGTGTCAGCCAAAGGACTTCTTTGCATCAGACAACTTTTAAAAAGGAATTAAACAATACTGTCCTTGGAATTCTGTCCTTTTTCTCTCCTTCATTTTGTTCATTTTGATTTTCCTTTTACCTACAATGATTTTAGCCTGTTTGTAATCAGACACCATCTACCCATGCACATTGATAAAAAGGTTTTTACATTGTCTTGCACTGTGACATTTGAACAGTAGAGGATGCTAGAGGATTCTGGAAAGTTCCAGATGAGGAAGTGGAGGTTGCTGTGAGTGAGGGTCTCTTACAGTGACGTGATGTGACACTTAATTGCAAAACGTGCCCTGGGCCAGGAGTCAGGAGTGGCCGTGCAGATGTGAGGAATGTGGTGTTCACTTTCAAGGTTGGGTGGTTTATAGCGGTGGGTTTGGAAGGTAATGTAGATAAAAAGGTGGGATGGCTGCGCTGGAATTATTTTAAGCCCTGTTTCACATAAGTTAATTACTTTGTTTACATGGATCACTGCCGTGAAACTAAGTTTGGATTGTTATTTGGTCTGTGCTTTCCATTTACTTTTGTGACTTTTCTTTTCTTTCCAGCAGGTCATGAAATTTAGATGGCATTATGTAGATATTAGCGTAAGCAAGTCTATTATCAGCCAGGTGGTGAGAGAAATTTGGAAGCGAAATCTGTATAAAATAAAAAGTATAAGTTCACTTACTCGACCCAAAGGTTTACGGGATGGGGAGGTGGGGGATGGGGATATGGGGATAACTTCTTTTCCACCAGGTAAAGCACTATGTTAAGTGGAACAGCAGGGAAGTTGCTGATAACAGGCTATATGCTGATAATGGGATTTCTTTCGCTATATGATTTATCAATATATAGACAAAACAAATATTATATTATATTATTATTATAACATCACTATGTATAGCAACTTCATGGCGCACCCGGACCTCTTCCTGGCCATCGGGACGGGCACCACGCCCGAGGAGCGCATGGTGCGCTTCGTGGAGTACTACCTGACCTCCTTCCACGAGGGCCGCAAGGGCGCCGTGGCCAAGAAGCCCTACAACCCCGTGCTGGGCGAGAGCTTCCGCTGCACCTGGGACGTGCCCCGCGAGAGGGTCAGGCCCCTCAGGACCAACACGTCCGCCACCACCAACAGCAGCAGCAGCTGCTCCACCACCACAAACACTCCGGGTGCAGGCTGCACAGCCAACGCAACCTCGGGGTCAGGGGACGGCGGGAGAACGGGGGACCAGACGGCGGACCGACTGCAGCTGCGCTTCGTGGCCGAGCAGGTGTCCCACCACCCGCCCGTGTCGGGCTTCTACTGCGAGTGCAAGGGAGAGGAGGATGTGCGTGAACGCCCACGTCTGGACCAAGAGTAAATTCATGGGGATGTCCATAGGAGTGTCCATGGTCGGAGAAGGTAAGTGACGGATGACATGAGAGATCAACATGACATCAGCAAGAATTATCTGAGTTATAAAGTGATGAGCTGAGAGGACATAATAAACAGAATTGTTGGCTATGAGGCTTTTCTTAGGTTAGTGGTAAAACAGGGTAGGCATATGCTTGGGGTATCAAGCTAAGGGGGGGACTGATATTGATTACCCAAGGCTCCAATGGCAGTAGGAGCCCTAGCAAGTCAGATGCATGACAGATATAGTCACAAAAAGAGCCCAGAGACTGCTTCTGTATAGGGCTAAAAGGTATGTGGTACGATCCTGGGCATATGTAAATCAAAGCCTTTAATTAGTCCTTCTGGTATTCACATTTCATTTGAATATTAAATATTATGCAGAAGACTTAGTCTGATAACTACTAATCCTTATGGTACTACTGGCTTTTTGGAGGATAGCCCCCCCCCCCCCCCCAAGGGGGATATTTACTGGTGCAGCCATTGTACTTCCATCTGTCAGTCAGTCGCTGTCTTGCTGAGGCGAACTCAAACACCATAAGCACTGCAAGCCTCACAGCACCGGGGCGCTAAATGGCTCTGCTTTCTCTCGCATGGCGAGCCAGCTCTGTCACCCCTGGCTGTGGTATTAGCAGGCAGCACGCGGCGAACATAAACCGCACGCTACATCACAGGTGTTCAGCGAACCACTGATCACGGCGGGAATAGGAACAGGCTAGCAGCCGTCGCGTGCCAACATTAGCCAATTAGGACGAGCAGTAATTAGGACAGCATTAATTACTAACTAGATGGAACGCGTTGATTCCCCCAGAGTGAAGTATGCGATGCTAATGAGAGAAGGAAGTTTACAGGGGATGTAGAGGGGATTTGTGTCGGCATCCTTTAGCGACGGAATCACAGAAGCGTTGCTGGCGCTTAGTGAAAATGTTAAGCTGTGCTGTGAAGCCTATCTACTTGTTTTCTCGTCACACTGCTGTGTTCACACCAATGTATTACATTACCTCTTGAGAGGGCAAAAGAGCAGTATATGTGATTATCTGACGTGTGATTTTCTTTTTCTGAGCTCTTAATGGGAATGGAATACAATACATCTTCAGTCTTTCGTTAAGGTGCCTTTAATACATTTAGGCATGCACGGGCAGGTAGAATGTAGAACTAATACATTGTACCTAAAAGCAGAATGTATTAAAGTCTGAGTAGATTAGTTCTGCAGAGGTCCAGAGAGAATTGATTCCATTTTTAACCAGCAATAAATACCTACTATGCCTTTTAGTGGGAGTTTTGGCTTGTCATTGGATGTTATTTACTTGGCCACTAGACCATGTTGGTCAATGTCTCCTCAGATGTCTCTACTATTGCCATGATTTTTAAAAAATATTTTCAATTTCTGTTTTTAATAGACGATAAATGCAGCAGATGAACCCTGTGTGTGTGTGTGTGCGTTTGCATGTGTGTGTGTGTGTATATGTATGCATGGAGGGTTGTCTGACACATCTTATCTGAGTGGTGCAGTTCATTGCGCTGTTTAAAGATGAGGGGATATGTGGAGCCAGATGCTGCACTCGCACCTGTGATCTCAACACAAACTGGAAGCACACAGTCAGCCCCAGACTGGCTAACCAGATAAGCAGCCCAGAACCACAGCTGTTAAGGCAGCACTATGCAAGTTTCTCGAGTTAATAAATCATCTTCACAAGTCGGTAGATGCTTAAATGAGTCATTACCAGGCGAATGAAGACTTTCTCGACCGCCCCCAGCTGTCTGTGGGCAGAATACCACGCTTGCAATATCTGGATGTCTGTCCCGGCACCCTCAGTCTCACAAGGAGAAGCAGAATCACGTTAAATCCGAAGAAATTCTGACTTCACTTACCTCGGTGGACATGACTACTTCTGCATTCGCTAGTTACTCTGATCAGTTGAGTTGAAAAGACATGCACACGCAGTTGCATAGTGCTACTTCAATACATCCAACACCCACATTGATACCACCACAGGAAATCATGGTGCTGTTTTATAGAGCATGAATTGATATGTTCCTCATTTTGGCTCAGGGCCATGCAGTTTCCTCAGTTAGGGCGTCAGAACCATGGTTGTGTGAGTTCAGTGCTGTGAATCCATCCTGCATCTGCCCTGGAGTAAGGACTCAGGAAATGCTGAGCCAGCAACAGCCTTCCACTGCGCCTTTGAAGCACTTCATCTCAGCCTGCTGTGTGCTGCCAATACCAGACCCCCCCCCCCCACACACACACACACACACACACACACACGCTCACACACCCCACTCCCACACACCCATGTGTGTGTATGTCTGTATGTGCTATCACCAGGGGGCATGAAGCTGGGCTAATGCTAATGCTCCCATCCCTCCCCCTGCTGCCACCACCACCACCACCACCCACCTCACTCCAACAGCCCACCCCACCATCACCCCACTGTGTCTGTTTTGGTGGAACAGCTGTGCATCTGTGAGACCTGGACGCCTACCCGCAGCAGATTTGGCCTCAAGACAGCTGTCTGTTATGTAACTGGGACTCGGTAACTGGGTGGGGGCGGTGGTTGGGTGGGTGAGGAGGTGATGAGATGGGGTGGGGTGGCGTGGGATTGGGTGGGTGTGATAAGGATTCCAGGTCCATGGAGACTGGAGGTCTGAACACCACATCTGTCTCCTGAGCTGACCTTATACGTGCTCAGAGAGCTCCACTTTAAATCATCTGATGATGGGGGCTGTTGTAGAGCTCATGATTCATAAGCTCACTGGGCTTTCTCCTTAAGATTTTCTTTGTTGTCAATTCAGAGTGTTTTTATGCAACTGCGAACGCGTAAAAAGGTTCTAGAGAAGACTTCAAAATGATGTTGAAAATACTTAAAAATTGTAGTGAAGACTTAAAAATGTTGGGTAAATAATTGCATTGTGTTATTATTGTGCTTTTTAACGCAACTCTATCTTAAAGCCTGGGATATCCTCGCCGTGCAAAGTCGTGCGGGCGAAAAAGTGATGTCACCCATGTGCCAGATTTCATTTGACACACACAGCAATCTCCTCCTCATCAGAGGTGTCAAATGCCACAGTAGTTTGGTAACCTTGGGTGTCAGAGGAGTGAAACATGACTGAATTGCAGGTTTACATCTTGATTTGGGAGTTAAATTGGATCAATCCAAAAAGGCTTGAGTCAGTGTGTATATTTACGGTGTTTTCAGCTGTATAAGATGTTATGAGTGATGGTAGGATAAGGCAAAATAAGTTAGCTTAATACCTGTGTTGGTTTGTGGATAAAACTAAACAAAATCCTAAAAGTTTTTAGTCAGTGTTTGTATTTCTTGTGGGTTTCCAGCAATATTAGCTAATTTGTAGCAATGGAAAAGACATGTTTTGGCTGGTAGTTACTAGGCTAAAGTTAGCTAAAACCAGACTAGCCATTGCCTATTGTTTTCAATGGGCTGCCGCGCGCAATTTACAAAAAAAAATGAGGTGCAGACACTGCAAAACCGCACTCCGCGCCAGATGTGCACTGACGTCATTTTGACTTCGACACGACATCACAGGCTTAACTCTCTCTCTCTCTCTCTTTCCCCCTCTCTCCCTCCCTTCCTGTCTGAATCAGGAGCGCTGCACCTGCTGGAGCACGAGGAGGTGTATGTGTTCACGCTGCCCTCGGCCTACGCGCGCTCCATCCTCACTGTGCCTTGGGTGGAGCTTGGCGGCAAGGTGTCCATCGCTTGTGCTAAGAGCGGATACTCCGCCACCGTCACTTTCCACACAAAGCCCTTCTATGGAGGCAAAGTACACAGGTGTGTGTGTGTGAGTGTGGTCATGTATTTCTATGGTTGTAAGGGCCAAATGTCTTCACAACAATAGGAAAACTAGACTTTTGAGGACATTAACCCTAACCCTAACCCTAGGTCCTCACAACCTGACAACAGTGTTTTCTTGGGTATTTTGTTGTTATTGAAAAAAAGGTGCAAAAACAATTCTTTACTGACAGGTTAGGGTTAGGGATTGTTTTGGCCTGGGCACAGTTAAGCATTCTTTAGTTAGATAGGAATGGGAGTCAATGGCAGGTCCTCACAAGCATAGAAAAACAAGTGTGTGTGTGTCTATGTGTGAGAGAAATAGAGAGAGAGAGAGAGAGACCATATGGCTTGTGTGGGTGTATTAGTCACTGCTTTGCTTTGTATTGTTATTGTTATGCATATCTGGTCTGTATATACCTCCATCTTAGAACTATATACAGATTCGACATCTGAGGCTGGAAGTATATTGTCCCAGTGGTCAGTATGACATAAACAGTTAATCTCACTGCCTCTGCCCATGGACATTATCCTCTGGTCACATCTGACAGGGTGACGGCAGAGGTCAAGCACAACTCCACGGGCACCATCGTCTGCAAGGCACAGGGGGAGTGGAACGGAACGCTGGAGTTCACCTATAGCAGCGGAGAGACCAAAGTGATTGACACCTGCAAGCTGCCAGTCATCAGGAAGAAGATCCGGCCAATGGACAAACAAGGCCCGTATGAGTCAAGGTGAGCTAGCTTATGAGGGAGGGAGGCTGAGGGAAATTTGGTTTGATGCTCTTGTCTGGATGCCATGCAGCTGTCTGGTCTTGATTATTTAAAAGATAGTGATGCCAGCAAAGAAGTCTGTTGTGACCTGTAAAGCAACCTGATAAAGGTCCATGACCGAAACGTTGTAAAGTTAATAAATCTTGCTTGCAGTCATCTCCAATGCACCTGTCTTCTCCAGAGGTGTGCAAATCCTTTTTTTGAGCTATAGGCTTTAATACAAGAGCATGCCATGGTTAGGGGCTTGATATTAGTCATATGAGCACATTAATCCTAAAGATGTGATGCAGACACAAACAGTTAACACGGTGAGGTAAAGGCAATCTCACTATCGTGCCATGTTATACAGACATCGATAATCCATTTAAGATGATAGGAATGATTTTGCTATTGTCTAATTTAGAATATATTATGTGATTGTTGTGATGGGAGTATGTGTAAAGCTTACAAAAGGGCTTGTTACACCATATGTAGAAATCTTGTTAAGATTTCACTTAAGTCGTTTTTCTCCCTGGTAGCTGATGATGTTTTTTTTTCCTCTGTCATAATAGCATTATGCAACCGCCCCCACACAGCATCCTCCATATTGTACTTTCTCTCTCAGAAAATCCAGCTGTAATCACTTCAGGGAAAAAACACAAACTTCTTGATGAGACTGTGCTGTGGCCGGCCCTTAATGCTGACCTCGTTCAAGCACTTTGTGCCACGCGATGAGTCTGACTCCAAGGCGCAGGAGTGTGTGACGATCGTTAGTCGACTTCAGACTTCTCCCAGGCTTAGCTAATTGAACTTTACTGAATACACAGGCCTCACCAAACAAATTCACCCACCCTGTGTCATGCTGAGAGAGAGAGAGAGTGGGGGGGGGGGGGGGGGGTAGTCCAGGCTTGTGGGTGGGGTTTCATGGGTGAAGAGATGGCAGTGCTTTTAATTCCAGCAACAGTGTCACATAGCATGATGGTAGTGCTCCAAAGGGGTTGGCGTGTTTGGTGAGCTTCATCTGAGTTTACATAACTTTTTTAGTAACACCTGCCCTCACCAGGCCAACACACACAGACAGACAGACAGACACACACACACACACACACATCCAAGTTGCATACACAATCGCAAATATACACACAGACACAGACACACACATCCACAGATGCAGACATAATCACAGATATACACACAGACAGACACATAATAGCAGATGCACACACTCACAAACACACACACATACACACACACACATCCGTAGATGTACAAACAGCCACACATGCACTAACCAGCACACTCACACCATCCTGCCAGCTGTTACATACACGTTCACATCCACCAGCAACACAAACAGCCCTTACTATCTATATGCTCTGCTAAAAGGGGGCTTTTAGAAACCTGTAAGTACCTCATTTCTGCCATGAAGTTAGAGAGATTTCAACAGCTTCTTTAATCATAACACATTTTACTAAATGCATCTCAAATTTGTCTCCTCTGTTTTCATCTGAATATAATGTGGGTTTTGGCTATTCTAGTTCTTTTTCCAGTTCAACTGTAACAAAAAGGCTGTTGTAAGCTGTTGTGGAGAAAGAGCTGGCTAGCAGACGTTTTTTGGTCACGGTGACGGTAGATTTGTCACTGAAGACCAATGTCTCCTGTCTCAAACTTTTTCTCCCAAGGACATTTTAATGAAAAAAAAAACATCCATTATTAAAATAATACTTAATCAAAACAGGAAAGTAAAAAATAACATTTAGCTCTCTTGAGCCACCAAACATCCATCTTGGAGAACTAATATGTTCTTATGAGGCCCGTAACTACATTTACAGCGCTTAGTGAGAGGAGATGAATCCTGGAGTTGTGTCCTGTATATAAGCCAGTCCAGGAGCGTTATTGGAAGGGCTCCGATAAGCACGCTGCATAATCATCGCACAGTGTGAGCATAGAGGGGTGGGCCCCGGGCTGGGTACTGTACTGGCGTAATGTGTAATCAGAATCAGAATCAGCTTTATTGGCCAAGTATACTTACGTATACAAGGAATTTGACTCCGGCAGATGTTAGCTCTCTATACACCATCCAGTATAATCCAGTAGGCATGTGGTACAACAAGGCAGAGCAGGCCTTATGGGAGGCTAAACCTGAACCAACCAGCACACTGTGGGCACCACAAAGGAGCAAGTGAATGAACAGGTTGAGAAAGCTTCTGTCCTGAGAGAGAGAGAGACAGACAGACAGACATACAGTGAGAATACATGAAACGAGCCTCCCCTCTGCCCTGCTGTCCACGGTCACCAAGTGCCCCAGTGTCCCGGCTCTTTGCATTGATCTCCTGTGCTGGATGCTGGCCACTGGGTAGCCCACTTTACCATGCTAATCAGGTTATGTGCTGCCCTTACAAGATGGAGGGGGTGTAGTGAGCATTTCACTGATCGAGCTACAGTTACAGGATTATAGGATGTACAGTGCTGCCCTACAGAGCCAAAAGGCAATAACTGCTTATTGTGTGAAAACTGAGTTCAGACTGGAAATTGACTTTATTACACCTCTTTTGTCTTGTGACTAAATCTCTTGCTTCTTCCTATTAAGAAAGTACATATAAGCATCCCCACGATCATACCTACAACATGTTAGACTGGACAGTATTACAACTTCAAAGGCATTTTTCTCAGTTTCAGTGTTTGTGTAGTTACTGCACTTTGCCTTTGTATGGCAGAGTAGACCTGTCCATCTGTGCATGCCCTTAACACAGACAGGGCAGTTTCATGTGTATGTCTGACCTGGCATTTCAAGTGTGGTAAACCAAGAAGAAACTACTCTCTGTACAGTGTGACTGTTCAGCCCATCCAAGTCAATGTGACTCTTAAGCAGGGACAAAAATCATACAGTATCCTGTGTTAACACTATTGCCATTACCTGCTTCATGTGATTATCTGAGGGGATTACGTGTGCAAAATCAAATAAGGAGGTACTGCCTGCACAGTGTGAATGGAAATTTATGGTGAAGTGAATTTCATGGCTGGAAAATTGACATGTGCACAAAGTTGGTTGTAAGATACCCTTTATGTCTTATGATACAGTCATTGTGTTGGAATCGGCCCATTGTTTTGACACATATCTGCAGTTCATCATGTAAAAGGTAAAAAAGACTGTACAGCAGCTATATGAACCATACTATGTCCTGTGTTAACACACCATTACCGACCTACTGTGTGTGTGAAGGCATGGTTGGTGTGACGAACACACATGATCAGACTGTGCTGGTCTTATATTAAATCAACGAAACGGTGACGAAAAGGTGAACTCAAAGGTGAACTCTGCCTGTGATTGACAGGCGGCTGTGGCAGCATGTGACGTCGGCGCTGAAGTCGGGCAACATGGAGGTGGCGACGGAGCACAAGCACCAGCTGGAGGAGCGGCAGCGCAGCGAGGAGCGGCAGAGGGCCGCCACCAACACGCCCTGGAAGCCCAAACACTTCGTCAAGGAGGTGAGCAAAGGCCAGCACCTCCTTCTTAGGGCGTGACAACAACAACAACAATAATAATAATAATAGTAATAATGATTAATCATCATCATCACCTTTATATGTATACCACGTTGCATACAAAAGATATAACTCAAAGTGCTTCAACAGTTTGTCAAAAGAACACAGGACAGTAATGAAGAACTCCTTGATGGAGGTGGCAGGGCCAGGGGTCCAAAAATTGGTCTTTAGAAGCATTTAAATGGCAAATAATTAGATTAAAAAATAAGCCATTCAATCCCCCCGTCTCTTACCCCCGTCTCACCCTTACCAAATGCACCCCCCCCCAACACATACACACGCACACACACACACACACACTTCCTACTCCCCACCATAGTCTCAACACCTGCTTTTTTAAGCACTCTGCCCTTACCTTTGACGGCCCTCCACACATAAACACACAATTAATTCATTGTATGTGACAATAAAACTTCAATAAAATAAGCTATTCAATAAAGTAGTACTTAACTAACTAGCACAACTCTCCAGCCAGGTAAGATAAGCTAAAAGGGTGACATCACCTGTTGTGAGTGCACTCGTAGCATTAATACTGTACATGTTGGGACTTTTTACTTTCCAAAGCCTGGGCTCTTAAGCTTAGTCACGATGGGTACAGCAACATTAGTCATGATCAGTGCAAAAGCGCTGCACAGCACATTGGAATTATGAAGCTGCATCCTGTTTCCTACCACAGCTCATTTTCCTTTTGTGCCCTCACATTCAGTACACAGTACAATCCTGTAATCCTGTTGCCATCGCACAGCACAGTTGTAATGGGAACATACATTACATTACTGAGATGCAATATAAAAAGGGCTGGAGAGAGGGAGGCTAAGAGGGTGGAAAGAAGGGAGGTGGGGAGTGTGTGTGTACGTGTGTGTGTGTGTGTGTGCGTGTGTGTGTGTGTGTGGCAGCTAGCAGATGGGTCTCTTTCGGCACATTCCCTGACCCTGTCCCCTCCTCACACAGTCTAGCGCCTCTCTGCAAAGACTCTGCAAAAACATGCAGCCACAGATGCCAAAAAAACAGATTCAGAGAAATGGGAGCCATGCTTACTCTTTATAGTCAGTTTGGAAACAGTAGTCAGGTTTTGGCATTCGTTTTGGTTTCTTTCAGGGAATGATCATGGCACTAGATGTGTGTGTGTGTGTGTGTGTGTGTGTGTGTGTGTGTGTGTGTGTGTTTCACATAAGCCATGCAATTCATGATACTAAAACCCTCTCTCTTTCTCTCCCTCTATCTTTCTCACACACACACTGTGTTTTTATGTGTGTGTGTTTCTGTGTACAGGGAGACGGTTGGGTGTACCACAACCCACTGTGGAAAGCTCACTGACAGGGTACACAAGCAGACGCCAAACTCCAGCTGTCAATCACACAGCCCAGCCCACAGAAGGGGGTGTGGCCACACAGAGGGAGGGCTGGCCAATCGGAGAAAGCAGGAGGGGGGAGGCGGGACGAGTGGACATGACAGGGACGAGGAGGACAAGTAGTGCCAGCCAACTCTCCAGTAACATCACACGTGTAGCTCCCAAGCGACCAGTGCCAAATAAGTAGCCTGACCCAACACGTGAGCAGAAAACTCAGAAGACATTTTTTTTTCCGCCCCTGTGAAATACCCGCCTGGAAGACTTCCACAGTGGACAACGCAAATGAGAAGACAACACATAACATACTGGCAGCAAATGATAGGAATATATTAACAGATTTTGTTTTTCGTGGCAGTTATTGTACCCATTTTTTCTACATTAGGTCTTTGAAAGATGTTGTGGTGGCCATCTTTAGTGACACCACGTACCTCTGTGCAGTACAGTGTTTTTAGCCACTCTCATTGGGCTCACACACACACACACACACACACACACACACACACACACACACGGGTGTGAAACAAGGACTTATACTAAGGGGACCCCAATGGTATTCATACAGAGCATTGTCATCGATCGATCCTCAGAAACAATCAGTAGCTGGTGTCATCTGGACTGGATGGGGAAAGCTGCCTTGGTCAGCTGTTGGTCCTCGGCAGACTGGTGTTCGTGACTTTTGCTATCGTGACTGTAGCCCTGTGGTGATCGTCAAGAAGAAGTAGGTGTGGACTTGTGGGTAAAAATCCAGGCTGAGAAGTGTGTATGTGTGGTTTTACAAGCATAACTGTATGTGTGTGTGTGTGTACGTGTACATAATCAGTGATACATGCTGCTTCTTCGATCCACCCACGCACACAACTCTGCTCATTAGCTGCAGATGCCCAGCTCTTTGGCTAATTAGCACATCCAGATGTTTGACATCCGATAGGCGCCATCTCCAGAGGTGCTGGGGGGCAAGTGTACACTCGCAGGCTCTGATTAGCGGGAACAATTACAGCACATGCTCATGGAGGTGGGAAAAAATAGGGAACAAAACAAAAAAAACTTAAACTCTACTACAGAAGGATTTGTTTTTTCATCTGTGAATAGAAACATTCAGAAGGAATACAAGGCAGGGTTTTTTTCCCTCTCTGTAGCCAGGATTCCACCTCTTGGGGCCTCGTATGGGAAAGAGGGGAGAGAAGCTGGCGAAGATGACGCAAATGGTTTACTTCGAGCTGGACTGAAAACTTGCGGCAGCACAAACATAGGTCATTGTAAAAAAAAAAAACAAAAAAAAAACAAACAGTCATGTGGAGGACCAGGGCTCAGCCAATGAACACCAAAACTCAATTTGCCCTCTGCTAATCCCTTAAGGGGCAACTCCACGCATGCCATTACTGTACCTCCATGTGATTTAAACAGAAGAGCAGAGGCTGAGAAGTAAGGGGTTACTGCAGATCCGATGCCGGCCTTTGCAGAAACACAATTTGTCCAGTTTAGTCCTTTGGGGGGGGATATACTACACAGGTGGTTAAATGATAAACCTGGTTGAATAAACCCAGAGGTAGCTGTAAACAAACCATTGTTAACACTGTCACACACAGTGGCACAGGTAGATAAGCAGCCACACACAAACCTTTGTGGGGAAGCCATGGCCTACTGGTTAGGGCTGCTGGCTTGTAACGGAAGGGTTGACAACCCTGTCCAGTGGAGCATGGCTGAAGTGCCCTTGAGCAAGGCACCTAACCGCACACTGCTCCCTAGACACCGCTGCAGCCCGCTGCTCCGGGTTTGTGTGTGCTTCACCTTACTGAGTGGTAACTGTGTGTAGTGTAGTTCACCAATTACCTGGTCCCCGGAGGGATTGACCAGGTATTGCAATGGCTTTGTGTGTGTATGTGTCTGTTTCTGTCTGCCCATATGGGGAACCAGGTTGCCATCTCTGATTGCGCTTGTTCAGGGATTGGTATAAATGCACAGAACCAATTTCCCGCAAGGGATCGAAAAAGCATATAAAAAACACATTTAAAACTTAAAACCTGTTAGTAGAAGAGCCCAGAACTTGATTCTCTTACACAGACAAATGCCACCAACGGCTCTGCTTCTATCAGATTCACAACTACCTCGGGGTTAAATACAGCAGATTTGTCACTTAACCACTTTTGCAGTATACCCTTTGTAAGGTTCTGACGTCTTTACACCTTCTGCACAAAAAAAAAGTTATAGTTTTGTAAACATGTTAGATCATCACTATGTGTGTGAGGCTTTTAAAGGTGCTGAAAGGCTTTTGTATCTGGGAGAATCACATGCAGCTAGAGTGGGCCAGAGGTGGAGATCCCGGCTTTAGAGAGTTAAAAAACCCAGCCATGGATTCCTTCTGCCTTTGTACTTAACACAGGTAAACACACAGATGAGCTGGATACCTGCCTGATGATTTGTGTGCTCGTTAGGATCAGCTGGTTTGTAAAATGGTTGGACAAATATGTGGCAAGGGTTTGTTTTTTAGTTTCTCAAGGTAGGATGTACACCTCTGCAGGTGGCATTACAAGTTCTACCTGCACAGGCCAGTAAAGCTGAGATGAGCTCAGTCTCATCACAGTTCCCAAAGCTGGCTGTTACATACCACATACCCAGAAAACATCTCTTGATTTGAGATCATACCAAACAGAGCAGATTCAAGGGCCTAACTTGTGCAGTGAGGGAGTTAAATTGAAGGTCCAGGTTACAGAACTAAGCAAATACTTCCTCACGAATACACTCAACCACTCTGCCCATGGCCCTGGGTGAATCTGGGATTGTCTGGGGCTAAATGGAAGTTACTGGACTGTGCAGAGGAGGGTTTGTGGGTCAGGATTTGTACAAAGGCTGACCTGCTTGCTGTCTGCTATTAAGGCTCCAATTTGCTCAGCAGAGGCCCTGGGAATTCCCCAGTGACATTAGAATGTTTTCCCTCTTCAAATGGCTTAATATCCTTTTGGGAGCTGACTGGTAACTAAAGTACACAAATCCAGTTCTCATGGCTCTCACTATAAGATTTTTTTTTTTTCGAATTATGGTATAATTTATTTTCACTGTGGACATAATCTTGTCTCCACAATACTTTTTTTGTGAGTAGTTCCAGGCACTACAGGTTCATGTCCAGCCTTACTGAGACAGAGAAGCACTTTTTTTTTGCACAGGCGTGACTGAGTGCGGGTAGAGCTGAAGGTAAGTCGAGCTGCAGACACGTATTCCTCCTGTGGCAGTACAATTGACTAACTGAATGTGCGTATGTGTAATCTGTGTACAACCTTAATTAGAAGCAGAGGTGGACAAGCCGGCTCGAAAAAGTAAAAGTCCTGCCATGTATTCCTTCTACCTGTGCTCTTGAAACAGGGGATTTCACTAATTCACTCGTCTACTTGGGTGAAGAATTGTGCTAATTAGGACCAGCTGGTTTGATGAATTGGCCTGAACAAGTATGCACCAGGACTTTCACTTTCTTAAGTAGGGATGTCCATCTCAGATTAGAAGCACAGTGTCACAGTGTATTCACAGAGCTTCGACCAAACTCACTTTACCCATTGTAGAACCTATGCAAATTACACTCACTTGTTCGGCTCAGCGGTAGGCTGTCATGTTAGGCATCCAGTGCCATGAGAGCGAGAGGGTTAAGTTGTGTATTTGTTTAAATAAAGTTGCCGTGGCAATCATGAAGACTCTTGTGAACCTCTTGGCAATTCTTAATGATAAATATTTGCTTTTCAGAATACAGTGCCTGACTTATAACGAGTGTCATTCCAGGTACGTAAAGATATGTAAAACACAAAAGATTTTTTTTTTTCATTTCTGCCTCTCCCTGTGTTCAACTGTAGGTTTAGAACAAGATCAAGTCTTCCTTTCTTGCCCTGCAACTCCACAGACAAGAATTCTCTGTGACAAAGAGCAACCCAAGTACATTGAGTCAAAAGTGATAAGTTGTAAGCAACTGGACTTCTTTTTGGAGCTTGAAGGCATTTCACCATTGATTCAAAAGGCTTCTTCAGTTCTCGCCTGATGCTGGAGTCTTCAAGGTCCAAAAAGAAGTGCAGTCGCTTACAACTTAGCACTTTTGACTACCATGACCTGGATGAATGGGAAGCTTTATATTTTATTTATATTTATAGCTCTATTTCCACGATCATATGCGCATTGTCTAAAGTCTGTCGCGCAAGTTGCTTTGGGGGCGTTCCCGAGACAATATGCTGTTTTGACGACGGGAAAAGTGAACATTGCGCCTGGCGCATGGTTCAAAAGGGTTGGTCCTAAGTTACCTAATTAATCATAGGTGTGTTCGGGGCGTAACATGCAATAAACCAATCAGAGTTTATACTCTCATTCCCTTTAAAAGCCAGCCGCGCTTTGTCCGTGGCTTGTTGCCATTACGATGGCGTGTTTCCCATCAGGAGCGTTTTTCTTTGAAGACCGATCTGCTTGTGCATGAGCAGTTAATCTTCTGGGATGGATATTTAAGTCTGTTCTTTACACTTACTGTTTCCCTTTGGTTAGTGTGCTCCCTTTGGTTATGAACAATGCGTGTATGTTTATTAAAAAAACGGATTGCTCAATAAATGTGCATTATTGCAAAATATGTATCAGTGTTTATGTCGTTGCACTTAGTAAATAATCAGATTCGTAGTCGTATGCAATTGCACATCTTTTTGGAGCTTGAAGACGTTTTAAGCCCTGTTGTTGGCAAAATAGCTTTTCAGCAATGCGCAACTGACGACAGACCAGGGTTTTGTTGGTCACTAGCGGATTTTATTTTTGCGTCCTTATAATAGCATCTGGCACACCTCTTCTTTTCGCGGACACACCCGTGATAGCGCAGTGTCATCTGCTATCTAGACAACGTGATTTTTTGCCTGAAAAAATGAACGGTGCGCTGGCACAGAATAGTAATGACACCATGCGCACGTCGCGAATGCACAGTGCGCCGCGGCATGATGGGGCCCATGATGTGACATGTCCGTGCTGCCCCCTAGTGGTCTCAGGACTCAATGAGAGGTTTCAGTGCACCTGTATCTCAGCTCAGTGTTTTCAATACAAAGTCAAGAGCCAAGACATCCCAAGACATTGAAAGTTGGAGTACAAACTTTTCCAGTTTGTCTCAGATGCTTGTCATGACCATTGCTCAGTCATCTTCAGTGAAGATTACATTGATAATTACATGATAATAATAAAAAAAAAAAAAAAAACGTATTTTTGTTCACATAAAAATAATGCCCGATGAACCCAAAGGTTTTGAGTGAACTCGACTTGAAAACAACTATCAAATCTTTTACAACCAACATGACTCAAACACTTCTGATCAATCCACAAATCTGGAAAAAAGACTTTTAAGACAAAACATTCTCATTTTCTCCTTTAATCACAAAGGCATCATTTCATTCTCAAAACAGCATCCATCTTTTTTTCTTTTTTTACAATTGAAGGAATAAACCTCGACTTAGAAAAACAAAAATACAATTTTTGCATTTCGTGTTGGAAGGCTATCTTCTTCTAGCTTCCGCATATGTGTAAATAAATACCCTAGAGTGTCTCTGAGTCCGTTGAGTTTGTTTTTTTTTTTCCTCGTCTTCGTCTTTAAGAGACTTTTTTTAATAAGATGTTCGTGGTTGGCTTACAGTGGCCAGCGTCGTCCTTCTTTCCTTCCTCTGCGGTGACCAAAGGAGCGGCATGTCTCTCTGTCATGGCACTCTACACACACTACAAACACAGAGCCAAAGCAGTGCTGCAGACCGTCAGGCAGACGGGGGAGAGGGAGAGAGAGGACAGGGGATAGGGACGGGAGGAACAAGAAAAGAACAAGAACTCTCCAGACATAAACAATTAAGATTAAATTTTACTACGACTACGGCCAAGTGCCTCCTTTTGGAACAAGATTTTGTGACAGCGTGAGGGGGAAAAAAAAAACGAATGAGACAACTCCAACCAAAAAAAAAACCAATACAAACACCTAAAACATATAAAAATGATCTCATGGAGCAACGTGTGGATGATTTCACTATTAAGAGCAAGGTAGAAAGGAGAGGAGGAAAACTAATAATCTGGAACAATTCAAACTATTGTTCTTCAACTGGAAAGTTCTCCATAGTAGTTGCACAGCAGGTGAACCCACAGGGCATTCAACCACCAAGTCCAGCACAGACAGCAGCCTGGAGCCCACAATCTGGCCTACTGAGCAGGCCTACTAGGGACTAGCCACAAGGAGCATGGACGAGTGTATTAAAGAGCTGTACTCGCTGCATGGTTACACACACACACACACACACACACACACACACACACACACGATACACACAGGGTGCCAGCAACGCCAAGTCTAGCACAGACAGCAGCCTGGAGCCCACACTCTGGCCTACTGAGCAGGCCTACTAGGGACTAGCCACAAGGAGCATGGGCGAGTGTATTAAAGAGCTGTACTTGCCACATGGTTACACACACACACACACACACGATACACACAGGGTGCCAGCAACGCTGGGCAATAAATGGATTGAAGCCTAGCAGCAGGACGTCAGAAGGGGAGGATTTTATTCTTTATATTATTATTAACCCAACAAATCTAGCACTTCATCTCTCACATTTGTCCCTCCCCCGTTCTTAGATGTTATTGCAACTTTTCTTTCAATTTGTTTTACAATCAGTAAAAAAAAAAAAAAAAAAACACTAGAAGGAACAAAATGACATGAAACAAATAGATTTTTAAAATGTTTAACTGCCCAAGAATATTTCACCTACAAGTCCATTAGAATTGCTGTTTTCTGTTTGTTTTTTAAGTTTTGTTTAAAAATAAGGCGGGCGTGCACACAATTTCAAGAATGAGCGTTTAGAGTGACTGATCCTCACACACACACACACACACACTCCTTTTTCCGGCCCCTTTCTCTTGTCATATTAGAAGCGAACTAAATGTGACCCCCCCCCCCCCCCCACTGCCCTCCCCTGCCCCAACAATCACTTTTGTCCTGAGCAACAAACTGTCTTTGGTGCCTCCACCTCGTGGCGCCAGATGGCTGGGATTTTTTACTGAGTATGGCATTTGTCGTGTAAATATCATGTCGTGTTTCTATCATGTCAGTGGAAGTATGTATTGTAATGTGGGGTGTCAGTGTGGGGGGCATGAAAAGACTACTTGGCCTGAACTACCAAATATTCAAGTACAACAACAACAACAACAACAACAAAAAAGCCACCACTCAGGAACAAGTTACACAAAAGGAACAGAAGATGTCTAGAGATGATGTAGATGATGGTCACGATTAAACAGAAAAGAATGGGCTGCAGACTCGCTCTGGCTTTGCTCTTTTCTCCCTCTCCCTCTCCCCCTCTCTCTCTCCCTCGCTCTACCCAAACCCACCCCTCTTATCAACCCCAAGCCCCACCTACCCACAGGAGATAAACAAAAACAAAAAAAAAAGAAAAAAAAAAGAAAAAGAGGCATTCAGGTCGCAGAGCTCCATGTCGTCATAACAACCCAGCGCTGCAGCCTACTGCTGCACACTTCCTCTTGGCAACTCTCCAGACAACGCACGTCTCCTCCTCCTCCTCCTCCTCCTCCTCCTCCTCTTCCTCTTGATTGGTGGATTACTTAACTGGCTGCATTTTCATTGTCTTTTTTTTTTTTAGTTTTCTTCTTTTTTTTTTTTTTAAGTTGTCCTTTGAGATTCTCATCTTGCTTTGTTTGTTTTGTTTCCTGCTGTCCCTTTCTGGTGTCAGTTAAACCGACCTTCTGTTTGGCCTCTTGCCCCTCTTCATCACCAGCTTGTTCCTGACGTAACCCCTCTTCTTCTTAGATGTCTAGGTGGGATGAGACCAGAAGAGATGTCAGATTCACTTCCTCGGACACTTCACACACTGTCCGATGAGTCACACACACACACACATGCACGCGCACACACACACACACACACACACACACACATGCCAGGCTTAGTGTGGTCAACAAGCTCCTCTCTCCCCTGCACTCACGTCAGGCCGGCATGACTGTGGCCTCAAGATGTGGCGGGAGACAGAGAGCTCAATGAGGGAAACTGAAGAAAAGAAGGAAGGACAGAAGAGAAAATGAAAAAGAAAAAGAAAACTGAAAATGACAAGGAAATAAAGAAAAAACTAAACGTGTTTTTCTTTCTTTGGTCATTTTGAATTAAGAAAAGGACAGAAAGAAACTGAAAAAAGACAGAAAAAGGAAGAAAGAGAGTGTGAGAGACTGACAGAAAGGAAGAAAAGAGAAAAAGAAAGAAAGAAAGAAAAAGAAAGAAAAAGAAAGAAAGAAAGAAAGTGAGCGATGGGGCTGACCTTTTTGGAGATGAACTTCTGTTTCTGGCTGAGGTTGCGGGGCTTGTGGTCCAGGCCCTGGCGGTTCTCGGGCTTCTTGACGCGGTAGATGCGCACCAGCCAGTGCTCCGAGGTGAAGGCCTCCTCCAGGTGCTTCAGGCGGATGTCCTTGTTGCCGATCTCGGCGTTCCGCGTGCGGTCGAAGCCCGGCGGCGTGCGGAAGTCCAGCTGCAAAAGATGACGACGAGGAGGTGGAGGAGTTTCAGCAGGATTTTAGTTTACGTTATTCAGGGAAATAGGAATTCCCGCACACTGCTCATTCCGCAAGCACGATTTAGGAACTTCACCGAAGTGTCGTAAAGTTAATAAATCTTGCTTGCGGAATGGGCAGTGTGCGGGAGGTCTTATTTCCCCAAGTTAGACCGCGCCCATCTCCAACGCACCCCTCTTCTTCAGAGGTGTGCAAAAGCTAATTTTCTTTCTGAACATTTACGTTATGTGAGTAACCCGGGGAGCAAAGATCAGCTGGGTTTCATGTCTCTGGCTTAAATCCCAAAACAGAATGCTGACAAAACCAAACATGCATATTTCATGTCCTGTGAGATTACTGGCCGTTTCCTGAATAAATCATCCCAAGCTAAACTATCAACCTGGCTGTCTGCCTCTGGGTGAAATAGATACTTTCAGTAGAATTATTACATCATTGCTTTGCCAATGTGGTCTACTACTGATCAGAGTTTTCTGTGCACCAGGACCTGCATTTCATCACGAATAAAAGGATAACTACAGGGTTCTCAACATTTTTGTACACTCTGTACACAAATTGTGCTCTTGGTGAGAAGCCAAAGAATTTGCAGTGTGCTTTGACTTGTTATCTTGTTGGAAGATGTAACAACGCCAAAGTGTAACATAGTTTTTTAACATTCTCTACTCTCCACAGTTTTACTTCTACTTCAGACAATTTGTCAGAGAGTACAAATAATTCTGAGCCACACTGTAGGTCCCACCCACAAGATTCCCAACCTTACTTTAGCCTAAGCGATCATTCCCACCCAATCCCCTGCCGGAATACTGCCCCCTGTGGGCGTGGCAGAGCCAGTAGAGCGGTGTGCCTACCTGCATCTCTCCGAAGCGGTAGTAGGACATCTTGTACATGAGGCAGTTGAGCAGCGTGGGGGAGCCGGCCTTGTCCACGCGGAACTCGCCCTGCGGCGTGAAGTAGTCGCTCTCCTGCAGACCACAGAAGCAGACTGGGGGTCAGGCTTGGGGGAAACAAACTTCTTGCGTTTCTAAAATAACATTTCTTAACTATTCTCGCGGTAAGTTTCAAACGCTTCGCATCCCCCATAATCTGATATATTCAATGGGAAGCGACATTTTAATCCATCAAATAATAGATATTAAACTTAAGCTTACATTCAAAAAAAAAAAAAAACACTTTTCTTTAGACAGGTCACCCTGATACAAAATTCCCATAACTGTACAGGTTCCAAATGACACACAAATAGACTAACGAATAGATTTCAGCTTGCGTTTAAATGTTTTATCAAAAACAATTCTCCATTTGCAGCAATTTAAACTTGGCACCATAACAGCTTGAATGATCCTCTATTTAATATGTCCTCTAATTTGAAGCCTTTGCTCCCTTGGCTCTCTTGTTGGGGCAGAAAAGTGGCTGAGAGTCATGTGCTCGTCACGAGGGTGTGTACGGTAGTACACCACAGCTCTAGAGTTTAGGCAGTGTGGAGCTACAGCCTTCTTTGTTACAAACTCTTTAGAATCTGTACAAATTATACATTTTTCCAACACTGAAGCACTCCCACATGGTCACTCTTTCCACATTGCTGAAGAGATGGTGATGGTGGGTCTATGAAGGAAACACCTCACAATACTAAGTAGGTGAAAATGACTTCAAAAGAACTGCATTCGACCAGTCTGTTTGCTTTTCCCTATTTTGGTCTCCCCCTTATACTGAGTAGTCTCTTGGCTATGACTGCGGCTTTTAATCTCTGCCTAGAAGGCCATCATTACACTGGTGCCTCTCCACTAATGAGGATGCTAATGATGTGCCTGGTGTTTTATAAGCTCTCTCTTCATAAAACCGCCAGCTGATGACCTGTAAGTCATCTGCTACCACACTAGAAAGGTTGCGACGCTCTCATCTATATTTGTGCACTGGGGCTTCTGTGTTGTGCATCCTGCCTGATGCTGAATGCTTTGTTCTGTGAAGGATGCAGCAACCAGCTTTTGAGGATGGCTTTATTGCTAATTTCCTGCATGGAATGGCCAATTTTCAGGACAACGGTAGGTTTTTGAACCATAATATCCAGCTATAGCTGGATTCTGTTTCTAAGTTAATCTGTCTGTTTGGCCATTTAAAAGAGCACATTTAATTTCTCAGGTGCTAATGCCTCAGATGTCTGGGCGGCCACAGGAGGCTGGTTTTATGGCTTCCTCGAGCTGTGCAACAGTCTTCAGCCACATCAACATAAATACTTTTAGGTTTTAAGCCTAAATAAACCTTTTACACATAATCATTTACAGTTATTACTATTTATATTTCAACACATGAATTCTTTATGGCCATGAGGATAACTCATTCAACAATATCCATTTCCTGCTGTCATGCTCTTTTTCAACAATGAAAATATCCCCACTGGTGAAGTGACTGGGATGCACATAAAAAGAATGTTTTGTCCTTTTTAAACGAGGTTAATCAGTGGTCCACAACTACTGAACTGAAATGACTATGAAATTCTCTCTAAGAATCCATTAATCACTTATCCTGGATCATTTAGCTTGCATTCACATTGTAACAATCACATAAAAAATATAAGCCAATCAATCCAAAAAACATCTAATCATGTGATCATCACAGCGTCACCCAGTCAGACACGCAGCCTCCCAGCAGCCTGTGCGTGTGGTCAGAGCGGGCAGTGAGACGAGACGAGGGCAAGCACTCACCCTGATGTCCTTGGGGTGCTCTCCCTCGGCGATGCGCACCATCCACAGGAACTTGTTGATGTCATCGCCCGAGTAGCCAATCACGCCGCCGAAGATGATGAGGACGTAGTCCACGTCCAGAGACTTCATGATCTCGTACGCTGCACTCTCGTTTGACGACATGGCCTTGCCAACCTGTGCAGCAGAGGAACAGTCACGCTCAACAAACATATTGGCCACTAGATGGCTCCACTGCCACATTTCTCTGGCAATGAAAATAAATAAATAAAAACCAGCACACACGCAGCTCCATTAGCCTGATGGACCAGCCTCCACTCTCCATAGGCATAGGCTTACTCCATAGTGGGTGGATACTTTGGTTGAAGCCTGGCCCAATGGTTTTCGAAATTCACACAATCATGTCTGACTGAAAACCAAACAATTTGGTTGAGGCAAGCCGGAGCCTCTCCGTATACAGCGAGCAGACAGCAAGTGGCCGTTTTCTGTCCGTATTCATTTGGAATGTACGTTAACAGATTACACCATTTCCACCGCACGCGTGATCTGAGCGTATTCTGTCACACATACACACATATTGTACATGGTTACGTGCTGTACACACTCAAGTCGGTGGAAATGAGGCCTTAGTAGAGTTGCCTGAAGGAGTAATGTAGCAACACATAACATTGAGCTGAGCTGCCCTGCAAAGCCAAAAGGCAGTAACTACATATTTTGTCAAAACTGAGTTTATACTGGAAATTGTCTACTCTTTGTCAACTCCTTTGTGACTAAATATCTTGCTTCTTCAACTTAAAAAAGTACTTAAAGGGATTACCACTATTACACCAACAACATGTTTGACTGGGTATTATGACAACTTTAAAAGCACGCTTCTCGGTTTCAGTGTTCATGTAGTTACTGCCCTTTGCCTTTGTATGGCAGTGAGGTGCTATGGCGTCGCTAGCCTGGCTACAGCTCCGTAGCTATAGTGTGACAGAGGAGTATGGTACTGCTGGTGGAGAGATGGGCATCCTCACCAGTGCTATGTGACTGTTGTTCCAAGTGTTGTTGTCCACTAGCGTGGTTCGATTGGCCATGCCGGCGATCTGGTAGCCGTAGTCCCACCAGGACATGACGCGTGCGTGCTCGTCTGTGTTCTGCCGCAGCCAGTAGTACGCCTCTCTGAAGTCATCCAGAATGTTGCGAGATCTGTTCGGAGAAAAAAAAAAAAACATATATATTTTTAGACATATTCTCAACAGCAGTACCACCACATGCTCACTTAAATGTATGTGTGTGTGTGGGGCGGGGGGGTGTTGTATGAGGCCTAAACCACAGTGCAGTGGATGGAGTAGGTGTTGCTGGTGACCCAGGTGCAGTGTTAGTCTGTGTGTGTGAGAGTGTGTGTGTGTGGTGTGTATTCTCACCCATGGTTGTGTGTGTGTGTGTGTGTGTGTGTGTGTGTGTGTGTGTGTGTGTGTGTGTTCTCACCTGTCATGATTATATGAGGCCAGCACTACGCTGGGGCTGGAGTAAGCGTTGCTGGTGACCCAGGTGCAGTGTGTGTGTGTGTGTGTGTGTGTGTGTGTGTGTGTCCTCACCAGTCATGATTATATGAGGCGAGCACCACACTGGGGCTGGAGTAGGCGTTGCTGGTGACCCAGGTGCAGTGTGTGTGTGTGTGTGTGTGTGTGTGTGTCCTCACCCGTCATGATTATACGAGGCGAGCACCACACTGGGGCTGGAGTAGGCGTTGCTGGTGACCCAGGTGCAGTGCACGGCGAACATCATGAGCAGCATGAGCATCAGCATGGTGACGATGCTCTTGATGTTGGGCCCCAGGCCCTCCTCCGCCTTCTCCTGCTCAGACACGTGCTTACGCACCTTCCCCGCCTGCACACACACACACACACACACACGCACACACACATGCACGCGCACACACACGCGCACACAAAAACATGCACGCACACACACACACAAACACATGCATGCACACACACAAACATGCACGCACACACGTGCACACAAACACACACAAATACACACAAATACAAACACACACAAATACAAACACACACAAACGCACGCGTGCATACACACGCATGCACATACACACACGCATGCACATACACACACAGGCGCACGCAAATTCATACAAACACACACACATGCACGCACCCACACAAACACGCACATATATACACGCCCACACAAATTCACACAAACACACACAAATGCAAACACAAACACACACAAAAGTTGGGATGAAAAAAGGACTAAAGTCACCTGGCAGTAAAGCATCTGGCGGCAGCTTGCAGCCATCAGCACATTCAAAGGACAAAGCAACAAAACAAGCCCTGCGTGTGTGTGTGTGTGTGTGCGTGTGTCTGTGTGTGTGTGTGTGTGTGCGTGCGTATGTGCGTGTCTGCTGAAGCAATGGCGTAAGGCCGCGAGTCCAGCACAGGGTGACTCATTACGACTGACTTGCATGGAAAAAGGGGCTAAAAACTGCTACAGCGGTAACAAGGTGCTTCTTTGTCCTGGCTCTCCGTTTGGCGTTTGTTGTAGCTGCGTTTCCCAGCTGCTGCAGGTCTGCCCAACAAAGGCACGCCATCCATCTAGTGCATTTAGTCTTGTCGCAGCACACACGCTAAAGACACCTGGGGCCTCGCTCCAACAACGGGAATTAGCATCAAGCCAAGGTTAATTTGCTCTTAAGTATTTGGTGAAAGTCCTAATAGAAGAGGCCCATGGCTTTGCTCTAAAGGGGGGAGTGAAACTATGTGTCTGCATTTATCAGGAGGTTTACTACTGACTTTGGCTTAACTCAGCCTGGCTTGTCTAATCCACATTCTTGGAATAATTCAACATTTCGAATATAACATGGACAGAAACTAGAATTTAGTCGATCAATCAGTGGACCAATCAAATAGTGAACCAATCAATAAGTGTGATGGTATGACAATTAAAGCAAAGCAATGCTAAGTAGTTCTCGTTTTCGGTCGCCCCACATGTTGGAAGAGGAACTGTCTCTCATAGAAAAACTATAGAGAGGGACAGTCCACTCCTCCAAACTTCCTTAGTGCGGTCATAGCCCATGGAGCATATAGCGAATTCAGAAGTGCCTTTCACCCTGTTACAAGTTGGTGAACCACTGAAACCATTTGGAAACATTATTTTAAACTACTTAGTGTTGCTTTAAACCTAGCTTGTCTATTCCACATTCTTAAAATAACCTGGAAATTGGAATAATATAAAAACAAATCAGTCGATCAATCAGTCCTTCAAGTAAACAATCAATCCATCAATCAGTCAATGGAGCAATCATGAAGCTGTGTGATGGTGTAACAGTTAACAGGTTGGCGTGGAGGCTGACCTTGTCGTAGAGGTTTCCGGAGCTCTTGCGGTCGTCCTCGTCGCTGCTGTCGTCGGCGGGCGGGCTCTCGCGCTTGCTGTCGTCGCCCAGGTAGTGCTCGAACACGCTGGAGAAGGCGATGGCCGACAGCATGCACACCACGGGCGTGAGCGTCAGCATCAGGCGCACCATCACGCCCGCGAAGTACACCGCGCTGATGGCGTACAGGGCCACTGGGGGGCAGCACAGAGCACACGGGTCACCGACAGCACACAGCTCAGAGGACTCAAGTGCCACTAGTCAAAATGTCTCCCATTTGTCACTGTCATTACTCACAGCACACAGTGCATACAATGCTACTGCCGCCTGCATTTAACCCCTTTACACACGTGAGAAGAGGGCAGCCACTAGGGCAGCCATGACAGTGACAGCGCCCAGGAAGGAGTGTGTGGGAACGGTACCAGTGTGGGGGTAAGAGTCCGTCGCTGGCTCTTCTGGCAGTTGGTGGAATCCATGAAATAGTAAAAACCGCACTCTAGAAATATGATTCTTAAGGTCGGAGATGATTTATTGGGAAGCATGGCAAATAAGACAAACGTTTCGGCCTGACGTCAAGACACTGAAGATGGCTTAGGCCGAAACATTTGTCTTTTCTGTCGTGCTTCATTAAATCATCTCCTTAAGAATCACATTTCGAGAGGGCGGTTTTTACTATTTCGTGGAATAACTCATTTTCAGGCACCCAAAGTCCTTACTCATTCCATTGGGAGTTGAGCACACTTTCTCTCAAAAAGTTGGTGGATTCCAACCTGCAACCCTCCTCTCACAGGTATATTACCTTACCGCTCACTGCCAGGCCAGCACCGCCCCAAGAAAGCCTGAGCTTTTAAACTTTGGCACTGCCGAGCAAGACTTATAAGTGTGTCGAAGAACATGACAAGAGGACAGTGAGGATGAAACAAAAAGCTATGCCCGCATTGATACTTTGTTCAGACTCATCCACGATGAAAGGCAAACAGTAAAGGAATCCGGGGAGTGGGGCTAGCTATTCACTGACTTTGTACGCAGGCTTCTAATTCAGCTTTTTTTATCCACTGTGCTCTAATAGAGGGACAGGCATTGCCTTACTCATCTGACAAATAATTGTTTCCATTCATGGTGAGCTGAAATAAAACTACTACATGCAATAATGAGAAAACTAATCCATACACTGTTCTTTTAATCTCAAATGAGTAAATGCTTAAAATAAACGCTTGCAGACACATCAATATGGCATAGCCTAAGCAGCTTTGTGCATCACCAAAGTAATCCTGGGGTTTCAATTAGCTACAGCTGTTTAGTTTGAGTACAGCCATACAGTTTGAGGTGCTGTTCTGCCAAAACTACTGCACAGAACCCGCCTCCACTTGAGATGCAGCCCCACTGCTAAAACTGCACACACACGTGATGCTTTAAAGCGCAGATGTTGTGTGAATGTGGATGTGTGGATATGTGAATATTTAAGATTGAACAAAACTAGAAGTAAAAATTAAACAAAAACTAAACAAAAATAAACAACCAAATAATTTAAAACATTAATAAATGATTTTTAAAGAAGTTCTTTTAAACATCTATACTAGTTAGAAATGAGATAAAAATGGCTATCTAAATTTAAGGTTCTAGATACATTCAAAAGATGGGACCTTAAAAACAACTGCAGTAACTTTCCTACAGAAACTGTCTTTTGGTTCTCATGGCAGAGCAACATGAGTAACATTGTTGGGGGTTCCTGATGGTGTTGCTGTCTGCTAATGGTGGTAAAGGCAGAGTGCGAATCTAAACTGACTGCATCACCACCTTGCCAACAGATATGCACTCAGAAGCCACACGGAGTCACAGATAAAAGAAGAATAATAAGGTTTTGCAGCCACCACAAATGTGCCTGAGCAAAGTCACACACACGCAACCTCTAGCGATTCCTAATTAGTGAAAGAACAAGGTGCGATCATGAAGGAAGATAACAGTTCACCTGACTACAGACCAATAGGCACTGCGAGCAGGGGTCTGGCATGTGTCAACAAGTGAAATTGCGACACAAAAAGGACTGAACCAAGAGGGCACTGAAAGTTCAGCTTTCACAGTGGGCTGTTTAAGTCCATTACAAGCCGGGTGGATGTGGTGATATAACAGCAGTCAGAAAAGGGGAGCGTTTAATTCCAGTGGGCGGGCAGCACATGAAAAGCAGCAGTCGCAGAGAGGGGGATTTCTCCGGCTTGATCGCACGAGTAATTAGGCTACAACGCAGCGCTGACGTGGGCTGGCAGGAATGCGAATTGGCCGGGACGCGTTAACCAATACTGGCGCTCTGCAGTCAGCAGCATCGAGGCTCGCTGCCCGGGCCCCTCCAGTCAGGGAGCCAAAACACGTCAAGCTCTTTCCTGGAATATCGGAACTTACACGGACCAACCCTCCCTCCCCCTACCCCCCACCCATTGGTCTGTAGAGAACCAAGCCACTCACCCAACCCAGCCCCTCACTCCTCCTCCTTAGCCCTGCTTACCTCAGTGCACTGCCCTCTAATAGGGGCTGAGCAAATGTTATGAGAGGGAGCTACTCAGATCAGGCAAAATGCTAATGAGAGGGTTCCTCCCCGGCAAATGTAGGTGATTGTGGGGAGGGGAGAGGGTGCATGGTGCACTTTTAATAACATCTCCCTCTACACACAGGCCTGCTGGAGGGAGGGACGGTTCCTGTAGAGGGGCTGCTCGGGGGGCGGGGGGGGGGGGGGGGGGGGCAACCCTCCGGACCCTCCTCCGGAGCCTCGACCTTCTCTATCCTCTCTGCCCTAGAAAGACTTGGGGGATTCAATTAAATGAAAGGCACAGGGTATACGACACACTCAGCCAGATGAAAAAAAGGCTATCTGTCTTTCAGGCCGTTAAAAACTATTTGACACGCTAGCAGTGAGAGAGATCAATGGTGGGTGGGCGATGGGAGGGGGGCAGTGGGTGGGTGAGAGGTGTGAGCTAAGCAAACACAGCATAGGTTTCTGAATAGACTCCTCTGTCAACCACAGAGCCATATGCCACTGTTTACCCACCAGAATGTCAGAATCAGTCATGGATCCCATACACTCCCACACTTTGGCCGCTTGGTGAATTCAGGCCACCGGCTTTGGAGAACGTCTTAAAAGCACAGCGTGACGCTCTGTGTGGGCAAGTGCTGGGCTACTTAAGGCGATGAGTCATTTGCTGCCGACGCTCCATAAGAGCAGCACAGAAATCGCACTCGAAGCTCGATCAGGACACACAGGTTGTGTTTCGATGGCGAATCGCCACTAAGTACACCCACTACACTCTAACTCCATCATGAATGCGACCTCACAGATGCTGGGCCACGTGCCAGATACCTAGCAGTTGTTGCCATCATTATCAAGATCCAAGATGGCGGCATGCACAGAAGCAGCCAACCTATCCAAACTTTGGTGCTTCTATAGCATTATCAGACAGCACGTATCTAATACAGGCAGCATGTATCCAATACAGGAAGCCCCAAAACAAAAATCCTCATGGGGACTGTTTGTTTGCTCAACCTGGGACTACTGAACCATTTTTAGCAGTCCTTGCTGAAAACATTGCAGGTAGCAGTCCAACATCTGCGCTCGGGCTCTGTGTTGTACTCCAAACATTTCTTCTACCAGCTGGAGATGCGTTAGGCGTCATTCCCACCGACTTGAGCGTGTACAGCACGTAAACGTGTACAATATGTGTGCATGTGTGACAGAATACACTCAGATCGCACGTGCGGTGGAAACAGCCTAATCCATTAACGTGCATTCTAAATGAACACGGACAGGAAATGTGTACTTGCTTTCTACGCACTGTATACGGAGAGTGTTTGGTGGAAATGAGCCCTTAGGGATGAAAGGCACGGGGTAAAAACAAATGCATGTCCTAGAAGCGTCTGCTGGCTAAGCTACCCCACCACATCCCAGCCCAGCCCAGCCTCTCCCTACGCCCTAGCCAGGCCTACCGAAGACGCGCTCGTCGTTGATGTTCTTGATGCAGAACCAGAGGCCCGCGGGGAAGGTGCACACCAGGATGTGCAGGTCGAAGAAGAACGACACCCAGGTGGTGGGCTGGTGCTCCGACACGGAGGCGATGATGGGGATGTGGATTTTGGCGTACCTGAGGAGACACCACACAAACACACACACACACACAGACACAAACACACACACACAGACACAAACAAACACACACAGACACAAACACACAAGCACACACACACACAAAGACACACACAAACAAACACACACACACATAAACACGCACACACGCACAAACACGCACACACAGGAGACAGGACTTTTTAATTGCAAATACTAAATAAAAACGGGTGTGCTGAGGCAGTGCTAAGTGACAGTTGTGGATGTGTTGGTGTCGCCGAGGGGGGGTTCGCTGAGGTGGGGGGGGTTGTAGGGGCTAAGCGATTTGGCAGGGGAGTAAACACTAAACAGCAAATATTTCTCAATGGGGAGGGGCCAGCTCCATTAGTCAGCACTTTTTTGCTGAGTGATAAAGTGCTGTAAAGCAGGCGCCATGGGGGACCTTAATGGTGATGGCTCTGGCAGGGACCCAACAACCACCCTGCCGCTAAGCTGTACACAAATGTCATTTAGCATCACAAACTCTACAAGGGCATAGCAAGGAGCTTCCCCGCCCCCCCCCCCCCCCCCCACCCCACACCTTTCTTTTTGCCATTTCTTTTGGAGTAGGTAATATTTTAACGTGGCGGATGGTTGATGCAATGCTATGGTGGGGAGACGTCACCCCCCTCGTTCTGTTTGCCTTTCAGATGAAACAGAATAGGGCTGCATCTGATCTCTGCTGAGGAAGTGGAAGTGAAAGAGAGACGTTGACACTGACACCACGTCTCTGTGCATCCGTGTGTGTAGGAAGAGGATTCTGCTGTGTGTGTGTGTGTGTGTGTGTGTGTGTGTGTGTGTGTGTGTGTGTGTGTAGGATTGTACTGTGTGTGTGTTTAGGGACGCGTGTTTCCTTTGTGTGTTTGTGGTGACGTGATTCTGATACGTCTGTGTGTGTAGGAGTGTGATTCTGCTATGTGTGTGAGTTTGTGTGTGTAAAGGGACGTGATTATGCCATGTGTGTGTGTGTGTGTGTGTGTGTGTGTGTGTGTGTGTGTGTGTGTGTAGTGTGTGTGTCGTGTGTGACTATGTCATCTAACAGGTTGCGTGTCTGTGGCTGCAGATAATCATCTCCTGAGCTGACCTTTATCCATCACTCTCTCCCTCTCTGTCTCTCTCTTCTCTCCTCTCCTCTCCTCTCCTCCCTCTCTCTCTCTCTCTCTCTCTCTCCCTCTCTCTCTCCTCCATCTCCCCCATCTCCGATCCCTCACGCTCGCCCTTATCTGCAGTGCAGCAGATGCGCTCGGCCCGCTGATGGTACCTCACTAAGACCCCCTTCTCCACCTGCCTTTATCCCCGGAGATTAGGGAGCGCGAGATGGGGCTGCGCTTTTATGAGCGTACGACAGAACAAATAGAGCCGCATTAGTTATGAAGTGGGAAATGCAGCACTATTAGACGAGGGGAGAAAACAAAGACAACATCTGTCTCTCTGTCTCGCTCTCTGTGTCTGTCTCGCCCTCTCTCCCTGTCTGTCTCGCTCTCTCTCTCCCTGTCTGTCTCGCTCTCTCTCTCCCTGTCTGTCTCGCTCTCTCTCTCTCTCTCTCTCTCTCTCTGTCTGTCTCGCTCTCTCTCTCTCTCTCTCTCTCTGTCTGTCTGTCTCTCTCTCTCTCTCTGTCTGTCTGTCTGTCTCGCTCTCTCTCTGTGTCTGTCTGTCTCGCTCTCTGTCTGTCTCGCTCTGTCTGTCTCGCTCTGTCTGTCTCGCTCTGTCTGTCTCGCTCTGTCTGTCTGTCTGGCCCTCTCTCTCTGTCTGTCTTGCTCTCTCTCTCTGTCTGTCTTGCTCTCTCTCTCTGTCTGTCTGTCTCGCTCTCTCAGCACACAGAGACCATGGTGGGGAGGTGCACGCTCTCGTGTGATGGACTGCAGGGGCATTAGCGGTGTCCAGACTCTGAAGTCTGGCTTTAATGCCGTGCTCTCTGCATCGCTGCCACCTTCCATTACATCAGCCCCATGTAGAGAAGGAAGAGCAGGAGGAAGAGGAAGAGCTGGAGCTGGCTACTCCGCACTGCTGCACGGCGTGTCCGGTTTAGACAGAAAGAGCTCCTTATTTGGTCTTTGACTTCCATTTCTTAAGAAGGATGTGGTTAGTTGATGTGGTTAGTTAAATGTTCATTTAGGCTACAGAGAAGATATTTTAAAATTCTGTGTGTGTGTGTGTGTGTGCGTAGGCCTCTCTTCATTGGCCTGATTGTGAAGGCTGTACCTACCCCGTGTCCCAGAGTGAGTAGAATCTACCGCTCCAGGGGGCGATGTACCCTGAAACAAACACAAACAGCACAGATGCACAGGCACAAATTAATAACGCCCGCCATGACCACAACCAGGCCTGGAATGTCATCATGTTAGGGGCAAGGCCACTTGGCCTTTTGTGTTGTGGAAGGGCATCAGGGCCACTGTGGGCTTCTGGCAGATACTTTTTTCAAGGGCACAAGGCCAAATTCAGAGGGCACGAGGGCCATGGCCGTCATGGCCCTTGTAAAATTCCTGCCCTGTCCACAACACAACCTAAAACAATCACACATAACACCACAATCAAAAAAAAAAAAAAAAAAAAAAAACTACACAAAGCTACACAAAAAAGCACTAGGGCATCCAGAGCCTGCTCATGAAGAGACACTGGTGGCAACTGAGAGATGTTTTTTTCCTGTCACCTCTCTACCTCCCTCTCTCTCTCTCTTTCCCAACATGGTGCGTGTCGAGCAGCGTTTTAATTGATTTCCAGTAAGCAGAGGTGCTGAGTGCAGTGTGGTGAGAGGAGGAGGAGGAGAAGAAGGAGGAGGAGGAGGAGGAGGAGGGAGAGGAAGGTAGGAGTAGGGCAGCTCGTGTCCTAATGAGATCTCCCAGGCCTCACGGCTGCAGTGCTGGACCACAGATATGAGTAATGAACGAGGCGAGAGAAGACAGGAGGAAAAAAAATAAAAATAAGTAAAACACGAGTCAGGATGGGTGCGGCTCAGGGTGTGTGTGTGTGTGTGTGTGTCTGTTTGTGCGTGCTGGACACTGGTGGAGATGTTTATGCAGAGGGTGTTGAACCTCGGTTTTAGGGTAAACAGAGCGAAATTGAGGAAGAGTTCAAGACAGATGGTGTTGGGAAGGGTCATTTTGCTGAAATAATGTGGTAGTAGGCCTATGGCATGCTGTGGTACTATCTACACAGTGGCTGTGTTCTAACTCTGCTTGTCTGTGAAGATTCTCACTCATCCAGGTCATGGTAGTCAAAGGGGCTAAGTTGTAAGCAACTGGACTTCTTTTTAGAGCTTGAAGACATTTTACCTTTCATCCAAAAGGTTTCTCCAGAACTGAACAGTGACAGTGCATTATTACGCCACACAAGAGCCCACATAAACGGGGCATTGCTTCGCTGTCGCATTACATTATTGAGTCACACAAGAGCCCGCAGTAACAGGGCATTGCGTCACTACGTCATTCTGTTACTGTGTTCGTCCGCTGCGGCGCCACTGGACTGCAAGAAATGCTGTCTTGTGGTGACCTTGCCAAACTCTAAAGCAGTTTGAGCTGCATCTTGTATGTATGAATTGTGCTGTACAAGTAAACATTATTATTATTATTATTATATTAAAAAGAAGTCCAGTTGCTTACAACTTAGTTCCTTTGATGACTCTGGTTTCTTTTTGTATGTGGGAGCTACCTAGTAAGCTGGACATGGTGCTGGTCCTCTCTGCTTATCCACGAGTGTGGTCCGTGGGGCTCCCACTCACCTGTGTATGTCAGGTAGATGACCGTGAGGAAGACCACCCCGGCGGCCAGCGACACCCCCAGGAAGAAGAGCGTCTGGAACTCCTGCCGCGTCAGTCGGTCTTTCAGGTACTGCAGGAAGGCGTAGGCCTGGAGCAGTGCGAACACACCTGCCACACAGACAGACAGACACACACACACGCATGCGCGCGCACACACACACACACACACACACACACACACACAATGAGGCCATGCTCACAACTGCATAACTCAAGTGTGCTGTTCAGCAGAGTCTCCTCTGCTCTGCGAATCGTGTCAGGCGTGAGGCCCTACCTGCTGCTGCCATGTGCTCGCTGGTCCTGATTGGCTGGAAGCCCACGAAGGGGATCTGCATGGACAGCACCAGGCCCACGATGAAGAAGGTGCTGTAGGCTGCAGGAGACAGAACGGGAACAGCACAATAGGTGAAAAATGACACCATTAGTGTCACGGCACATCAGGTCCCCCACGACAGCACGCGCACACATATGCAAGCACAATCTATGTCACACACACACACACACATACACACACACCCTCAAGAGTACCCACGGTCCCAAGCACATCAAAAAGATCCACATATCCCATTCACAAGCCTCCCAATGAAGGCATGGTGATTCATCCAAATCTTCTTTTGGCAGGGGGTGGTGGTGGAGCTACTGTAGTCTATTTCATTCCTGTGCAGGAAACGCAGTGTGGAGCTAATGAGCAGGAGGCCGGCGGGGCCCTGTGCGGGGGAGAGGGGGCCTGTGAAGGAGCTCTGGGATCTATAAACTGGGCCATGGGCTCCCCACAGGGGCCACCAGAGAGCGTGAGAGAGAGGGAGCGAGAAAGAGAGAGAGGAAGCGTGAGAGAGAGAGAGAGAGAGAGAGAGAGAGAGAGAGAGAGAGAGAGAGAGAGAGAGAGAGAGAGAGAGAGAGAGAGAGAGAGAGAGAGAGAGAGAGAGAGAGAGTGAGACAGACAGACAGAAACACAAAGGTAGAGAGCGAGAGAGAGAGCAAGAGAGAGAGAGAGCATGAGAGAGAGAACATGAGAGAGAGCATGAGAGAGAGAGCATGAGATAGACAGACAGCCAGAGAGAGAGACAGAGCAAGAGAGAGAGAGAGCGCGTGAGACGGACAGACAGCCAGAGAGAGAGAGAGAGCGCAAGAGAGAGAGAGCATGAGAGAGAGAGAGAGCATGAGACAGACAGACAGCCAGAGACAGAGAGAGAGAGCAAGAGAGAGAGTGTGAGAGAGAGAGCGTGAGACGGACAGACACCCAGAGAGAGAGAGAGAGAGAGCGAGAGCAAGAGTGTGAGAGACAGAGCGTGAGACAGACAGACAGCCAGAGAGAGAGAGACAGCAAGAGAGAGAGAGCGTGTGAGAGAGAGAGAGAGCGTGAGACGGACAGACAGCCAGAGAGGGCGAGAGAGCAAGCGAGAGAGAGTGTGAGCGAGAGCGTGAGACAGACAGACAGCCAGAGAGAGTGAGAGAGAGAGAGAGAGAGAGTGTGAGAGAGAGAGCGTGAGACAGACAGACAGCCAGAGAGAGAGAGAGAGAGAGGGAGAGTGTGAGAGAGAGAGCGTGAGACGGACAGACAGCCAGAGAGGGCGAGAGAGCAAGCGAGAGAGAGTGTGAGAGAGAGCGTGAGACAGACAGACAGCCAGAGAGAGTGAGAGAGCAAGAGAGAGAGAGTGTGAGAGAGAGCGTGAGACAGACAGACAGCCAGAGAGAGTGAGAGAGAGAGCAACAGAATGAGCAAGAGAAAGAGCAAGAGGACGCAGGAGAAATACGAGAGAAAGCACGAAATAAAAATTGCCCATTTTTAGAAACACCACAAGACAAAACAATTCGACTGCAATCAAACACTTGAACATGCCTGCTTGGTGGGACTGTGTGTGTGTGTCTGTGTGTGTGTGTCTCTGTGTGTGTGTGTCTCTGTGTGTGTGTGTCTCTGTGTGTGTGTGTGTCTGTGTCTGTGTGTGTGTGTGTGTGTGTGTGTGTGTGTGTGTTGCTGTGGGGTTTCTGGGGCTGTGCTAAGGAGCAGTGGTGGGACTGCGGGTATGCTGGCTCAAACGTCTGCACACAACTCACTCAGGTGATCCTGCCGGCAGCCCATTTCAGAGCAAGTGCACTGCCGCGCTAACCATGACAGAACTCCACACTTCAGCTGCTCTCACACTTAAAAGGACAATTTCACAAGGCCGAAAAATACATAAATTTACTATTTATTTACATACTATTTATCTATGCCTTAGTTCTATCTAGTGCCTTATTTATGTATGCCTCCCACTGATGGTTCGTTACAAGTCTGCAAAGAAAATCGTGGTCAGATGCATTGCTTATGGAATCTAGCATCAAACATACAATGCAAAATAAAATATAGATTACTGGAGCACTTTATAAATGTCATCTAATTTTAGTGCACAGGAATGTACCATTAGGAGTTTCAGGACTACCATCGCATTCTTGGTACCAATGCAATTTGGTTGTGTCTGACAACACACTCGTCACTCACACACATCATTTATGACTTGGCCAACATTAGCTGCAGGGGCTCTATGGAATATTGGTCTGCACAGTAGCCTATGTTGTGCAACTTCATAAGCAGCTTAAAGCTTGTTTACCAACTTTGGTTGACCGTCTCATCAGTAATCAGGTTTCCAACCAACTTGTTAATGCGAATTTCAGTTATTTGAATAAGAAATCCTCATCTGGAAAAACTTGAAATGCGCATTAATCTTCTTAAAATCTATCTTAAAAATGTATGTGATGGGCATGTTCATTACAATGAATGCTCAAACCTAAACCCAACAGCTGTCCCCTGACCCTCAGCAAATTTTACATGGCCTAAAAATGTCCTGTCTTATTTGTCAAGTGAGCATGGACTGTCTGGCGGCGTTGTGGCAGCTTCGAGCATGAGCATGAGCAAACTCTGGCAATGCCATTCATCTCCTTGTAGGAGACACCAAACTGGAGATAACTCCATGAGTTCACATGTCCTATCCTGTTTCTGCAGTAGGCCATGGCCTGCAGGTGGATCTTCTGAACCAATCAGTTGTTTCTGACACTGAGCTTTTGTTCCGAGATATTACAAAACAATCCATTATTCTTGTTTTTATCACTGTCGTTAATCACGTGATTTGCATTATGATTTATGGCCTATGTTATTTCAGAAACACATAGAAAGTGGTTGCTTTACTTTTTTTACTTTTGTAGTATAGTTTATTCTCTTCTATTTTCTAAAGGAAAAAAAATGCTTCAGGTGAGATAATTTGGCAGAGCCCCTGCAGTAACTCCGTGGACCCCCGGTAAAAGACCCATATTATATAGTAAGGGTGCTATACAAGACTGCGGTTATGACTTTGACAAATGGCGAGCAGGCTCTGCTGGTTGCGTATTAGGGCTGCAGCCAACTAATCAACTACTGCGTTAATCAGGACTACCTTTATAATCAATTACTTGTTTAATTAGTCTTCATGAAATAGTAAAACTCTGTAATTCCAGATACTCAGAAGTCTGAAACTGAAGAACCAGACTGTACTACAGTGCCTACAGAAAAAAGCATCTATTAAAATGAAGACATGTTAACATATTTGCTTTATGAGTTGTAAACACTATAAATAAGTATTGGCAGAGGTACAGACCTGTGCATGGCCATAGGCTGTATGGATGAGCAGTAATTGAGACAATGGGCTTGTTTGAAATGATTGGCTGTCATGTCCAATAACGTCCCTACTTCAAGTCCAGAAGGCACTGCTTTAAGCCAGCCAATCACTCAGCCAGCCAGTCATTTCAAACAAGCCCATTAAGGAGGAGCTCATCCGTGGCTGCTGCTGTATTTAGACCGGCGTGCTGTGTGTGTGTGTGTTTGTGTGTGTGTGTGTGTGTGTGTTCTGTGTGCGTGTGTGTGGGGACAGGACAGCGGGGAGTGTGTGTTCTCAGCTCTGTCCAACAGGCTCACGCCATGCCACCTGACAGACTAGCAGCAATGTCACTCATTTGTCTGTCAATGAAACACACACACACACACACACACACACACACACACACACACACACACACACACACGTATGCAGATCAGCCAGATCTACAGTAAGCAGAGCATGCAAAAACATACATATGTACATATCTACATCTACCTAAATGTGAGAATTTTAGTTGTGGGTTGTTGAACATAAGCAGTGTGGGAGGTGTGTGTGTGTGTGTGTGTGTGTGTGTCTCATACTAACCCTGAATATGTATGGTTATGGGGATGCTAAAAAAAAAGAGTGAAAGAAGGCGATCAAACTGCCATTTTGTGTGTGTGTGTGTGTGTGTGTACAGTATGTGTGCATGTGTGTCCATGTATGCATGCAATTGTGTGTGTGTGTAGGTGCATGAGAGAGAAAGCCTATGGCGTGTGGGTGCAGGATTTGAGCGTACGCATAGTAAGCAGCATACGAGTGCACAGCCAGGAAACGCAGTATGTGGCATGTGGGAAATGAGAAGTGGAAAATGTTGGGGGGAGGCGGGGGGTGTGTGAGTGTCTGAGCACATGTGCTGCGAGACTGGAGTGAGAGCGTATGCGTTTGCCTGTGAGGGACGGCACGCGGTCACGACTGACAGTTCGGCGGTGACGACCCGACAGAGCGCCAGAGCTCTGATTCCGAATCATTACGGCTGAACGAGACGCCACCCTCATCCGCCCCACCTGCCGCAGTACTGTGCAATTTACCCGTCTCTCCATCAGTCCACACCTTCTGCTCTCTCCCTCCCTCTGTTCTATTCACCTATCCCTCCCTGCAGCTCACCAACTACCCTTCGCCCCTCCTCTCCTCTCCTCTCCACTCCACTTCACAGCGTCTCTCCCCACACCAGCAGCAATCTTACCTGCCTGCCTCTGTCTCTCTGTCTTGCTCTTCATCTTTCTGTCTTGACAATCCCCCACAGCCACAGCCACCCCAACCCAACCGCACTCCACCCTCTCCCCCACCCCCATGCATTCTCTACCCCCTCTTTCATCTGTCTGGTCCACCGCTCTCCTCAGCTCACCGCCCTGTCTCTGTTCCTCTCGTAGCCTCTCCATCTCTGGGGTATGGTGCTCCACACTTCTACAAACCCACCTCCACCCACCCACCCACCTCCACCCCGACCCCCCAACCCCTTCATCTCTCTGCCCTTCCTCCAGCCTTCATCTCTCGCAGCCGTCTCCTTCCAGGTCTTCTCCTCCCTGTGCACAAGTGTCCATTCTCAGGAAGTCAAACCTGCATATCAGCACGAGAGAGAAAGAGAGAAAGAGAGAAAGAGAGAGAAAGAGAGAGAGAGAGAGAGAGAGAGGAGAGAGAGAGAGAAGAGAGAGAGAGAGAGAGAGAGAGAGAGAGAGAGAGAGAGAGAGAGAAAGGGGGCAGGGCAAAAAAGCCCAAAAAAGCGCAGCTTGACTCCAATCAACAAGCAGTGCCATCGGGCGGATAACGGTGCTTGGCAAAGCAGTTGACCCTCTAAAAATCACTCTGTGCTCGGACCAAAGAAAAAACACAAAAAGGAGAGAGTACACTGCCTTGTGCCCTCATGGGGGAGGCACTGTGTGTTCCAGAGAGCGAGAAGAGACTGCACTGTGCCGTACGGCTACTCTCTGTACGTGAGGCTCCTGTCCCAGGGGGGTTGGGGGTGGGGGGGGTGCAGAGCAGGTATCTCCTTCAACAGTCACACACTCGGCCTCTGGGAAGGCGGGAGGTGAGGGCAGGCTACAGAATTAGCATAACCCACAGACCCACTTCACAGGAGGGCCGCCCCCCCTCCACCCCCGAAGCCCCTGCACATTGATCATCCCTAATCTAATCAATCTAATCTATTTGGGAGCGCAGGCTTCTTGAGTGTGGATGACAGATGATCCGTTGGGGGGATGTGCTCCACTGTTCCACACCTGTTCTTCTCACAGGGAGAAGAGATAGAGGGATAGAGGAGGGAGGGATAGAGGGATGGAGGGATGGAGGGACGGATGGGAGGAGAGTGGTGGGGGACAGGGAGCGACGCCAGAGAGGGAAAATTTCAAAATTTTCCCTCTAAAATTTCCCTCTAAATTAAAGGAAAAATCAGTAAATAGTGGAAGGGAGAGGATTAAAGCAAAGAGAATAAAAAGACCCATCAGATTAAAAAGGCCAGACAAAAACTGAACAGACAAAGAGAAACGAGAGAGTAGAGACAGAGAGAAAGCACAGAAAAAAAAAACAGAACGCAAGCAAGAAATGAGAGATCAAGGCGAGCGTAAGTAAGCGAGCGAAGCGAGCGAGGCAAGAGAGAGAGAGAGAGAGAGAGAGAGAGAGAGAGAGAGCGAAGAGAGAGCGAGAAAGAGAGAGATTGAGCGAGAAAGAGAGAGAGAAAGAGAGAGAGAGCGAGAGAGAGCGAGAAAGAGAGAGAAAGAAAGAGAGAGAGAGAGAGAGAGAGAGAGAGAGAGAGAAAGAGAAAGAGAAAGAGAGGAGAGAGAGAGAGAGAGAGAGAGAGAGAGAGAGAGAAGAGAGAGAGAGAGAGAGAGAGAGAGAGAGAGAGAGAGAGAGAGAGAGAGAGAGAGAGAGAGAGAGAGAGAGGCCTCTGGGAATGGTGCCTCCGTGGCCCCCGCTGTGGGTAAGCAGTGCTGCATCGGCACCCTTCCCCTTCTCTCCTTCCCTACCTCTCTCCCTACCTCTCGCCAGAGCCCCACTGCAGCACTCCGGCCCAGAGCCTGCACTCTTAGGGACCCTTCCAAAGGGGAGGCCAAGGCCCGTGGCAATCCATCAAAGCGCTAAAACAATGGCCCTCCCCATGCCCCTTGTGTGCTAGCGTACAATGGGAAAGGGGGAGAATGGTGGGAAGTCTATTGGCAGAAGAGGAGCACACATGCTGCACACTTCTTGCCTTCCCTCTCTCTCTCTCCCTCCCTCTCTCTTTTTCTCCCTCCCCTCTCCCTCTGTGGAGTGCGAACAAGAGGCTAAGGGCCGAACACGAGAGCCATTCATTTTTAAAGTCGGACTGCAGCTCTTGAACCATCGACCTCTTGCGCTGCTGGCTACTCTTTATACACACACACACACACACACACACACTGTAAGCTGAGCCTCAGGGATGGCTCTGAAACAAACAGCCGTGGTTAGGGCTTTGAAAGCCTATGCTGCCCTGCAGGTGTGCCTTACAGTCGTCCAAGTGCTCTGAGCGCATGTATAACCTTAGGGGTGTGACTTTTATATATTCTATAAAACCATGCATTCTACAACAATGTAAAGTCCTAAAAAAAACTCCACATTAGACTTTATGGAGCCCAACAATCTTTAAAACCCTTTATCCTCCCAACATTCAATTCACACTGGTGTGATGATACACCCTTAAACATCACAGATGCAGGATAGAGGATATAAGGGTGGGTGCTGATCACTGGCCAAACTGCAGCTGATCAGTAGCCACCATCACACTATCAGGCCGGGCCAGGCCAAGGCCATTTCCGGGCTAGTTGGTGCTAACGGCCTGGGGCCACTACTCTCTACTGGTGGGTGCAGACTGTCGAGCTACTGTCCCCTGGCGATTGCGCTTACGAATACAGATGGACACTGTCTCTCAAAATGTGCTGTTATTTTCATGTAAAACTCACCTATACATAGTGATGTTGAAAGATACTCCATGTTTTTTTGTTGTTGTTTGGAATGTATTTTAAAAATAAAGTCTGAGTCTAAAGTTATATTAAATTAAAAACAAATTGCGAGTTCACTACCGATTACCCCGGAAGCTGTGGTGTCATTTGAAACCCAGAGTTCCCGGCAAACATTCTTATAGAAACAAAACAACCACAACAATAGACGTGGTAAGACAAACACTATCCTGATTTATACATCATTGTTGTGTTGTGCGCTTTTAAACAATGGACAAAAATGGGCAGAAAGAACGAGCCAATATTTTAAAACTGTAGAGAAATAAAATATTGGATGATAGCGCTACTATTTACTAGTGTTAACTAAACATATCCATCGATACATCTCCTTATAACACAAATGCGACTACAAATAGGCTGTCCCCAGAAACAGAGCCATTTCGCCCAGTGCATGTTCACCCTACATGAGATCTCACATGAGAAAACCAGGAGCCAAAATCAGTCGATATCACAAGTAATTTGTGTTCATCTCCTTTTGCTTAAACAGCCTAGTCGCAGGTACACCCCGCCGCCCTTCACCTTGACCACGCCTCCGGCCCGAAGTAGCCCCTCTTGGCCGGAGGTTTTTGTGGAGCCAGAAATAGCCCTCAAAGTGACCCGCCTTTGGCACCAGTCTGAATGCGCTAGGCGTGGCACACCCGTGTTGGCCCGATAGTCTGGACACTGCCACTAGCCTTGTGCTTGGCCTCTTAAGGGACAGTTCTCGCGCAAGGGTCTGGCTGGAATAGTTTTGGACAGTCACCAGGATAGGTCCCCCTACTGGGAGGATAATATGGGACACTAATGCGTGCAGAATTTGTGACAGGTGGCTTCTGGGACTTGAAGGCCACTCACGCAGATTTGTCTGTGGGTGGCTGTGTGCTTCCATTAAAGTGTGACAGAGCCTTATTTGAGAAAAGTAGAGCAATGTGTGTGTGTGTGTGTGTATTGCGTGTGTGTGTATTGCATGTGTGTGTGTGTGTGTGAGACAGAGAAAGAATCTGTGTGGCTCACACTAAACCAACAAAAATGAGTTCTGAGCAAATCGATGCATATCACAATCTAGGTTTATGAGTGTGCATGTGTGTACTGCATGTGTGTGTGTATTGCATGTGCGTGTGTGTGGGTTTTGAGTGTGTGTGTGTGTGCACATGCTGACTCACCGATGTAGAGCCTTCTGCTGTAGCGTTGCATGAGCAGCAGAGCAAACACATGCAGAGGGATGAGGTTAATGATGAACACATAGCCTCCCCATGCCGACACCTGCAACACACACACACAGACAAACACACATACACAGTGTTAATACATTAATTATTTAACACACTGTTCATGTATTACGACCTTTAAAATGCAACCTTTAAAACTAATTCTTCATTAAAGGACATTATATTAATCACACAGGGGGTTAGATACACAGTCCAACTGATTAAAACTGACAAGCATGGACGTACACGACGCGCGATCTTTTGACCAACTAAACAAAGACTGGACTGGGCACAACCACCCTGCCACACCCACGCACGCACGCAGACACACACAGAAACGCACACACACACACACACACACACACACAGAAACTTGCTCGAGGAAGCTGCGTTCAACTTGGCTGACTTCTAAAAGACTTTGCTCATCTTGCCACCCCTGTGGCCCCCCTCGCTGCTCCACATCCTTCCCATGAGCCACTGGGGGGCCGGGCCATTTTAGCGCAGCAGCAGCAGCGGCGGGGGAGGAGACGGTGGGCTTGTGGGAGCGGTGGGGCCACTGGCCCTCGCATTACTCATGCCAGCCAACTTCTGTGAGGAGGGCCGCTCTGATTGGCTGCTCAGGGGATGGCTGGTTAACGTGGAGACGCATGGGAGCTCCCGTGGAAAAGGGGTTGGAGCTGGTTGGGGAGAGGGACCCGGTGATGGATGAGGCCGTTTGTTCCTTATTTACTTTACATATTCCCCCTAATGGAGACGAGAGGTGGGGGAGACACGGGAGGGCCACCGAGGCACATAGCCACCCCAACCCCTTTCTTTCTCACCCACCCGAGCAGTGCTACGCTAATAAGATGCAGTACACACACCTGACCAGACTCGGGGGGGGGGGGGGGGGGGGCAGTCACCAGCATGCGTATACACACACACACACACACACACACACAGCATATTACAGCCTTTTACACTTATGCCCAGCATTTTCCTACTTTTAGATTTACACCCCCACACAAACTGTGCCACTGTCTCCGTCTCTCTCTTGAGTGTTCATTTCTCTGTGGTGCTGGCTTTGTAAGAAGTGTCTTATGTAAAACACTCTCTCATGTGTTAATTTCTCTGTGATGCTGGCTTTGGAAAGAGTGGCGTATGTATAACTCACTCTCTCTCGTGTGTTAATTTTCTGTGGTGCTGGCTTTGTAGGAAGTGGCTTATGTGTAACACTCTCTCTCTCGTGTGTTAATTTCTCCGTGGTGTTGGCTTTGTAAGAAGAAGTGTCTTATGTGTAACACTCTCGTGTGTGTGTGTGTGTTAATTTCTCTGTGGTGTTGGTTTTGTAAGAAGTGGCGTATGTAGAACTGTCTGTCTCTCGTGTGTGTGTGTGTGTTAATTTTTCTGTGGTGCTGGCTTCATAAGGTGTGGCTGATGTATAACTCTCTCTCTCTCGTGTGTGTTAAATTTCTCTGTGGTGGCGGCTTCGGAAGGAGTGGCTGATGTAGCACTCACCATGTAGAAGTAGGAGAGGCAGCAGCCGATGGTCCAGAACACTGAACCCGTCTTCACAGACTTCACCTGAGAGAGGAAGAGAGAGAAACAGACTCAGTAAACGTATGCATCACTGCTATTGGAAATATGTTTTCATGCTTCTTTCCCCTACTGCAACAAACCCAAAGTGAGAGAGGTTATGGTGGACTAGCCCAGCCTCTGGGGCTTCAAGCAGACACACCGCAAAGGGCTACTTTACTTCACATAAGCATTTGGACAGACATCAAACACACACACACACACAGATACACACACACACACAGATACACACACAGATACACACACACACACAGATACACACACACACACAGATACACACACACACACAGATACACACACATACAGATACACACAATCACAATTTCTTGAAATAGACCTGGCCATTTCTGGGGCGGCTGGCTGAATTATTTAGTGTTTTCCTTCTAATGCCGGTGCTGCAGGGGTGGGGGGTGGGGGGCTCCTATGCAGGGGCCTTTAATAACACGCATAAAGGATGGGGGTGCGGGTGATGGTGAGGAAGGGGGTTTAAGAGGCGAAGGAGAGGCCAGAATACACTCCTTTTGGTCACACGCACAAACATTCTCCACATGGCTGCATCACTCAGCCCACAAAGCCCAAGCAAGCACACACACACACACACACACACACACACACACACACATACACACACACACACACACACAGACAATAATCCCACAATAAAAGCCTATAGCATGTTCATACTAAATCTATACAGATTTTTACATTCGCCGTAAACACAGCCATCAGTCAGACGGCTGTAACAAAGGCGATGGGCGAGTAAAGAGAGAGAGAGAGACTGGGGTAAACACAAGGTGGTGGTGGGGGGGTAGGTAGGGTAACAGGATGTAGAGGAGGAGGACTGACAACCTGGCCGAGGCCGAGCGGAGCGCAGCTACTGAATCAGCTGGAGCACTTCCCCTCTTGCCAAGAGCAGGAAATGGCTCGGGGGAGACATGACAGCTGTGACACGCGGGATTGGATCTGCGTGTACAGTTCTAAGTGTTCAGAGGGAAGCAATCTGGGGCTACAATAACCAGTACATGCGGGGGAGGTACAGCAGCAGTCTGGCGTTGGGGGCAGCGGGGGGGCACGTCTACCTTCTAAAGTCTGGAGGCAGCATCAGAGCCACACTATTCGCTGAAAAACAGACACACAATAGCCTGCAAGCTCACACCTGTGTACTGCTTGAGGTGATTTGCAGTTCAAAGACTACTACAGTTTGCAAAATACACATTCGCCAGACGTAACCTGATGTCTCCATGTACATGCACATATGTGTATACACACACACACACACACACACACACACACACACACACACACATACCACACACACTTATTGTTTGCTGTGGCTGTTTAGTTGCTGATGCATGTTGACGTGGTGGTAGGCTTGGCGTTTTTGCCCTTTTCCCCCCTGTTATTCTGTGTTCTTCGCTACTTGTCTAGGAGAACAGCAGACTCAAGCCTACTCGCCGTGCTAAGTCGTGCGCACGCAAAAGTGACGTCAAAATGACGTCAGTGAACATCTGGCGCGGCGTTTTCGAGTGCGCTTTTGCTGTGTCTGCACTTCATTTTTTTTTGTAACTTGCACACGGCAGTCCATTGAAAACAATAGGCAGAGGCTAGTCTGGTTTCAGCTAACTTTACTAGCCTAAACATATATTTTGCATTGCTACAAATCAGTTAAAATTACTGGAAACTCACAATAAATACAAACACTGACTAAACACTTTTAGAATTTTGTTCAGTTTTATCCCCAAACCAGCATATGTGCAAACCTCCAGTTTGTTTGTTAAGCTAACTTCTTTTGCCTTATCCCATCACTTATAACGTCTTACAGCTGAAAACACTGTAAATATACACACTGACTCGAACCTTTTCAGATTTATCCAGTTTAATTCCCAAATCAAGATGTAATCCTGCAATTCAGTCATCTTTCACTCCTCTGACACGCAAGGTTCCTGAACTACTGTGGCATTTGACACCTCTGATGAGGAGAGGTTGCTGTGTGTGTCGAATGAAGTATAAAAAGGGTCTGGGACATCGGTGACGTCACTTTTTCGCGCGCACAGCGGTGCACAATGAGTATATCCCAGGCTTCACTCCTTCCCACACACACACACACACACACACACAGCACACACACAGCACACACTTACCCATAGGTAGTAGGTGAACTGCAGGGCGAAGATGGCGATGCCCTCGTTGTCGAAGGAGCCGGCCACCGAGCGCGAGATGTAGCCGGGCACGATGGCGATGAAGCAGGCGGCCAGCAGCCCGGCGCCCTGGTTCCAGAGCTCGCGCGTCAGCAGGAAGGTGGAGATGGCCGTCAGGCCGCTGAAGATGGGCGCCAGGAAGACGCACACGTCGCGGATGTGCACCGTCACGTGCAGCAGGTTCAGCACGTAGTGGATGAGGCCCGCCGTCACCATCAGACCGGGGTACACCTGGAGGGGAGAGTGAGAAAAGAGAGAGCCAATGTTTCAACATGTGCATATACAGATGCTATATTTTTACCTGGTCCCCCGGAGGGGGTTGACCAGGTATTGCAATGACCCTGTCCGTGTGTGTGTGTCTGTGTGTGTGTCTGTGTGTGTGTCTGTGTGTGTGTGTGTGTGTGTCTGCCCACAATCAATGGCCATTCCAGTCCAGAGCAGGTGTATACAATCAATGGGTGACCAGGTTGCCATCTCTGATTGTGCTTGTTTTTTTTCTGTCTTTTTTGTGTTATTGACAGAGGAAGGGAGGAAGAGGGGAAGAGAAAGACAGAGAGACAAAGAGCAGAAGAGAGAATAGAAAGAATTGGAATATCAGCTGTTGTTAACAGGAGATGTGAAAAACGTAATGGAACACCGTAACACAGTAAGAAGAACGAGCCCTCTACGGCGATCAAGCACTGCAAGGTCAATGCAGAGTTAACTTATCTGCAGTGGTGGATTTCACTCACACACACACACACACACACACACACACACACACGTGTGGAAAACACTGCAGTCATGGTCCAAAGCTTGTGCAGACCGCTGTGGGGAGACACTGACAGCACACTGAGGTGGCAACTGAAGACAACACAACGAGAGCAGCCCTGTGTGGACCATAAACCACATATTACTGCACTTTAGGGTCCTCTGTCCTTCTCCTCCTGCACTATCCATTTTCTTTCCCCTTCATATTCTCTCTCTCCCTCTCTCGTTCTCTCCTTCCTTCTCTCACTCTCTCTTTCTTTCTTTCCTTCCTTCTCTCACTCTCTCTCTCTTTCTTTCTTTCTTTCCTTCCTTCTCTCGCTCTCTCTCTCTCTCTCTCTCTCCTTTCCTGCAGCCTGTAGCCATCACTCACTTTCGGCCCGCGTAGCACACGGATTTCCCAGGGTGCCCTGCAGTAAACACCAGGCACTGCAGTGGCCGTTCCAACCGTCTGCAAAAACAGATGTCCAGCCCAGACAAGCGCCCGCCCGCCCACCCACCCACCCACCCACCCACCCACCCTCCCTCCCTCCCTCCCACCCTCCCATCCTCCCTCCCTCCCTCCCTTTCCCATCCTCCACACCACCACCACCCGCCCCCCGGGAGCGGCAACCTGTCAGCACAGCCAGCAGGAAAAAGCTGACTGGTGCGAGGAGTCGGAGAAAGAAAAACAAAGGGCACAGGAGACAGAGGGGGCGGGGGTGAGGGGTGTGGGGCGGGTGAGGAGGGCAGGAAGTTAAAAAAGCGCTTATGAGGTGAAGATACGCTCGTTAGTGCCCTTTTCCTCCCCACCATCCCTCCCTCCCTCCCTCCCGCACGACGCCACGATCGCTTTCTTACTCGTCACCTCTCTGGGGAGGTCTTGGCCATACAAGTAAGGAGGGATGAAATGCTCTTATCCTCCCCCTTCCCCCCCCTTCGCTGTGGGCTGGCAGCACAGCTGGTGCCCTCTGAAGCCTCCTCACTTTCTTAAATGTCAGAGCTTTCCTCCCTCTGGTCTGAAATGTAACCACTTTTAAAATAACCCACTGAATGCTGAACTTTTTTGTCAGGGATTTCTAGAGTACCAACTATGGTATGCAATGGGTATTAAACACTTTTCATGACACTTCATGGTGCTTTTTTTTTTTAAAGCTGTGACAGCCCTCTGGCAGCGACCTACAGCCGTAGAAACTGATGCGCAACTCTAACCAATGATTATGTGTGTAAGCCTGTATGCTGTAAACACTGCTGATTTCTCTTGGTACACCACACTTGATGACCTAAACACTCCCTGTCCCAACACACAAACATAATTATATTGACAAATATCCAAAGCCCAAAAAGTATGATACGGACTGTAGAGTAGAAAAGTAAAAAAAAAAGTCCAAAAGTCTCCTGACACTAACTTTTTAATAAACGAGAGACAAAGTCAGACTTATGACTTATAGCATCATTTGTTCCATCTCATTTCTGCAGCTGGGGGCCCTGTGACGGCCACAGGACACTTAAGTGTGGTGCTGCCACATCCTCTGTGGTGATTTAGCCTCCAGCAGCGGCGCCGCTCTCCACGCTCGATGGGCCCCTGTAGGGCAGTGAAGGGCAGGCAGGCAGGCAGGAGAACAGGGGGGTGCTTATCTGACACACCCACACACACAAGACACACACTCACCTCCCATTGGCCCACAAGTGGGTATGTTCGAACACCATACTCACACACATCTCCACACACACACAATCTCCACACACACACACACACAATCTCCACACACACACAGCATTTAGCACTAAGATTATACCGACACACACATACACACACACGCGAGCGCACACATTTGAAGGAGCTGTACTCACCGTGCCCCCCACTATTCTGCCCAGAGGGTACCAGGCCCGCTCATCAAACCAGTTGAGGAACTCATAAAAGCCGTTGGAGGTGAGGTGGTGTGTGGACCTGTAGTTAAACCTGTGAGGCAGGCAGAGATGGGGGTAGGGGCAAGAGAGGGAGACAGAAAGAGAGAGAGGGAGGGAGGGAGAAAGAGAAAGTCAGAACTGGTTCAACGCTATTAATATGTTCTGCCAAGAAAAGCTGTGCTACGGGAAAATGATAATGAGCAGACTGCAGCATCGAACAAGTTGTCAATTATGCAAGATCAAGACCCTCAGTCTTGTCTGCGCTGCGCATCTGCATGACAGAGCCAGCTCTGTTCAAGTCGAGTGCGCATGATGCAATGGGACAGCCTTGTTGACCCGTGGAGTACTGCATGCGTCTGACCATACACTTACAGAAGCCTGTTTGTACAAACATCTACGCAAGCAACACAGTGGCCTACTTGAAAGTGAATGCAAAACATGTTTCTTTAATAGATTCCGTGTGTGTGTGTGTGTGTGTGTGTGTGTGTGTGTGTGTGTGTGTGTGTGTGTGTGTGTGTGTGTGTTTTAGTTTGCACGCATGCGCTCGTGCGAGGGCGTGAAAGCTGGAGAAAGAAGAAACAAATGTGGGGATTTCGTTTGGGCGCAATCAAAACATCTTGCTGCTCCAAATGGGAAAACTTAATCAGCGGGCTGATTGAATTTTTCCCCTCCAGTTCTCTCTGGCATCCGGTGCCCATTTTCCCAGTGAATTGACGAGCGGCGGGTTGGAAACGGTAACACATTTATTCCCTTTTAGCGGGAGTGTGCAGGCCACATTACATCATGGGCTGCACTCACCCCTGGGGTATTTAACTAGCAAATGCACGGCCCGATCATAAAAGCATAATGGAGAATCGAGAAGACCAATGGACCAACAACAGCAACAACAACATTTAGCTAACAAAAGCAGGAACATGTTGCAAGTACAAAATGCTGTGGTGTGTTTGTGTGTGAACTTGTATGTTGGTGTTTCGATTTAAGTAGTAGTCTAGACTCTTTTGGTCACATCCTATAAAAATGAGGAAGGCAAAATGACCCCTTCAGTACTACTATGAAGAATTTTCAATACTGAGCTCTTTCTACAATGGTCTGGCCATAGTTCCCTTTGTGGAAACACACAGCACATGACGTGATTGAATGAGACTAAATGACAGCTAGCCTAGAGTCCCGTCACCTGAATAACGGCACTCCAGTCTAACTTGTGTTTCAAAGGAAAGAAGCAAATACGCAGGGCTCCTGATTTAGATGCCCTCCATTTCGGAAGTTAATGTATCAACATCATACATGAACATTTACTTTGTTTTACACAAACATCGATCCGTCTTCTGCTTCCTTCATTTACAAGACTGTAGTTTGTACTAGAGCAGTGTCTGATCTCTGCGTCACTGACGTACTACTGTAGCCAGGAGACAATGTTTGCATTGTGAATCACAGCACAGTATGGTGAATGATCTACTAGGCGGCATGAACACCCGATAACGAGGAGGACAAAGTGTGGCTGCCCCTCGATACAGCGTATGTCACACCAAAAGAGGTGTTAAGGGTGGCGAGACAGAAGAAAAGGTGACAGAGAACATGACATGGGGTGTATGGGGAAACAAAAAAAGAAT
>CM050218.1:18290000-18315000 GCA_027475355.1 Coilia nasus | reverse complement strand
GTGTGTGTGTGTGTGTTGTGTACGAGGGAAATGCCATAACGAAAAAGCAGCCAACAGCCTTTATTCAAGCACCTGAAAGAGCTGGTGATTATTCTCGGCCAAGTTAATCCACACTCCGTCAGCTTGTCAAGGAAACAAAAGGCAATTACAATATTTAATGAGAGCTCCTGTTTGTCCGCCCCCTTCTCATTCCTCAGTGCCATCGGAGGCCTTCTGTTCGGCTTCATTTCCCTTCCCACTTTCGGCGCTCTCCAGGGTCTCTGGAGCCGACGGAACGACGCCAAACGCAATGCGCTCTGCTGGGGCGTTAACCCTCTCCTCCCTGGCAAGCTAGGCACCATCACACCCAGACTAACACAAAAGTCTTACAACGCCACATCTGCTTAACGATAATCTACTTCCTTACTACCTACCACCCACAGGATTGGCACACGTCATTTTAAAGATTCTGTGCCCTGTCGCAGACTGGAGGAGGGACACCTGAAGAGAGGCAGTGTACCTGCAAGCCTCGACAACGGGCTACTGCAGGACAGACACACACAGACACACACACAGACCCAGACACACACACAGACCCAGACACACACACACACACACCTGCAGACACACACCCGCAGACACACAGACACACCTGCTCGCTATCCATAAAGCAATGACAGAGCTGACAGAAAAGCTCTGACATATTGTGCCCATATGTCATTACATTTTGACACAGAATGTCCAAAAGAAAATGAATAGGTCATAGAGGGAAATGGATAAGTGAGAGAGGAACAGGCAAAGGGAACAGCGGGCACCGCCAAAAATATGAGAGAGAGAGAGCGAGAGAGAGAGAGAGAGAGAGAGAGAGACAGACAGACAGACAGACAGACAGACAGACAGACAGACAGAGAGAGAGAGAGAGAGAGAGAGAGAGAGAGAGAGAGAGAGAGAGAGAGAGAGAGAGAGAGAGAGAGGGAAAGGAAAAATAAAAAGGTGAGATGGTGGAAAGTGAGGGCAAGTGAATGACGAGAGCTGGTAGTCATCACTCATCTTTCCTCATTCATCTGACTTGACACTTATGATTGACAGATTACATTCATTTCATAACGTTTCAATATGCACAGGCTCTGGCACTCATGAATCAGCGAATTTAGGTATTGACCATCTTGAGTTGACCAGCCCAAAACGCACCAGAATCTACAAAATTCAAAATTTTCTGGGGTACGATCCCGCCATCATCCCCCACATTTTCAAACACCTTGATGCGGCCCTGGCCACACATCTCCATCAACATCTGACCCGAGCAGCTGCCACCACGGTGAGGTGGTGGTGAAGGCGAGCAAGAACTCGACATTGATGTGTTCACACTAGGGCTGGGTATCATCTAGGACATGGCGATTCGATACGATTTCCGATACAGGGTCACAATACGATATTCGATACAGTGCAATTCAATTCGATTCCAATATCGATACATATTACTTTATAACTATTACTCAATGTCATTCACTCAAAAAAAAAAGACAAATATTACTTTTATGTTCAATTTATTGAACAGGAAAATAAAGTGCATTTTTTCAATGCTTTTTACTGAACATGTCACAGAAAAGGTGCCCAGTCTCACTAGGTACCTGTAGTCAACTTATAAAAACTATTTGTGCAAAAGAAAAAAGTATGGCTAATACACATTTGTACTGAACAAAGTACATTTACTGCATTTTGGTTTAGAATCGATAGATAGTCCATTTCTCTGTGCAGTAGCTACTGGGGGGTGTATCGATATTAACAGCCAGAATATCGATATTATATCGTTTTTAAAAATGTCGATATATATCGCTGTATCGATTTTTTTTTAGCACAGCAGTAGTGTTCACCATGCCCCAGGACACTCCTGGGCCTGTGCTTAAAAGCACCCCCCCCCCACACACATACACACACACTAAGTAGACTCATCTAATAACTATGAGTCAGCATAAGCAGAAAAAAGCTGACGGATCAGCAGAAAATAAAAAATAAAAAGGTGAAGAGGGCGCAAACAGCTCAATAATATATGGTGCAGACATGTGCTATAAAATAAAAAGGCACTGCTATGGGCTAAAAATGGCAGTGGGGGGGGGGGGGGGGTGGGCATCAGAGCGAGGCCAGACCATGTAACACAGATACTGGGGTTAGGCGATAGCGCGGGATACCTTATTATTGTACCATCTTTGCTGCTATTGAGGTAGCCTACTGAATAAAACAGCCTGTTGTGTCCAAGAGAGTGTCACATCTTGTTAATACTCCTCTCCACTTGTTGGCAGACATGTTGTACTTTAGTCATGGCTAAGAATTACGACATTCCCCAAAACAATTCCTTTAAGGAAATACCATTCAAATCATACAAGGAAATAGCGCAGCTTAGTGTACCAGTGAGCTATTGAAGCTGAAGCGATATACTTAGATTTTGCAAATAATTCCATTGAATAAACTTCCTATTGCAACTAAAAAGAAAACTGTTTTTGTCTCTCCTGTTTTTGAATGAGAGTATATGCCCTTAGGAGATGATAGTCTGTCTCATTCAGTGCCCACGCTTGTACCGGTACACCTGTGCCTAGCAAAGGCCATGTTGGGCAAAGCAACAGTGCTCAAACAAATGTCGATCCTTTACCCAACACAGATGTAGGTGAAATGGATGGTGCTAGTGTTTGTAGAGTGGAGAGCTGCTGGACTTAGTAGTGTCTGTCGAGGTTTTGAGAATGGGGTTATTGTGGTCCATGTTTTGTCGTCAATACTCTTAGGCCTATGTAATGCTTGCTATTCTGTTCCTGAACATATAGGCGTAACCCGATATTTTGGCAACTCCCTCTGAGCCCTACAAAGTGATTTTTAATACCGTATACCCCGGCCAAAATGTCTAGAAGGCTTAACGGCATCAGTTTTGATGCCGCCCAACCCTAAGAGATACACACACACACACACACACACACACACACACACACACACACACACACACACACACACTCACACAGACAAGGGAAGGTGGAAAGTGTGAAAAACCACTGGTGTTAAAAGGGCTAGGTGGTGCTGAGTGGGTGTTGTCACTCCCTCACTGTAGATATGGGTCAGAGAGAAGCGGCACTCATCCTCTGTGTCTGTGGACACACTTTTCAGCCCAGACTGGAGAGAGAGAAAGGGCTGTTTGGAGAGAGTGCTGCCAGCTAATTAATAAGCAGGACAAGACAACCCTGGACGAGCCAGGGATCGGTGAGTGGAAACGGAGTGCACCCCGTATTTCACATGTGCAGGGCTTGCATCTTTTCAGTGCTGATCAACAACCTCATTAAAAACACCTTTAATCTCATCACCACAAGACATGAAAGTGTGTATGCGCGCGTGCGTCTCTCTGATATCAGTGCACGTGTGTGTGTGTGTGTGTGTGTGTGTGTGTGTGTGTGTGCGTGTGTGTGTGTGCGTGTGTGCGTGCGTGTGTGCGTGTGCGTGTGCGTGCGTGTGCGTGTTTGTGTGTGTACGCAGATGCCCACAGATGTGAAGTGGGTGTTGCAAAGACGAGGTGTTGACATGCTTGTCAGTATTCATCTCCTGAAGACTCAAATGTGTGAGGAAAGAGCAGTATAACCTTGAAGAAGGCTGCTGAGGCTTATTTTCCCGCACCGATAAGAAAAACAGTTCATATGCTTATATGCATGTGTGGGTTTGAGAGAGAGAAAATCATGCACACACAAATGAAGACAAGATCTCACCTCGCCTACCCTTGCAAGGGTCCTGAACTCGCCACACGAGGCACCAACCCAAGCGCTGCCAAACGGGCATTGCCATCATCATTGCAGGACACCTAATAGTCAGCCAGAGGATGCTCCAAAAACAGCAGGCGAACAACAACGCAAGCACCAACCAGCTCAAGACTTACTGGGCCATTCTATTCGGTTTGATCACCACACACACACACACACACACACACACACAGCAGGCAAAGAACAACGCAAGCACCAACCAGCTCAAGACTTACTGGGCCATTTTATTCGTTTTGATCACCACACACACACACACACACACACGTCACTGAACAGTCAGAGGGTGAATATGAGGGGGTTTTGTTCCCAGAGAAGCGGAACAAAGACAACAACGCTGTTAAATATTTATGCTATTCTCCAGCTGGCGATGCTTGTTCACACACTTTAAAAGATTCATCTAGCATCATGAGAAATGATGAGGTGGGGTGGGGGTTACTCTAATCTTCTTAACATTTAATCTGAATTATGAACACAATGCGCTAATTATTTAAACGAGTGTGTGCAAGCATCGGCACAAAATAACCGTCTCCAGGGGTGAATCCAACAGTGCAGTATGAATGGAGGAGTACGGGGCCCCTTATCAACTGTTAAAGCAACACTAAGTAGTTTTCGCCTTCAGTCGCCCTACAGGCCACTCGTCCAAACTTACTTAGTGCGGTTATAGCCCATGTAGGGCGGCAAAGCGAATTCAGAAGTGCCTTTCACCCAGTTATGAGTTGAACCACTGAAACGATTTTGCAGAGGTTGAAAAAAAACTACTAAACGTTGCTTAAATACATCACCATCAACACAATGGTCTTACACCATGGCACTGTAGGTGAAAGGAGGCAGAAGAGGACAACAAAAGGAATCTAAATTAATTATTTTTCAAAAAACATTTTCCGATTTTAAAGTTGCATACTGTAGCTAGGATAACATTAACAGCTACAGTAAAAAAAAAAAAAAAAACGGTTACTGCAACTAGGCCCACAGTGCGTCTTTGACATGACACACTCTTTTCTTTTTTGGTTAGCGCCATCTCTGGTCTATCCTGCTTGCGTTATGACAGTTAGGAAGTCGGCGGCGCAGTCAGCAACCACAGGCCTGACCACGTGTTACACAGAGCGACACGCGTCTCCACTGCAGCTGACTGGTGAATGTGGCCGGGCACCACGAGAGGCAACAGCCACTCAAGTCTAATGTGTGAAGGAAACCTGGCGTGAATGAGAATGTGCACAGACAAGAGTAAAAGGGGGTGGCTCTGCAACTGCTGAATAGCTCCATCTTTCTCACTTTCTCAGGCACACACCACAGCTCTTCCTTTCAGACACAAGATGACACCAGATCACAATCGAGGGAAACGTTTTAAAAAGCCTGAGGCAAGCTCAGGATGCACAAAGCCATTTCCTGATGTCCTTGAGCAGCTATTATTGGCTAGACATCACCCACGAATTCAAATGAAATGCAAACTGAATGGCTATATACATAGAGTGCTGCGGACGGCACAGTGCAAAAAAGATAAACCTGATCTTATCACTGAACGCACGGCACATACTCACTATTATGAACATGCCATACAGAGTACTGGCCATAGAAGAAAACAACTAGATCAGCAATGGCAAATAGTCACAATAACTGGGGAAGACGGTGCAAGTCAGAGCTGGGACTGGAGAGAGAGAGAGAGAGAGAGAGAGAGAGAGAGAGAGAGAGAGAGAGAGAGAGAGAGAGAGAGAGAGAGAGAGAGAGAGAGAGAGAGAGAGAGAGAGAGAGAGAGAGAGAGAGAGAGAGGGAGAGGGAGAGGGAGAGGGAGAGGGAGAGAGAGAGAGAGGGAGAGGGAGAGAAAGGAGGAGTTAGGTGAACCTAACCAGTGCTTGTGAGAAGATAGGCTAGTCAGCAACACACAGCCTCCTGTCCACTCTACAAATTAGGCTTGGCCAAATCCTCCACACAGCCCCTTCAGCTAATGAGATAAACAGTCCAGCCCAGTCATCCTGTGTCCTTACCACCCCTACCAAACCCGCCCCTCATACTTCATTTCATTTTGTACAGAGGGTCTGGACCGGAATCTCTTGAGGGTCATTTAGCAAGCCCCAGCAAGACCGATCCAATCAGCGAACAGAGGGTGTGTTCGTTAGCCGTGACGTTGACCTTGTGTGCTACATTTGAATTGTGGTGCGTAGGTAGGCTGATTGCATACGTGACGACCAGGCGTTAGCGATTGGGTAAAGGCAGAGGCACTTTTTTTTTTTTTAACTTCAGAAGAGTCCACACCTCCAACAAATCGTTTCTGACGGTCTCTGTTCCAGACCCTCTGTACAAAATGAAATGAAGTACGAGGGGCTGGTTTACCAGGCTAACCACCGCCACCGCCACCACGCCCTGTGCTCGGCTGCACGCGGGCCACGTTGCCCCCCTCTGGTAGCCCTCAGTCGGTGCAGCGAAAGGAAAGACTCCAGCTGGGGTGTGTGAGCTTGTGCCGTTCTCCTTCGCAGGACCCGTCCCGCCTCCACGCGGCTCGGACGGCTAATCCAATTAGCGCTCGTGATTGATGCGGAGGGAATCGACTCGGTCGAGATGACGAGGTGCACGGAGGATGCTGGGAAACACTTCCCGGAGGCCCACTGGTGCGTTAGAACGCCATCTGAGCAGCAGCGTTATGTTGCAGCTCTTAACTGAGGGGTTAGCTAATGTTACGCTCTGCTGCTTCATAAGTGGAGCTCAATGATAGCACGATTTGGAGGATTTGACAAATCCACACACACATATGCACACCCCTAAACGCACAAACGCACACACAAACCTCCAAATGGTATGCAAGCAGATTAAAGCATTTGCAGCCACCGAGTTTGGCTTTCACAGCCTGCTTAACACATGCCAGTCAGTAGGACTAAATGCGATCGGGCAAAGAGGTCACATTTTTGCACCCTCCTTATCTCAACAGGCAAATCTATGCAAAGCTGCTAACAGACACACACACAAATACTCACACTGTCACACATACATACACCAGGGATAGAAATTCACACCAGCCACTATGCAAATGAAGGTAAAATATAAAAGTGGATGGTAAATTTCTGTACGAAAAATAATAGTTTAATATTGGTGGTGAATTTGATAATTTTTTTGTCAGTGGCTGGTAAAAGTTCACCATTTGGCAAATGTTTACTTCCACCCCTGACATACACCAAAAGAAACGCAGAGTGCATTTGAACATGAACATGAAGCTCGTATGTGCCAATATATTTTTGTTATAGCGCGAAATCTAACACGTAATCTGGCCAGCCAAAGGGACCGCGCCAAAGCGAGAGTGCCAAAGAAAGAGAGAAGGGGGGGGTGGGGAGGGTGTTCCTCCACTGGGGCTCTGAGCCGAACATGCTGGAACAAGGAGCCACAGAGGAGGAAACCCAAGCCTGGGAGCCGCGCGTGGACCCAGTGTGAGCCCCTTTTGTGAGGGGAAGCGCAGAGGGACCGAGACCGGTGTGCTAATGGCGGGGAGGGGGGGCAGCAGCAGTGGTGGCGGTGGCAGTAACAGCAGCAGTGGTGGTGGCGGTGGCACTGGCAGTAGCAGCAGAGAGCCCAGAGGAGCTCTGGCCAAAATCAGATAAACAATGCTGGGTGACAGCGTGCACGCCGCACCAAACACGCTCTGCACAAAACCCGTCCCCCCCGCGCTTCACAAGTGTCCGTGCTGAAACATCAGATTAAACCCGGCGATATGTTTTTGGGCTTGACGCAAGTACAAGCATCTCTTTTTTTTTTTTTTCTTCTCAACTCTGCACAACAAATGCACAAGCACGTCTGAGCGAGCGCAAGACTCCGACAGGATGTCACTTGCTCAGGGGTCTTTGGGTGCGAGTGGTGTGGGCACACGTGGTGACATGGTGTCACAACACTTGCTGGTATGAGCTCAGTGACAGGTTAATGCCTCAGCCGAGTGATGTGGTGGCAACCGCGGGTGAGCGAGAAGAGAGGGAGTGGGTGGGTGGGTGGGTGGATGGGTGGGGTGCGTTTGAGTATGGCAGGAGGGGCATGTGGGGTAGATAGATACAAGAGAACAAAGACCAGGCGAGGCAGGCATTAGAGCAAATCAAGAGGAAAAAAAGCAAAAATGACAGGCAGACAAGTGCACTGCAGCATTCAGTTTGTCTAAAAGCGTATTCAGTTTGTCTTAAAGCAGGAAGTGTGTGTGTGTGTGTGTGTGTTCTCACTCATCCACAGAGTTAAAAGCGATAAAGCTTCCAGATGAAAATTTGGCCTGGTGCTTTTACTACAGCGCTACCATGCATCAGCTGCTCTCAAAGCTAATCTGTCCTGTTCCTCTTTTTTGGGCTGAATTCACAATCATTACTAACCATCCAATAACTGTGGTATGGTCTACTTCCTCAAAAGCACGCAAAAGTCAAAGTGCACGACACGCATACCTCACTGAAAGCAAATCGAATTTCATTTCCCCAGGGTATACATCCTCTCTCTCCCACTCATTCACTCACTGACACTTGCACACAGAGTAAATAATGAAACAGATTGAGGGGGCTGCATTAAGTGCGTTCCTGCATGTGAGCATGTGTTCCTGTATAGAGACAGGTATCCGCGATTATAAAGCAACATTACGAAGTTTTTTTTCAATCCTTAAAATAATGTTTCCAAAATCATTTCAGTGATTCATCCACTTGTAACAGGGTGAAATTAACTTTTTTGCCCTCCATGGGCTAAACCAGCACAAGTAAGTTCAGAGGAGCGCGTGTGAATTTCAGGTACTCGAATAACTGAGCTAACGTTGATATTCTGACCGTCTCTCTGCAGTCGTCTAAGACAGATAATTTCACTTCTAACCTGTGGGGCGACCAAAAGACGTAAAGTACTTCATATTGCTTGATAACAGGTTGATAACAGGTTGGCTGCCAACAGCATCTCCCAGTCCACCAAAAAAGGATTGGGGAGGGGGTGGAGTAGACTCTTCCATCCACCTTGTTCAACGGGATCCCTCCGTGACCCTGGTCGGCACTGGGCTAAGCCGTGCCCCGTCAGCCCAGCCAGTCGCTAATAATTAGCCAGCATTCCACAAACTCTCGGAGGGCTGAGCTTCTGCTAAGCTACGCTGGCACGCCACACCCCTACAACAATCGCCCTCTTCAAAAACCACTCCGACTTAGCAGAGGAGAGTCAGTAAGCCCACAAATGAGCTCAGCAGACAGGGGCTCCAATGAATGAGGGGGGGATAGAGAGAGAGAGAGAGAGAGAGAGAGAGAGAGAGAGAGAGAGAGAGAGAGAGAGAGAGAGAGAGACAGACAGACAGACAGACAGACAGACAACCAGGGAAAGAAAAATGGAAAGCCAGAGGCAGCTCTGTGGTTGGGGAAAGCCAGGGAGAGGAGCAGACTTCATTTGTTTGACACGATGCAGACAGTTCTGCACCACGCTTGAGCAGATGCTGTAATGGGAGGGGCGGACAGAAGACGGGATGCTGAAAGCATTAAAAAAAAAAAAAAAAAAAAAAGGCATACAAACACACAAGTACACACACACACTTACACTTACAGAGGGCAAGAGTCTGCAATTATGTCACGCTTCAGCTGCAGCTCTGAGTGTTGACAAGAGGCTTCCCTCACTAAAACTCAGAATGCCCATCATGGGCTGTCAAGCTCGCCTCCGCTCTCCGTCAGAAAACTCGGCTCTTCTTCAGGAGCAGGGTTTGTTCTAGGGGAAGCAAAGCCCCACACTACCAGCTAACAGCCTTGGAATGCTGGAGCATGCGCCAGCATTCCTGATGTGGATGGAGAGGACGAAACACACATACTAAATTCAACAGAAGAAAACTGGCAGTCTCACTTGGGGATTTTGTGTGTGTGTGTGTGTGTGTGTGTGTGTGTGTCTGTGTGTGTGTGTGTCTGTGTGTGTGTGTGTCTGTGTGTGTGTGTGTCTGTGTGTGTGTGTGTCTGTGTCTGTGTGTGTCTGTGTCTGTGTGTGTCTGTGTCTGTGTGTGTCTGTGTCTGTGTGTGTCTGTGTGTGTGTGTGTCTGTGTGTGTGTGTGTGTGTGTGTCTGTGTGTGTGTGTGTCTGTGTGTGTGTGTGTGTGTCTGTGTGTGTGTGTGTCTGTGTGTCTGTGTGTGTGTGTGTGTCTGTGTGTGTGTCTGTGTGTCTGTGTGTGTGTGTGTGTCTGTGTGTGTGTGTGGCCTATGTATTCAGGTGATGTTATGATGCTGGAAAGGTAAGGCTGTGTACAAACAGTGCCTCGACTCTTTCATATAATGATCCTGTGGAGTAGACTGCGTGTTTTTAAAAATGTTTTCTTGAACGCCGTCGCTGGCAGTTTTTGTGCAGCTCGAGGCACTTTCTTCTCAGGATGCTTTTTTTAAGTTGGGGGAAAAAAAAGTTTAACTCAGGAAATAAATGTCCTACATCAAGTACTTTTTTGACAGCAGACGAATCAGAGGACAAGCTGTGAGGCCTGTCTTGCCCCACAGCAACTTCAAAAAATGGAGAGGGTATCAGCAGAGAAACCTCTGACTGAATCAGAACACAGTGAGATATACGGTTTGACAGGGCAGCTTCAACTGCACCACCAGTACTCACTTGTGGAATACACCTCAACAATGGTTTCCACTTTGTTTCTGTGTCTCTATTTCAGCTGCTAGTGAAGCTAGCCTGGCAACTAATGTGTACGCTACATTAGCACAAGTTGTTATGGTAACCAAAGACGCTGTCAGTCTCAACTGCATTTTGGACCTGCGTTTTCTTTTTCCGCATGAAAGCAGTTCGATCAGAGCTTTTCAGCTGCGAAAAAAGTCACGCATCAATAAAGGCAGAATGTGTTATGGGGCAAATCACAAACCTCATGCAACCAAATTTGATAGGATTTTATTGACTGCATTCTATATTAGATATCAACCCTTCTGGGTTTAGAACAGAAGTAGCTAAAAACCTCACATTAAGTAGGCCATGATATTTTTTGAAAGAATATGTTCAGAAGTGCTGAGACAAACTAAAGCAAAAGAGGACCACGAATTCATCTCAGCATGTAAATGTGGATTTGATGATATGCCATGAATGGCTGATCTGTATGGTCATCATCCTAACGTTAATGATGATCGTGATCATAATTATGACTCACTCCGCCTGACTAACACCCCCACGGGTCTTTCACAGTGTCCATACTGAATCACGTTGCTTTTTTTGCAGACAAAAAAAACAAAACAAGCGAGATTGCCAGGACCTGCTGCCACCTACAACTGCTTGAGAAGCAGAGTCACCTTGGCACTCACGATCAGCCCAAGAAGAACAAGCGTCAGCCCATCCTCTCATGCCGACCCCTCAGCCTGACTGCATTCCTTCACGCCCACACCATCACGAACCAGAACATTTTACTGACATTGAGAGAACTTAAAACACAAACACACACACAAACTCAGTCAATCCGACCTACTAAAACTTAGATGCAAGAGTTTAAAGGCTATGGAGCCACAATGTGGAGTTTTCAAATTTCACTCACCTTTTCAAACTATTTTTTCGAGCTCAATTAACAGAAAAGAGAAGAGAAAAATGTGTGCGCAATGCGCTACAGCTTCAGACAGACATGATTTAAGTAATAAAGAAATTGCACTTGAGCAGACAAAGGTTCTCCGACATACCATCCTCGTGATTGAATAGAAATCTCGATCTTTCCTCACTGATAGAAAGGAGAGAGATCAAAGACACAAAGTGATGGTCAGAAGCATCTCTCCCTCGCTCAACCCTTTGAGGTTTTACTCTTGATGCCATCCACATCAAAGCATCACTTGCAGATATACACCCCTCAGGAGGGCCAGAGTTAGCATGAGAATACATAAGAACACGAGACTGAGCGCGTGCGCACACACACACACAGTGTCATGTAGGCTACTTATCAAATGCGAAATGGCAAAAGCACTAGGCAGTCTCAGGGGGGCAACACTGAACAAATAATTTAGGCTACACATAGATCTGGGCCACACAGATTGGGACACTCATTTAAAACTACAACAAATATTAGTTGCTCAGATAAATATTTGTGGTAGAAGTCCACCAACAAACCCATGACATAAGCTTGGACCTTCAACTTTAATATCATCATCATCAAAAACACATTAGTCATCACATCTACTGTATCGTAAAAACACTAAAGAATATTTTCTTGGCATAAATTGCTCTTTATTTTCCCCTAGGCAATAAGCCAGTGCTTGCAGAGGAGACACTGACAAGTTAAAATTCTTCAGCATTCTGCAAGTATGCATGCAACATAGAGGCGGTCTCTAACTGAAAAAGGAAAAAGAAATTTTAAGTACTTCCAGCTAGACAATCTATAAGTCACTTCTACAATACAAGTTACAGACCCTTTTAAAGAGAACACATGCTCGTGTAAGTCCATCAAGATTAACAGACAAACCTCACAATTACAAAGCGTGTTATGAGTTTTTGGGACGCCCCACTGTCAAGGTTTGCCATGAAGACTTAAACGATTTCCCAGGTCCTCCTGAAAGGCACAGCACATCCAGCTGCATTTGAATAAAGTGGGGTTAAGGATCATTTTCAAGTGTCAAACTAAAGGCAAAAAAACATGGTTTGATACAAGACATGAAACCACATGCAATAGCACAAGTTACTCATATCCACACATCAGATTTCAAAGGAAACGTGGACCACAGACGCTATCTGAGTTGAAGCACATGGCACCACATTCTGCACTGCAAGTATAAGTCTTTTCAGTATGAGCTGTTATACTTGCACATTAACACAGATCACAGGTCTTAGTAATACAAAAAGTGAGTTTGCAAAAACAGATTTTTGACAAGAGTCCAGCAAAACTACAAATACCATCTTCTGGAGCAGCATGACAGCAGGGTCTCAGATTAAGCCTGGAATTAGCTTGCTTGCATTATCCGCTGCCCACTTTAAAAGCAGCCTAAAGCCATATCAGCCAATGCCTAGATGTACGCTTGCCATTCTTATAAAGGAGGAACACACTTGCTTCCTTTCAAAGCCACAATGCATGCGAGCATGACACACAACACGCTGAGGCAGGTTGAAAGTGACCTGGCCTTTGCCTATCTTTAGAAAGATCTCAAGTCATTTCTGAGAAGATGCAATGATTTATGCGTCGAGACATTTTCCCCTGTGTTTCCATCACTGTAAGAGGCTTTCCCACATTAGGCATGACTTTTTAATGCTTATACGTGTGTGCATATATGTGTGTGAGTGAGTGAGTGAGAGTGAGAGAGAGAGAGAGAGAGAGAGAGAGAGAGAGAGAGAGAGAGAGAGAGAGAGAGAGAGAGAGAGAGGGAGAGAGAGAGAGAGGTGGGAAGTAGAAGCAAGAGGAAAAAAACTAAGTTACAAGGAGCAAAGGAGAGCACAGCAATCACTGACTGCTAGCTAAGAGACAGGGGGAGATTTGATAGGAAGGACAACGCAAACACTGAATCTTAGCGTTTCATCTCAGTGGAGAAGGGTTTAGACCAAATGCACAGCATTGTCTTGCCTGGTGTCTGTCTACACAGGATGTTCATGGGGCAACCTATCCACTGAGCCAGGCTGATGGTCATGCTGGAGCAGAGCACATGCAAAACCCACAGAGCATGATATTGCTCCCAAGAAATGAAGAAAAGGTGCATTGGTGTTCATGAAATAATAATAGGTTCCAGCCACAGTGAAAAATGATGCAATGTTGTATTAGAGATTGAAATCTTCATGCTCCACCCCAGGGGGCAAATCAGACAGACACCACCATCATGCCCACGGCAACTGACATTGTAATGCTCTTCAACATTAGCACTTCCTGCACGAGCAGCATCAAGGTGAGCATCTGACATCAGTAGGATGTCAGTGCTTTAGTAAGCTGAGAAGTTGTACCATAAAACTGCTTAAAACACTGTAGTGTTGGGTTATTGTTTAAAGTCTGCAGGATACTCATTCTCGAATGTGACACCATCTACGGAGTGCTCTGCTTGACGGCTTGTTAGTCAACTATACGTCAAAAGAACCACATAAATCTCAAGCGCTTGGTGTGTGCAACCTGGCTGGTGTTGATGTTGTAGTTTCAGGCTAGATTTTTCTCCTATTAGTCTTTTATGTCATGTATACAAACGTCTAAAATTGTCGCGTAGTGAACAATAGCAACTTTGATTTATTTCACTCAATTTCCGGGTTGCTGACTCTTTCATATAGCTTATGTCTTCAAGCAAGTTAGCCACTGATGTCACTTAAAAACTGTTCTTGCAATATAATGTCTGACACTTGGCAATGTCCAACGGAGACCGTGAATCATTTTAATGTTTCATTTCACAGATGTGACCACTTTCAGGAAACGCTGTCTTGTGCAATCATTACATTTACGATAACTTGCATTGTCCCTCTGCTGAAGAGGCGCTCTGGCCTCGTTAGCAAAACGAGCTAGTTGCACAAGGCAAACGTCATTCGCAAAACTGGACGGCTAGAGCAAGATACACGAATGTCAATTTTCTGTTTAAATAACATTTCAAACTAACTTGAACATTTACAATGATTAAAGCACATGGGCAGCTATGTTGGACAACTGGAAACTGAGGTTGTGAGTGCGCAGCAAGCTGCTACCTAGCTAACGTCAGCTAACGTTACTCACCAAGGGTCAAACTCGTGGATGATGCTCTCGAATCGTATTACTGCAAAGAGCCTTGAACTGAACCCTGCCAACCAGGCCAGAAAGAGTATGGTAAACGACAGCAATGACTGCCATCCTGCCGGCTGCGTCAGTCCACCAGAGAGGCCACCGCTACCACCTCCAGCTACGGAGTTCGGTCGCCCGTTGCCAGAGTGCGAGCCCCCGGCATTCGAAGACGCTTTGTGCTTGCACTCTGAGATGGAATGGTGCTCCGCCATGTTCTGTGTGAGCGGCGCTGGATCTGGTCAGGAGAGAACTTCCCTACAGCCAAGCACCAAGCCCACCGCCCTATTCCCACTTTGGCGTCTGTGACTGCAAGCAACCAAGATCCTGACGATTCGATAACACGGATTTATTTCTGACGTTGTGAAATTAATACAAACTGTTTTTGCGGCAGAGCGCCATGCTAGCCGGCTTGTACCACTCAGCACACGAGACCGACTAGTTCCTCGGGGGGACAGGGCGGGACATCTAGAACTGTAGGAAGAGGATCAACCTCTTACAGCAAGACAGGTATGAATGGGCGGGAGCAATGCAACGATATTCAGACCAATCCAAGCAAGGTCTACTTATAACAGGCATTATTCTTGACCAATAGAATTATCAAAGGTCCGGGTGATTGACAAACAATTACAGAAGGATGAGCGTTAACTAAGAAGCCAATCGCTTCTTATTTTTGCGATAAGAGGGTTGTACTAGAACCAATCATATTTCTCGTAGCCATAGCGTCGTGAACTAAAGAGCCAATGAAATAAATGAATTTCGATCGGTGAAAACGCTTGGAGCGCCACGAGAACGAATCTGGTTGTAACACGGATGACAGAAGAGGAATTCAGCGACACATCCTTGGAGGGAAGCGAAAAGCAGTCTAACTAAACATTGAATGCTTGTCTAAAGCCCCCTAAAGTTTACAACGTGTTTAGATACCATAAAACTTGACACATTGTATTCTTGTATGCTTATAATTCCAAAAATTACATTAAATCGACGTCGTCTTTAAGCCCCTGGTTGGATTAATTAAATATGCTGAATGATTCACAAAAAAAGAACCAAAACACAATGAGCACTAAGGCCTTTTTGAAAGAGCAGGTTACTCCTTGGTCTATGCAAATGGGGGGAAAGGGTTCTAAGCTCTCTTGCCTTCCAAAATAGACTTCTAACAGACATATTGTCCTAGTTAAATTCTTCAAATTTGTCCAAGTTATGTAGCCTTTAGTGGATTTTTAGAAACCAGCTCTGAAGTAAGGGTATTGTCTCTGTGTTCTAATCAGCCTTATACATTTATTTGATCTCATTTTGAAGGTATTTCGCATAACTTTGTTGATATTATTTTAGTAAATCGTGAAATACAAGTTGCCTTTCACATGTCTATGTTCCTGCAAAAACTGAAACCTTTAGACCCCTCTGTGAAGCTGGACATCCTTTTCATTACCTCCACCAGCGGAGGTTATGTAATCATTTGTTATCATCAAAAAGTTATGGATGGATTTTGATGAAAGCTAACTTAAAAGTGATTAGATTTTGGTGGTGATCTGCCCTGACGGAGGTCTGTGCTCTCTGAGTGCTTTTCTAGTTTTCTACTTGAGACTTTCATCTTTATATTACATTACACTTAACTGACGCTCTTATCCAGAGCAACTTACAGATATTTACAGGGTTTCAGTTACAGTCCCTGGAGCAGTGTGGGGTTAGATGCCTTGCTCAAGGGCATCTCAACCATGGGTAGGGAGGGATTCAAACCAGCAACCTTCCAATTGCAAGATCCACTCCCTAACCACTAGGCCACAGTTGCCCATTTAGTCTTAGTGTGAGGCTTTCACTATGCTTGCTTGAAACATCAAAAGTAGCCTACCAGGAATTGTGTGTTCACTGCCAATTCTATGCTCACATCTCTCAAGCCAATAGCAACAAGCAACATATTTCCATTTTAAGGATTCTTGTTTTCAAATAAAATGGGTGTAGGCGACTTTATCAAAAAGCTATGAGACTTGACACACAGAATTATAACAGACTTAGTAGCCTTCACCAAGAAATGTATTAGTAAGCTCTAATTTGCTGCTGATAAGCATATTTTTGTTCAGATGTATTGGTTTCCCTTTCATCTTTCTAAACTTTTGTTGACCTGCAACATCTTGAACAGCATTCCTGCTGTGCAAAAACCGTTATATTGCTTTTTTCAACCATTATTTTCCACTATTACTCATAAGCAACTTCAGTTTAGTTAGATTTGGTTTCTACTGCACAAGTATGGCTGGAATGCTGAAACAGCATGCTTGGCAAACATCAAAAACTAACATGCTGTCATACAGCTGCCTCCACACAACTCGCCTCGCTGCTTTGGCACCCCATCTCAATAATAAATGGAGATAACACAGCTTTGATCAAGTTCGCCTTGCAGATATTAGATGCAGTGGCCTACTGTACTATCCTTCTTTTTGACAGGTATGGTTCATGCCGCTGTAAACACCTACAAGGTTTTATTCAAAGTACTTCATTTAAATACCTGTGGGTCAAATTTACATTTAATCAAATTGCACAAATACAAAAATGTTGCTGCTTTCAGTAGCAACACAACAAGCTTTCGAGTCAAACCTGTCTTATGGTAAACCACATGGCTATTGGTGTATTTTCAATTTGTATGAACCGGCAGTGAATCATTTATCATCTATCAATGCTGTAAGTTGACCTATTTTAAGATATAAAAATGAATAGAATTGTCTAAATATAGCAATATTGCATGTTTATATCAGTGGGGGTACAATGTGTGCAAGGGAGAAATACAGAATTTGTTGCAGTTGGCCAAGAGTAAATAGAACTAAAGTTCCTCATAATAGGAAACAATCTTGTTTTCGTGCAAGTGGAGGGACAGTGTGTTTGGAAACCGCAACCAATTCATTCACTCATTGTTAATGTTGACCAGAATAAATATTTCATTCAGGAACATTGCTCCCTCAGCCTTTTCATCTCCCCACCCATTCGCTGAACAAAAACACACCTCTGTATGCCTCCCAGTGATATGTAACAGCCAGGGATGCAGTGGAGGATAAACGCAAGTAAACAGAGTTTTTACCCACCTCTCAAATTTCAGAAAAAGAGTTTATCCTCTGCATTGTCTCAGAGTCTCAACAGAGTTTATCCATCTATCAATATAGTTCATTCGCTCTATAGTAGAATTTATGAACCAAACACAATTTCTAACATTCCAAAATAACACTGTAATCTATATGTGTACTATACAGACCATTAAAATGCACTGAAGCAAATTCATAGTTTACCCACCTCTGATTTTACCACTACACCCCTGGTAACAGCCAAACATTAGTCTGTCTGTGAGAAATGATAGGTGGCAGCATGTGCACATGCCAAGATAGTCACAGTGCCTTGATTTGGGTCTTACCTACCTCCGTGCAGCACAGATGACAAAATAAGTTTTGAGCAAACACAAGATACTTGTGCACCTGAGGGGAACCTTTGGGAGAAAAGATTTAGCCTTCCTAACTACACCTACAATAGTGTGTAATGTCCTTTGCTCGTCACACTCCATCCTTCTGACCATTTGGGGTCATTTAGGTGTTACCTATTGGTTGTTACCATTTGTGTCCCTGTTATTTGGTTAATTGAGAACAACTGAATAAAAATTGTCGAAAAGCAAAAACATCACCTGAAGAGATCCAGTCAACCTTGTAGTTAAGTTCTAACTTAAACACGCAGGAGTTTGACAGTGATGGTGCCTCTTGTTGTTGCTGTTGTTGTTGTTATTGTCATTTGTTTAACAATGTCATATGTGTCTGTTTACTCTGGGTCTTTTTTTCTTTCAGTCTTGCACAGGCAGTTTAATCCACTCAACACTGTTGATGGGTGATCCTCTTTGGTGTCAGTCACTTTCATTCATCATTGTTATGGTCTTTTCTGCGCTAATATGTAATAAGCATACCAACTCATATATCACAGTGATAGCTAGACGTCTGGCTAAGTGTGGTGCCTCTTGAAGAGAATGATATGCACCGTCAATCTAAAAGAAAACCGCCCATTTCATTTCATCTTCCTGCTTGCTACTTTGTCATAACTTTGGCTTCATTTCATGACATTCATCTACTTCTATCATTTTGTCTGATGGGATCTGCCAAAGTTGTTAAATTGATGTAATTTATATATCTACGTACATGTACATGCAAATGTGCAACCTTGAGGGCTGGGTCACAGGAGTCGCTCAGTGTACTGCAATAGGAAAGCCTGTGTCCTCTTTGTACACAGCGCCATCTACTGGTCGCAGAGAGGAGTAGAATTCTTTTGGATCAGGAGCAGTGCAAGGGAGTGTGAAATAACAGAGCGTCTTTGAAGAACTGCTGGACTGGTTTAAACATCATACATTTCTCTCACAGTATTCATCTCAGGATGATTAGGCTTGTTTGGCACCAGTCACACTGGCTCACATGCAAACTTCCCAGATGCTGCACGAAAGAAATAAATTGGTCTTTTTCTAACTTTCTAATTCTAACATGGCTGAAGAAATCAGCATCATAATGGATAACAGAGGAAATACACACGCACACATGCACGCACGCACGCACACACACACACACACACACACACACACACACACGCACACACACACACACACACACACACACACACACACACACACACACACACACAAACATGAATCACTCACCAGTGGAATGAATGTGCCAACATCTTTTTTCAGACAAAAGAGTGCACTTTTAGCAATGCTGAGTTGTTCTACATAGAGAATGTCTGGTTGTGCTGGATGTGATATACGATAGATAGATAGATAGATAGATAGATAGATAGATAGATAGATAGATAGATAGATAGATAGATAGATAGATAGATAGATAGATAGATAGATAGATAGATAGATAGATAGATAGATAGATAGATAGATAGATAGATAGATTGATTTTCTGCATCAATATCAACACAAATATATATATTTTTCATGTCATTTAGCTGCTGCTGTCATGCAGAGGGGCACTGGACTGCCCACAACACTCAACTACAAATGTGGCCAATAGGAGGCAGTCAGCTTCCAGATTCTGCAGGTTCAAGATCACTGCAGGTTCAAAGGAGAAAGCTATTACACAACAGAGATGTTTTTTCGATTTGTAAGAGCAACTGAAACTGATGTATGCCACTGCGTGATAAATAGCCACATCTAGATTAAAGCTAATATGAGGTTACATTACATTAAACCCTGTTCACATACACTTTGTGTATTCAGCTGCTGGACCTACAGTCAGGAATCCTGTGCTGTCATTATGATGGAATGCAGTATAGATGCACCCAATAAAGACAAATCTCTGCTAATATTAAACTTGTGATGAGTCCTTGCTTATGTAAAACTATGAGTTTTTTTGTCTGATGTTTCTTTTTACCAATTCACAGGAGACAATTCCTACAGTGAAATTCCACACTTCTGTACACTACACTTTCTGTATTAGACCACTGACAGTGTGGCGCATCATGTGAAAGAACTTCTGATCACGAACCCCTATTAAAACGTCCTGAAGACAAGCTATTTGTGGAGGTGGAACTCAGACCAAAAATGACTCACTGGAACAAGTCTGTGCAAAGTGAGTGGAAAAAAAGTCATGACATAGGGAAAAAAAAGCAGCGCGCCTTTAAATTGGATGAGAACAAAAGAACTATCGCAGGGCACTGGCAGACATTTTACTCCCTTTCTCTCTCTCTGTCTCACTCTCTCTCTCTGTCTCTCTCTCTCTCTCTCCTCTCGTTGCTCGTCTCGTGGCCCCTCCTGTGGACCGGCGCGGCCCCTTGGCGGCCCCTGTCATTACGGTTACGGTCCGAGGGAACCACGAGCAGGAATGTCTGCACCACACCAGCGCCGCTACAAAGGCTTCCGCAGGGAGGAGGAGGAGAAGACAGAGGAGTGCCGTGGGCCGGTCGTGCCGGACAGCTGCAGATCTCGCTGCAAACACGGCCACGCTTGACAAAACTCCCTCAAAAGAAGAGGTTATTCTGCTCAATTTAGTGTACACTCCTTGTCTGTCTGTCTGTCTCTCTCACTCCGTCTTTCTTTCTTGTTTCTGTTTCTCTCTCTCTCAGCCCTTTCTTTCTCTCTCTTCCCTTGAGGGCTGCTCTTGGCTGTAGGCTCCAGGCTATACTCTCAGTCCCCAGAGTTTCCATGCGAGTTTCCATGCCAAGCACGAGCTGCTGGATGCAGGGCAGCAGAGAGGGAAAAACTGGCCAGTTTCTTCATGTCGACTGTACTCTAACAGCCCTTAACATACCTGCATATTGCGAATTAAAACAAAATTCTGCTACATGCTGCTAAGTTTCTGTTCTGTCACGCTGTCTGCATTCCGGGAAAGATGTAGCAAAATGTGCGCTTGGCTTGTTTTGGCAATCAAGTGTGATGGCGACATTCTTATCTGATCTCACCACCGCCATAGGGGAATGCCCTAATGTGATGCTTTTGACACTTTTTATGAGAAAGAAAAAAACACACACACACACACCTGCTTCCCCATGCTTTAGGAAAGGGAGACTGAGCTGGAGAATGAGCAGGTTAGACAACGGCTTGGCAGGCTTGAGAAGTCAGGGTTGGGTTGGGAGACTCAATTTTTGCCCTTGAACGTCTGCACTGCAGGGGGGTGACAACCTGTGTGAAAGGCCAGAACAAACACTGCAGGCTCTGGGAACTTGGCATACCTGCCACTGCCTCACCCAGCCTGTGGGTCAATCTGTATGCCTGCCTGCCTGCCTGCCTGCCGGCCTGTCTGTCTGGTTGGAGCACAGTCAAAAATGGCCCAAAACTAGAACTAGCCTTTTACCAAATGAGACCTGTTTATGAAGGAAGAGTTTGCAAAAGTAAGCAAATGGGACACTTTCATGTTTGGAATGTAACGTAATACAAGTGCAGGAACAAGTATGGAGGCAAGAAATACTCAGAGCAAAATGTTTTTTATAGCAAATACAATAACATATTTTTATTCATAAGATTTACAATATTTTACATAGACAAAGAAAAAAAAGGAAAGGCACAATAGCTGTTTCTGGCAATGCTTTTGTCATGGGAAGTTCTCTCTCTCTGTCAGTGGGCTCGTTTGAAATCAGCTGGCTGACTAGTGTCCGGCATTCTGGACTTGAAATGGTGACGCTTTTGGACGATCTCGTCTGAACGTCAGCGTACCACAAGGGTGGGTACGGTGTGGCCCGGTGACGTTCGGTCCACAAACGTCACTATTTTAAGTCCAGAATGCATTGCTTTAAGCCAGCCACTATCCCACTAGCCCACTAGCCAGCCAGCCGATTTCAAACAAGCCCAGTGTGTCTCTGTGCTGTGCTGATTCATAGCTACACTCACACATCACATGTAATATATCTTCCCTTTTATTAGCCTTCCTGTTAGCATGTTTGGGATGTACTCATGTACACCGTGCTTGTTTTGGCAAGATCATGTTTTTAAAGCTTCTTTATAGGGAACATAAAAGAACGACTCTTACAGAAGGCACACACACACACACACAAACACACACACACACAAAGTCATATGTTTGCACAAGTTCATGCAGTCACAGTTCAAACTCTCAACTCTCACACACCCACACACACACAAATACACATTTTTAAACACACAAAAACCACACAAACTTAGATATATGAAAACAGTCTCACATTTGCATACACAGTAACATAAAAACACACACGCACACACACACACACACACACACACACACAACACACACACACTAGAAATAAAGCACTGCATCTCTGTTAGTCCTGAATCATAAATCTGTAGCATGGCCATACAATCTCTGGGATATACCATACTGTCTGTCAGAATCATACATCTGTATTATCACCATACAATCTCTCGCATATACAATATACCATACTGTCTGTCAGAGCCATTAGTGTTTCATTTCTTTTGTTTTGGTTGACTGTACATTTGGTGCCAGATACACACAGGCCGTCCAGGAAGGCCAGTCCCAGACTAGCTTCACCACACCCTTTAAAAAAATACATGGGCTACAGCCCAACCATGTTCCCAATGTTTTCTATGTACGGATAAGCATGTAAAGTGCTCCAGTCTTTGGTTATGAAAGACACGTTAAAAACCTATCCCACCGTCCACTTCTTACACGTCAACATACTACACTGTATGTAAAAAACACATTCCAGTTTCCAATACTATGGTGGGGAGGGGGGGCGGGTAACGGGAACTTATTTTGAGGTCGCCTGACTCCTCAGCTCCTGTTTTTGTCCCCCTCCCCTGTAGCAGAGTGATATGTGTGAGAGAAGGCACTTCAGAGGACTGAAATGAAGGAGGGGGTTACTCTCTCACTTCCCTTCGTTCACAGAGAGGTCTTCCGGAATCTTCTCCTCAGAGCTGCTGCGGCTAGACAGCTTGTCCAGCTCGTCCTCCATCTCGTCGAAGCGCTCGGCCACGCAGTGGGCGGTCAGCCGGGCCTCAGGGTCGTGGTCCCAGCACTCGTTGATGGTGGCGCACACGATGGACACACCCTTTGCAGCGGGAGGACAGGGAAGAAAACACTTGTCACCAGCACACTTTAACTTCAAAGGAGGTTAAGTGACAAATCTGGTTTATTTAACCAAGAGGTAGTCATGAACCTGATAGAACAAGAGTCTGTTGGCATTTAAGACGCATAGTTAGGACAATAAAGCCTTGGGTCCTTCTACTAACAGGTTTACAACTACCTCTGGTTTCACTAACACAAAGCAGACCAAGCAGGTTTTTTAAGCAGAGATGGAAACCTCAGCTTAAGAAAGCCCTTAAGAAAAATCCTACCACATACTTGACCCAACCACTTCCTGAACTAGCTAATCCTAATGAGCACACAAATCATCAGACAGTTAGATCAGCTACTTAATGAAATCGACTGTATTACAGTTTTTCAGTTTTGCAAAAGGGTAAATGGGTTTCGCAAAATGTACCTACCTAGGTGAACATAGTCTATGGTTTTGCTAAAAAAGTGATTCAATCAGTAAGCGTGTTCAGGCATTTGAGAATTTGATTCAGAGAACAGGGTTTAGTGTTTCAGCAACTGTGAAAAACTGTAAGTGCACAGTCGGAGGAAATACTGTACATGGCAAGATTTTCCTGAATGTAGCTGGGTTTTCCACCTTGGGCAAATACGATTCCAACTGGCACAACTCCACAGCTGGGTAATTCATGAAATCACCAGCTAGAATCTGTACTTTCTAAAGCTGGGGTTCCCCATCTCTGTTCTGGTCACCGATACCTTCTGCCACAGTGACCTGAATTTCCAACACATTACTGATCAGCGGTGAAGTAATGAAAGTGATGATACACCAAACAAGTTTTTGAGCAATCTTGTCAGACAACTTTTTTTTTTCCCAGGGGGGTGGGGGGGGTCATAAAAATTTGCCTGTTGCTGATCCAAATTCTCCTGATAGCAATGTGTTGCTTAACATCAGTGGGAAAGTGAGTGTAGTGTTGCCCAGTTACTCAAAAAGTTGCTTGCTGCATCTTCTTAAGGGCCTGTCTTACCTGGTGTTTTATCCAGCTCTCAGGGATCTCGGGCCGGCCGCGGTCTCTCAGGACATTGTCCTTCATGCTCTCCACACAGGGGTGCTCTCGCACCTTGGAGCCGAACGGCGGCTCGTACTCCTTCACCTCTGCAGGATGGGACATGCGTGCACACACACACACACACACATACACACAGGATGGAACATTAATCAATCATAGTCTGGATCAGCATCCCCCCCTTGTCCCAGCAAAAACATTTCACCACAGTGAGTTACTGTTTTAGGGTCAAAGGGCAACTGTGGCCTTCAGTGGGGGTTATCTGAAAGCACAGTGGAACAGGAGTAAAAGTTAATAGCCCAAGAAGGAAAAACTACCGAATGGACGAGACAGAATAGAGCGAAACTATTATGTTCTGGACTTTTTCACTACTTATTTTTTCTCCATAGGTTTATGAAGCTCATCGACACAGGATCCTTTCAAAAGAGGCACACAGCTTGACTCTGTGAACTGTGAAGTGAGAAGAAGAAACTCCTAAACCAGCTCTGTGTCTTTGGCGTAGACCAGAAGTACTCGCTCTGCTAGCCCCAACACCGAGCCAGGGACGCAGGGCATAAAAATGAAATATCAGCCCAGTGGGACGTGCGCCAGAGCTTACGAAACTGACCTCGGGGACCAGATGCGAAAACCCACTGACACAGCCGTTCAGGGTTCTCTTCTCGTTATATTTCACACTCACGAGTGCAAAGAGGCAGCGGCGGGCCAGCCCCTGAGAACAAAACAAAACTAGAGTGTAAAAAAAAAAAAAAGAAAACACATTCGGCCGAATGGAAACTAGCGGGCCGTCACAGACGAGGCAGGCGTTGGTACGTGGTCCTGCCCGGTGCTGGACTGGGCCCACAGGAAGTGGCTGGTCCCGGACAGGAGATGAAGGCCTGTGATTTGGGACCCTGCGGAGAAGCTGACTCCACAGGCGGCCACTTCCTGTTTTTGACAAGTGGACTTCCCCTGTTTCAATTTATAAAACAACACCAAAAAAAAAACAAAAAAAAACCCGCTCAGGTCCTGGCCGTATTCTTTAAAGCGGGGGGCACCTGGGTGCTTCTGG
>CM050218.1:18277500-18285000 GCA_027475355.1 Coilia nasus | reverse complement strand
ATATGTAGTTACTGCCTTTTGGCTTTGTAGGGTCGAATAGACACCATCCTATCTGGTCAGTGTCTGTCAGTGAGGACTCACCTCCTATGGCATTACATCTGGATGTGATCTCCCACAGCACCAGGGCCATGGAGTAGATGTCTGCCTGCTTGAAGGACTCAATGTTCTCCAGGTTTATCCTGGACTCCAGCACTTCTGGGGCCATGTACCTGGCCGTGCCCACCTTGGGAGAAAAACACAAACCAAAAACATGGTTGAAATAAAAAGGAATGACATACATACACCGAGAAACCCCTATTTTGTTGACTTTTTTTTAACTGACTGCAAATGAGGCTCTCTAACCCTGTGTGTTTGTGCCATTTTCGTCAACCGCTTCAGGAATTGCACTTACACAATGTCAGGGACATCAAACTCAAAAAGCAACAACTGAATTGGTTTCAGACAGCAAAACTGTGTTGCCAACTCATAATCACGTATTGAATCGTGTGAACCGAAAGCTCAACTATTTCACAAATGTCCCCCAAAACACTTTCATCTGTGGAAAACCCATGTTCGAAAAATTAACCACAAATTAGCTTACCAGTTAATTTGAAGTCTGAGTATGAACGTGCTGCCAGATGTGCTGTACCACACCAGAACAAACAACTTTCTTTTCTTTCTTCTCTAATTACTCTAAGTTCCTCTGCCAAACATAAGGTGTTTATTGTTTTATTATTGATTACGCATCACCTTTCACGCGTGCATTTTCAGCCTCTGAATCACCAGCGGCCCAGGAAGACTAAAGACCAAAGGTCGTGCGGAGCAGAACAGAGACACGCCAAAAGAGGGAAATTCCCCTCAAGGTACTGTCGAGGCGATCCGCAGGCTTACAGTGTCAATGGCCGACCGGTTCTGCTTTGTCTCAGTGACACGCCTGGGATGACTCGTGAATGAGCTATGCCAAATGGAGCAATGAAACAAAATACAAGACAGTAAAATGTAACTGATCCTTTTGCTAGACTTGAAGTTATGGGTGAAGCAAAGGTCTGCAGTTCAACTGATTCTCTGTAGTCTAAGAACAAAACCTTCTATCCCTGTTTGCGTTGCTGCAATTAGCATAGCAAGTGTTGCAACAGACTAGGGTGACCAGATTTCCAGAGTCTAAAACCGGGACACTATGTGTGACGTCATGCGCGTGCACATTCTCTTAGGCATTGTCGTGTAGTAGTCTAGTCTGCTATGGAAGAAAACTGTTAAAACACGGCCGCTGTATACTGCAAGATGCATTGTAACATTGACTGCGAAGATTTCGCAGAGCGCACCTACCATTGTCACTCACACACACGCACACACACATGGACTCTGAATTACTGGAAACTTAATTAGGCTTTAATTTAACAGTTTTGTATATGCGATCACTGTAATTTGGGCAGCTTGATGTGGTGTTGGGTGAAAACCGGGACATTTTTGCGTCCCGACGGGCTTTTGTCGGGACTCGGGACACGCGACTAAAAATCGTGACTGTCCCGGTCAAACCGGGACGTCTGGTCACCCTACAACAGACACCAGACGACCAGACAATTTGTAAGCTGTTGACTGAATTTATTGGTTAGTGCCAAAGCAGATGAAAGGTTGCTGTGTCTGCTGTCTTGTAACAGCAAAGAGTTCAAGTGTTGGTCAGGGCAGCTGCAGGGCAGTCACCCCAAGCATCGCTTCACAGTGACCCCCGGAAAGGTGCCTATGACTATGCTAGCCAGTACAAATAGGCTAGCTTTGGCAAAGAAAAGAAAAGCAGCACCTGGAGTTGTATAGGTTCTATTAGTGACTAATTTTGCAAGTATTTAGGTGTAATGGCACTGAATTTACACCATTCCAGATTTACTGACATGTGGTAGTTATTAGACCACTTAAGACACTGGCAAGGACAACTGTACCTGCTTCTACCCAAGATCATTTTAAACAGACAGAACAACATCAACTCTTCTTGTCACATGCTACAGTGAAGGATACAGTGAAATCAAAACAACATGTACAGCTTAAAGTGGGTATAACATATAGGGTTGCCACCTTTGTCTGACAAAAAAAACGGGACATTTCAGTAACGCATTCAACCTTTTTGCTTATAAGCAGCGACCCGGGTGTCAGTGTTTTTTTTCCCAGGACAGACCATTAAAAACCAGGACAATCAGGTAAAACCGGGACAGGTGGCAACACTAATAACATGCCTTGTTTTTACTAGTTCTTACCTGTCCGCTGTTGGCCAGATCATCCACAGACAGGGAATTGTCCAGCCTGAGGCCGAGTCCAAAGTCGCAGAGGCAGCAGGTGAGGTCGCTCTTCACCAGGATGTTGGAGCTCTTCAGGTCCCGGTGGACGATGGGCACCTTGGGCCGTCCGCAGGAGCTGTGGTCGCTGTGCAGGTGTGCCACGCCCTGCGCCAGTGAGCCTCCCAGCACCCGAAGGTCCTCCCAGCTGATGACGTGGCGCGTCAGGTAGTCCTGCAGGTTGCCGCGCGGGTGGAACGCCGTGATCAGCCAGTACTGCTTCTCCACCTTCCGCTCCTCGGCCGTCAGGAAGTGCAGGATGTTCTCGTGCTTCAGGTCGATGTCGGAGAAGATGTCCTTCTCGTTCTTCCAAGAGGCGTACTCCTCCTCGGGGAAGATCTTGACGGCCACCGTCTCGAACTGCTCGGAGGGGCTTTGCTTCAGCTTGGCCTTGTAGACCTCGGCGAAGCGGCCCTTGCCCACCAGCAGGTCCAGCTCGATGGGCAGCGGCTCCGTGTTGTGGTTGAGGCTGTTGGCGTGCGTGGAGCTGCTGTCGGAGCGGTCGTCGTCCATCATGATGGCGCAGGCGTCGCTGCAGTCCAGGACCTTGCGCTTGGACGGCTTGCGGGTCTCCCACTCGCTCTGGCGGCGGCGGTACACACGGTACCAGTAGAACATGGCCACCACCAGCACGGCCAGAACCAGCAGGGGCAGCAGGCTCACCAGGATGACGGCAGCCACCGGCGACTCCACAGTTGGCCCTGGAACTGATAGAAATTAGCAGGGTTTAAATGAGTCAGTAAATAAGTCAGTATGGATAGTAAATCAACAATAGTGATGTCAAGCTATTTTCATCCCATTTTGTTCACACTGTTTAATTAATATCTTTTAAGCATACGTTTAAATATGCCTGAGCATAGTACTGTTGATGCGTCTGTGCCCTGAAGGCAACATCCAGAGTCATTTAACATGGCTATAAATACTTCAACACAGGCAAAGTATCTCAGTGATCGGCTAATTTCAGGCTTTGATTACATAGCTACTCTAAAGTCGACACCTGATATTTTTACCCGCGTAAACACAACAGTGATGAGCAGTGACGTCCACTTCCAACAGCGAGGCTATTATCAACCTCGGCAACAGGCGGGCAATGTTTAGCAGTCGGGCAGAGGAATGCAGTGGTTTAAGGCAGAGGGCACAGAGGGCAAAGGAGACACGAGGTCTCCAGAGCTGCCAGCAGCACAGCTCTGCACAGAAACAAGCCGTTCTTTCTCAAGCCCTTTCAAAGCGTAGCCTACGCTCGTATGGAAGTATATTGACCAGTTTTGCATAGGGAGTATATTACAATGTGTGGAAAAATGATTCTCAGAGCCTGATGTGTCTCTGTGTGGGAGTAGCTCTTAATCTTCTGAAGCCTTTGTAAAATGACTGTCAGTACATGGATGTTGAATTCCCGTAGTGTTTAAAACTTGTGAGTTCTGCGCTTGTAAGTCCTACTGTAAGAACATGATTTGCGTGAGTTGTTCCCAGTAGTGGCACGTTTAAAGTCTCCCGTTTGTGGTATGTCTGCAAAGGTCCAGATGGAAAATTAGGGCACGATGAAAGCGTCCTCTATGCCTTGACTGAGCTCAGGAGGGGGAAAACTACCCTGGCACCACCAGCAGCCTTGGCATGGCAGGTAAGGCCCAGAGCAAAGCCACACTCTGCCAGCACTGTGGGCAGGACATGGCAATCAGTGCCCAGATTGTCAGCTCATTCTGGTGTGAAGGCTGAAGAACCACATTGAAGTTCTTGTCCACATTCGAAGGCATGCGTGTGGGCACACACCCACACACACACACACACACAAAGACATACACACACAAACAAAAACATGCATGCACACAAATACATGCGCTCGAACACACACACAAAGGCACGACACATGCATGCACACAGACACACACACACACACACACTCACGCACACACACACACATTCCCATACACACAGTCATGCACAAGTTCAAAAAGCGTGCAAGCACACTTAAACATGCAGACACACGCTCTCTCTCTTTAACTGCCAACAACACAGAAGACAAACGCATACACAAACAGAGCAAAGCTTTAGGTAGATCCAGAGATCGAGACAACAAGATTAAAGTGAAGTCTTAGTGCTTTGAAACACTGTTGCTTGTGCTCTGCCAGCACGGCCTGAAAAGGCACTGATGGAACTGCACAGACGTTGCCAACCAAATAAATAAATAAACTCGGCCTACGGCTCACACCTAAATTCTTTACAACCGGCAGCGCTGGGCACGCTACCATTCTCCTGTCCTGAGATTGTTCAATTAAATACGCCAGAGCGCCCAAAGGCAGCGGATTAATACACTTGTGGTGATCTCAGTGTTCCCTGACTAGCTGTTTCGACTCGAAATAAATAACTCCCTAATTGCTTCAATATTTGCAATGTGTTCTGAATAACAGAATTCCAAGGAAAGAATGACAGGTTTCCCATAAAAACGGCTTAATACAGACATGATTCCATGAGAAAGCTGGGGGTACACATGGCCTCTCACGACGTCCCCCAGGTCCTGACATTTTTTGATCCGCACGCAGGATTCTGGCGGGATGAGCAGTTCTTCCTGCCCAACAGGGCCTGATGTGTGAGAGCGTCCAGTGGACAGATTAGCACGGCACATTAAAATACTAATTCCCAGACGGACAGCTGTGCCGATTCACCACCAGACCGTTCATTTCAATTCTCACAACAGCGATAAGGACATCTTGGAGGTTTCACCCAAAAAGGACTGCGTGAGAAACATGTATTTTCTTTCTTCTGCCTGGTCTACAAAGTACAACAATTAATAGCCTCTTCTTTTCATATGAGAACTTCTCTGTGTTTACCAAATGTCCCAGGCCATCTTAAAAAAAAAAAAACAGAGATTCCCATATCTATTAATAAGCGCCCTTTGAACCCCTGTTCTCCTGTTCTGATGGGCTTTTGGGCCTGGTGCCAGAACAGGACTGGTAAGAGGGTCTGTAGCGAAGCGTGAGGAGCGCTCGCTGTTTGTTATGGTTACAACGGTGTTTCAGAACAAGGCTCACGCCATAAACAAGCCCTCCTCCTCCTGCCTTTTTTTCTCCCTCTGTCTCTCTCTCTCTGTACCTCTCTCTCTCTCTCTGTTGTTACCGCTCTTTCTTTCTCTCTCTCTGTCTCTCTCTCTATATTTCTCTTTCTGTCTCCTTGCCTGCTGTTTCTTTCTCTCACTCTATTTAGATTTGGTAGACTGTGACTCACCCACTTTTTAAAAACAGTCTGGTTTTGGACTCCAGGCTACGTTTCCTCGGCATGGGGGAAGGACACAAAATAATCCACACACAGAGACATGCAGACGGACTGCCCCACCCCCCCCCCCCCCCCCCACGCCCCCTCCTCCCCCACACACCTCCTCCTACCTCCGCCCCCCACGCCCCCACACCCCCATCCCAACCCACCACCACAACTACTCCTGTCTTCTCTCTGTCTCTTCTTCTTTTTCATTACACACAACATCTGATAAAAATACTCCAGGAACGAGGGGGCAGCTGAAGATGATTAAACTACTAGTCAGACGCTCAGGAGTAACAGCGTGTGCCTGACTCAGTGCAGCTTGTCCTAACCTACACATCACATGCATGCAGGTTCCTCTGCAGGGCACTACAGGGGCGAGGTCAAGGGTTCAGTAGTCTATGTTTTTGAGCAGACATATGGGGGAAAGGTGCATCTTCAGAATCTGCTGAATAGCTGCATACCTAAATTCAATGTGAAGCTGATGTACTCTCTGATTTAAGATCCACAAATTGCAGTCACTGTTTTTTACCCCCTAACATGGAGGAAATGAGCGTTTGTGACAGTTATGTGATGTGGTTGAAAGATTAGCATGTCAAAAGTGCCTCCAATTAACTCCTGAAGTCCTTATGGTGAGTATGGATATGTAAAAAACGTTTAAAAAAGGCTTTTTACTTAGAGAGTGTGCTGGCATGAGACTGTACTGTTGGCAAACATTATGTTCTGTGAGACAATCTCTATTAACTTTAATTACTATAATGGTGATGACTTAAGGTGGCTTAAGGTGCTTCTGTTATTTCAGATTTAAAAAAAAATCTTTTTATACAGGATGTGGAGATTACAAAATTGGCACTGACAAAAGCTAGAAGGAATAGCACGCTGTTGAAGCTCATGGGGAAAGCCCCCTTTTTTACGTCAGCAAATGAAAAATGTAAAAGCATATATCTTTGCATTTATTAGTTTGTTTCTCTATTTATTTATATGAAGGGTAGTTGGGGGTGAGGGAGGGGGGCTGAACCTATAAATTGAACACTGCAACCCTCTAAGTTTGGCCTCCATGTCTGCTGAGTCCATCAAATTTACAACTACAAAACCAAAAAAAAAAAAAGCCTCACAAGTGTGCGACTGGAACAGCGCAGACACCCACTGACTCCCAAAATGTCTTTACGAGTTCTTTATTGGAAACAAATGCACGGTTGAAGGCGGAATTCACTTGTCGCTATCGCCTGGCAAGAACAACAGTAGCAGCAGAAGTAAATGTTTCGTTTGAGTTATGCACTGGTGTCACGTAATGTTCAGCAGCTACTGTCTACTCTCCCTGGTGTTTATAGTTTATGACACACACGGCCTAGCTTTGAGTTTTGAGGTTGTCTGAGAAGTTCTGAAGCATTATGCTACTACACTTATATACACAGTATTAGCATTTTTACAGTAACTATGACTAAAATTGAGTTTTAGGATTACACTTATATAACAGAAACTAGTGAGGCACTTACAGTGTTTACAAGTTTACTTTTGCTCTTGCCGTGCTAAGTAATTTACTTTTGTCTCACTCTGACTCACTAGAGCCTCCATTTGCCTCGGTATTACACACACACACACACACACACACACACACGCACACACAAACACTCACCACACCACAAACACATACACACACACGCACAAACACACTCGCTCACATGTACTGCTGAGAACGTCATAAAAATTGTTTTGCTAGGCGAAAACAATGCGAGGCATTTCTGGAGGAGTTAGCGATGGCATAGATCCAATAAATAAACATGAGCTTCCTGTGACACACGTCCTGTAAGGAAAAGCTAGTTAGACCTTCCTTCTCTCTCAGCCCAGATCCAGCTAAAGCTAAAGCATAAAGTTCAGAAAGAAGAGATCAAACCAGAAAGTTCACGCTGCATGCCACCTCCCCAGCAAATGCACTAAAACTACACTA
>CM050218.1:18265000-18267500 GCA_027475355.1 Coilia nasus | reverse complement strand
CTTTCGAGAGGTCCCTATAGGGACAAAAGTTAATTATTACCAGAATGATGTCATTGTTGACAGCCGTAGGGCATGCGCTGACAAACGAAGAACACACGTTACATTTAGTCAATGACAACTGAATGGTGGTGAATGGACTCTCACTTTCATATGGATAGAGCCAATGTAATAACAAACTGCTTAAGGAAACATTAATAATCTCCAGCATTACATAACCTGACACAAAAATGCGAGCAAAGTATCACTGCAACAGTTCAATTCAGTATCACCTGTTGAGTTTAAAATGTTCCGTGGCGGAACCTTAAAATGAATGCAGGCTTTGAGCTTGGCAAGTACCGCAATAATTTAGACCTCAAAACAAGCTTTACTGTGTGCACGTCACGCTCGTATTCTCAGTGTGTGAGTTCTGAAGAGTGTCAACTAAATTCACTCACCGACTTCACTCCGGCTCAAGACGGTCATGCAGATGAGGTAGAACGCGCCCAGCCACACAGACGAAATTCGAAAACGCTCCATGCGAGCCCTACCACTTTGCAGCGTGTCTCATTAACTGTTTGTTTGTATAAAAACGGTACTTCTGTTGTGAGGAAACTTTGTGTTAGACGTGGGACGGGAGTTGAGGAGTCCTACGCTTACAGGCAGCGTCCCGTGCCCTCCCTCCTCGGTTGAAGCTCAGACTCAGAGCAGAGGAATCTGACTGACTGCGCTGTGGGTTGAGTCACTAGGTTTTCCTCTCAGCTGCAACAGGAAATCTTTCAGAGAGGGCAGGACTTCTTCGTCTCAGTCTCTACACATCTTTAACTCGAGCCTGTTATTATAGTGTATTCAAATTTAGAAGGCAGGCCTGTAAACGGCACAGTTTAGAATGTAGAGGTTAGTATTTACTTTTTCAGTATTTGCATAACTCAGGGAGGAAAGTGAGACTGGACACAAGTGCTTTATTACTTTAAATCTATTTTTAGCCAATGAATTTAAAACATATAGCTGTTTTTCAGAAAGGTAACGCATATATATATGTATATATATATATATATATATATATATATATATATATATATATATATATATATATATATATATATATATATATATAAGTGTGCGTGTGTTTGTGTGTGTACATGACTTTCATGGCTGTCATTTTTTTATTTTGAACGTGTGTGTCTGACTATATATGTGTACTGTATTTGTCTGTTTGATTGCATGTCACTTCAGCATTCCATGGTAGAACCTGAGCTTTCTGCACCAGTCTGCGGTGTAGAAGCGGTCTGGCCGACGTTAAAGTGACACTTGCCAGACATCATCGTCTCAGAGCTCATTGTGTGACTTTAACAAGTCTGAGTGTGGCAAAGTCTGTGCGCGCTCATAAAGTGTCTCTCTGTGCACGCTGTAATTGTTTCGTTAAGATGATCGTTCCTCTGCTGTGGTTGTGGGCTGCTGGGCTCAGAGACACAAGGAGTGTTGGCCACAAACTAGTGCACAATAGCCTTTCTCCGCCCTCTTTCTGTCTGTCCCTGTCATTCCCCTACACCACAGACACACACACACTCACACTCACACCCACACACACACACATGTATGAACGGGCATGCAGACATACACAGAAGCCTGCACACACACACAGACATACACACACACATGTGCGCACATGCGCGCCCACACACGCACACACACACACACACACACACACTCACACACACATGTATGTACGGGTATGCACACATACACACAAGCCTGCACACACACACACAGACATACACGTACACAAACACGTGCGCGCGCACAAATACACACACATACACGCACACACACACACATGCGCACACACACACACACACACACACCGCAGACCTGAGGCTCCAGTGTGGGCGGACGAGCGGGCAGGTCTGAACTGGTCCCGGTAGCGCTCGCATCTGGCACTGGGCCACGCAGCCTGCAGACCTCCCACCCATCCTGCACACAGGGTCACTGAGTCTGCCAGCAGAGTGGGGAACATACACACACACACACACACACACTCACACACACATGCACACACACATACACACACGCACCCACACATACACACACACAGGCATGCAAGCACACTTGCACACACACATTCCGTACCAAGAGCAGGACACATACACACACACATGCACAAACACACACATGCACGCACGCACGCACACACACACGCACTCAGACACGAACACAAACACTCACACACAGACACACACACACACACATTTCGTACCAAGAGCAGGACACACAGACACACACACACACAGATACAGGGCGACCCACCACATACAACTCAAGCCATTCAGCAGAGATGAGTGCAAACAAAGCTGACTTAATATTGTGTGTTAACCTTTCAAACTCAGCCTCACATACACAGGCTCTAGTTCAATGTTGTCTAGTAAAACAACATGTACTGTAATGTATGATGTTTCATCTGATGCAGGGATGTAGTGGAGGATAAAATGCAAGTAAACAGAGTTTACCCACCTGTCAAATGTCT
>CM050218.1:18242500-18252500 GCA_027475355.1 Coilia nasus | reverse complement strand
TGTGTGTGTGTGTGTGTGTGTGTGTGTGTGTGTGTGTGTGTGTGTGCTCAGGATGAGCGTGCATGCAGAAGCTCCTCTGACGTTGCTCAAAATCCCTTAATGAGGCCCAGGTCTGTCATTAGGAGATGAAAGAGGTGGGGGCCACGGTGAACTCTTAACCATCCCTAAATCAGATCGGCCCTCTGATTACAGGCACCGCAAAGCTTGTTGCCAAACACTTGCTGCTGCAGAAGGGACTGGGCCGGGACTGTGTGCATGGAGAATTGGATTGTGTGTGTGTGTGTGTGTGTGTGTGTGAGAGAGAGAAAGAGAGAGAGAAAGAGATAAAGAGTGTGTGCATGCATGCGTGGGTGCGTGCGTGCGTGCATGCGTGCGTGCGTGTGAGGGGGTTAGTACATGCATGTGTGTGTGTTTGCATGAGTGTGTGTGTATGCGAGTGAATGTGTGTGAAACAGAAAGAGAAGGATTCAGTACGACACACGTCTCTGTTTGCTGTGTTCAGTGCTTTGAACTGGGTGCTTACACCCGGTTGCCACACTGCAGTATTGGTGTTTAAAAAAAATTGTATTTTTTTGTCAGATAGATTGTGACAAAGATATTGCAAAACAAAACTCCAAGACTGTCAAGACTCCAAGACTCTTAACCTACAATAATGTGAAAAGCAGTTCTCATGACCGTGCTCATTGTGAGATAATGGATTCTCATTTCATGTTCTTGTCTTGCCTGCTGTGTCCCCAGTAGGGTCCTGGCTAACTTCAATTATTTTTTTAATAGAAGCATGCATGGTGAACACTTCAACTTTGTTGCACCCGTCACAAATGACAAAAAAAATCTATTCTAATCTATTCTATTCTATTCTAATCTATTCTATTCTATTCTATTCTATTCTATTCTATTCTATTCTATTCTATTCTATTCTATTCTATTCCAGGGTCCTGGCTAATCATACATATTCATTGTGTCCTGAAACAACCTGAAGAAAAGACATTCCATCCACATACAACTCCTAGTTTTATTATGACCGCCGCTAGCGAAGCTAGCGAAAGCGGTCATTATAGTGTTGCCGCGACTTTCCCTTTTTTTTTTTTTTTTTTTTCCCGATTTTCCGTCAACGATTTCCGGGACACTGGAAGTACGGGGGACATGAATCTTTGTAGGCATGTAGCCCTAGAACTTTTTGAGCGACTAGAAGCTTTTGGTCCCCAAGGGCCACATCCCCGCTTTGCCAGGGTCCGTCAAAGAGGGGGAGACCGGCAAAAGTTTTTGCTGAATAACTCAATGAACGTTTCACCCAATGACATGAAATTTTTGTGATATGTCGGTATTACAGAGACGTATCGTGTCAGCCCATAAACACTCACTTGAAGCATAGCTCCACCTAGTGATAAGGGTAAATGTGAAAATTGGTATTTTGAGTTGCCAATATCTTGGACCGAGAAGGTGGGAACTGCACAAAATACGTCATGCATGATCACCACAAAGACCTCTAACATCACAGCACATGTCATACAATTTGGTCTATAGGGGGCGCTGTAATTGTAGAAAATGTAATTTTGCCTATTATCTAGAGAATGCTAATGTTTACAACAACTTTTTTTTATCATGAAATCTATTGACCCTCACGCATTGAAAGCATTGGTCGACGCCCACTTCCAACGAAAACAATTTCCGTGAAATTTTAACATTGCGAAAACGAATTTGAACAAACACGTCATAGGCCGTTCATGTGAATCTCACCAAGTTTGGTATATGTCATCTACAGACAATGCTGACAAAAAGTTATCAAAGGATTTATCTTGAGTTAAACCGAAGTTACACGTCAATGAACATTTAACACGTAGCTTAAAATTCTTCAAAAGTCCATATCTTGGCTTTTAATTGCTCAAATTTGGTCAACGTTGACCTGCCATCTCTAAACAGCTTTCTTTTCATGTGTACTAAATTTTGTGACATTTCGTCATAGGGGGCGATGTTTATTGGCGAAGCTAGGTGTCAAAAAACAGTTTTTGTTAAATAATTTGTCAACAATTTTGCCCAAGACAACGATTTTGTGTTAGTATGTCGGTGTTACAGAGACATATCGACCCAGCCCATAAACTCTCACTTGAAGCATAGCGCCACCTAGTGATATGGGTAAATGCAAAAATTGGGATTTTGAATTGCCAATATTTTGGACTAAGAAGGTAGGAACTGCATAAAATATCTCATGCACGATCAACACAAAGACCTCTAAAAGCACAGCACATGCCATACAATTGGGCCTATAGCAGCCGCTGTAATTGTACAAAATCTCATTTTGCCTATTCCTTTCAGAAATCACTCCTACACACTATACAAACACACACAATGTAATTCATTCAAAACCCACATTCATGCCCACTTCCAGGAAATCATTTCCACATAAATTCTCACCTCACAACACTGCTCTTCCACACACTCATCATACCAACAGTTCCCACATTTCAATACACTGCGGCGGTCATACCATGTACCGCTATGCGGTACATCTAGTTTCTAAAACAAACAGCTAAAGGAGTTCCCATTCATCTCTCTTCTGAAAACAAAACAAAATGGAATGACTTGCTGTTTTTAAAGCCCTCGTTTCATTTGGAAGTGTGACAGCACAACAACAGCAGGCTCCATCAAGGCCCTACAGTGTTGCAACACATTTCATGAAGTCACAGGATAGCCATGCGGAGGATAGAGAATGCAGAGGGGTGGGACTGAATATCTATGGACAATGTTGTGTGCATTAGCGTGTCTTTACAGGAAGGGAAGATGGAGAACATAGTTATTCCTCAACATGCATAACATATCTGGCCCCTGGAAGAGGCAGAATATAGTTATTCCTCAACATGCATAACATACCTGGCCCCTGGAAGAGGCAGAATATAGTTATTCCTCAATGTGCATAACATATCTGGGCCTTGAAGGCATTTGCTGGATTTTGTACTACCATATAATAGCCTCCAACAACGTGACCATCCAATTGTAAATTTCTTGGGAGAGAAGAAAAAAGAAGAAAAGAAAAGAAAACAAACAAACGTGGACGCCTTTGAAGGTTTTGCCGTGCCGTGCTGTGTGCCGGTTTTGCTGTGTGCCTCTGGACGTGGCCGAACAGCCGCAACTCATCAGCCGTTTCCTGCTAGCGCGCAGTGGACTGCAAGCGATCCCCTCTGGAGTCAGAGGGCAGGATATCCCGGCAGGAATCGCCGGATCAGATGACAGCGGGGCCCTGCAGTCAGGAGGCCTCGGCCCAGCCAGCCAGCCAGCCAGCCAGCTAGCCAGCCAGTCAAGCCAAGCCAAGCCAATCCAAGCTGGGGGAGCAGCCGGTTGTCCGCGAGCGAGCCCCCCCCCCCCCCCCCCCCAAATGATTCGGCTGAGCGACTCTGTAGCACCTCCTGCCCTCACCGTCTTATCGCACGCCCAGAGGGGCAGAGGAGGGGGTTAGGGGAGAGGAGGGGGTTAGGGGAGAGGAGGGGGTTAGGGGAGAGGAGGGGGTTAATCTCTCCTGAGAAGAATAACAGCTGATAAGAACGCGGTGTGTGTGTGTGCGAGTGTGTTCTCATGCCGTGTGTGGGCGCAGTCAGTGAGTAAGTGAGTGAGTGTGTGTTTGTGTGCATGCATGTGTGTGTGGGTGTGTGTGTGGGGGGGGGTGTGTGTGCATGTGTGTGTGTGTGTGTGTGTGTGTGTGTGTGTGCATGTGTGTGCGTGTGTGCGTGAGTCTGTGTGTGTGGGTGTGTGCATCTATATGTGTGTGCGTGTGTGTGTGTGTGTGTGTGCATGTGTGTGTGTGTGTGTGTGTGTGTGTGTGTGTGTGTGTGTGTGTGTGTGTGTGTGTGTGTGTGTGTTTGTGTGTGTAAGAGAGATGGGGAGGGGAACAGATGTTTCTGTGGCAGAAGACAAATAGGACATAATAGACAATCTGAAGGTCTTAACCTTATGAAAACATGTAAGATTATGACACAGGCACACACACACGCACACTCAATAAGATGTTAAAAGGAAGACGCACCTTTTTAAACTGTGGAACAAAATTTGATTTAAGAGGAATTAAAACACAGGTCGGGTGTTCATCACAAAGAAGCACTTATCTGTCAGTAATACTTTCACTTCACATTAGCCCTTTCTGTGCTGGACAGGAGAACTGGCCAACAAAGATTACCTCTGAAGGATAACACCAGATTGATCATAAACACTGAACAAAGTACCACCACTGAGTTATAAAATCATAATGTATGAGCCAATAAGTCCCTTCAAACTCAGCCAATATGGAATGCGGGATAGGCCCCTTGATTACTTTATTGCATCTTATTCGCTCATTACTGTATCTTTTGGCATCATCGCTGAAAATTGGAAATAGTTCAACAGGACAATGTAAAACTGTTACACAATGTGTGTGTGTGTGTGTGTGGGTGTGTGTGTGTGTGTGTGTGTGTGTGTGTGTGTGTGTGCACACCAACATGACTGCACACCAACACGGTCGGGACTCCATGAGCGGTGGGAACCTGAATCTTAGTCCCCAGAGGCACAACCATTGCACATGATAGAAAACGCCATTTTAACATGTCTGGTGGGGTTCCCCTGAAAATGCACCTAGGTCCCGACGGGGTACATTTCACCGGACAAAAAAGTGTGTGTGTGTGTGGAGTGTGTTTCAGAGTGCGCCCCCATGTGGTCAGTACTGGGACAAGTGTGTGTGAGCTGTGTGTTGACCAGACACATCAGGTCCCCACCACACTTACCACGCCCCCATAAACAAAAGACACCTCCCACAAACAATAAACCATGTGGGGGTTTCCTGTATCCAGAAGATGTTTATAGCATTGTGTGTTTACCTGACATGTAAGGTCCCCACCGTGACTATCTCCCCATCCCCCAATCCACCCACTAATAAAACCATCTTACCATCTGAAGGCGTGATGTATAGAGAAGATTCCAGCACTGTGTGCTAACTCCTGACCTGACATATCAGGTCCCCACCCCAACCACACATCTTCCAAAGAACTGTTTGAGATGTGTGTTTCCACCTGACATATGTCCCCACCACAACCACCTATAAACCACTAACAACAGATGACCTACAGTCCTGCTGAATTTGAAAAAGGTTTGAAGTAGCGTATTCTATGTGCAGGCGACATGTAAGGTCCCCATCGCATTTACCCCTCCCCCACTGGTAAAGTGTACTGGTTGATGACGGGAATGGTGAGATGTGTGTTTTCACCGGACATATCAGGTCCCCACCCCAACCACACATCTGCCAAGGAACTGTTTGAGATGTGTGTTTTCACCTGACATATTAGGTCCCCACCACAACCACCCACCCCCCACTGACTGAAGTTTAGTCTAAGGGCGCCTACCACTTCCATTGTTAGGTCCCCACTGGTAGCTTTTGAAACACACAGTGATGTAATGTTTTGATATGCAAATTGATGACATCATAGGTCCCCACCAGCACCCCTTTCAAACACACACAATATTAATTTGCATATCATTTTAATATAACGTCACAAGTCCCCAGGGGAGTCATCTACCTGACATGTCCCCAGCAGTTGGTGAAAAGTCAGGTCAGTCTTCTGTGGGTCTTGCTTAAACTTTCAAGTGATAGCTGTTCTGACAGAAGCAGATGGAGTGTGGATCAGTTTCTGCCTTGTCTGTAAACCATTCAGAAAGGGTGGTTCCCACCAGGCTGCATCCTGTCATGTGTCCCTACCAGGTAGCAAAGACCTGTATGCGTGTGTGTGTGTGTGTGTGTTTGTGTGTGTTATTGCTCATTTTGTAGTTCATTATACCATCCATATGTCTTATCTTAGTTTTCTTGGCCAATATCCTGGAGAGAGAGAGAGAAAAAAGTTAGTTTGTTACTGTCTTGAGGAAATGCTGATGGAACCTGGCCTCTTGAGCTTTTTGCCAGCTGTATACCAAAAGTTTTGGTTGTATATGGTATGACTGTCAAGCTGCTTATTACTTTTAAATTGATGCTTTTCACTGTATTATTAAAAAAAAAACAACTGCACACACACACACACACACATGCGCGCGCACACACACACACAACGCTCATGTAAGGTTATATAAGGTTATGAAAGGTTATAAAATGGCGAAAAGTACCAGGACCAATGCTGCTGCAGACAATCCATTCTGGGCCATTCACACAGCAGCACTCACCTTTTTAAATCTGGCTTAAAGAGGTAATCTGGAGTGCTATTCACTCTAGGAGTTCAACATTTTGTTTGGAAGCAAAATCACATACATTTTTGAGCACTTTGCATTTATGACCGAAATAGCGTGTAATAGCAATGAGTGAGGCATAGACTTGTGTTGTAACGAATGGCTATATTTTAAAGAAATGTAAGCCTGCGCAAGTTCTGCCAGGAAGACTGTAATGTCACGGAAGCTCATTGTCTCTGATGTGTCGATGCAGCCTCCTCCCTCCCCACCACCACCAGTTTGGTCCCTGTCTATCCACCTGGGGGTAACTCTGGTCCCTGCTAAACGGCAATGGCAGGATCTGCCAGATCCATCGATGCAAGACCTGGGCTGCCAGATCCATCGATGCAAGACCTACGTCAAAGAATATCTATTTTCCTGCTGAATGTTCAATTGTTAAATTCTGTCTTTATTAAAATGTTTAAATCATACTCCTTATCTCTTAGTCTTTCTGGCTGAACTGTAAGGCTCAGTAAACCATTTAGTTTTGTGGTAGTGAGGAGACGGTTTCTACAGATTAACCACAGAATTGTTAATTTTAAAAGTGCACAGACAGACTCTAATGGAGTGTTTTTACCAAAGTTAGCGTTAAGGGAGGTTTGTTTAGATCACAACCAGTCACAACTAGTAATTATATTATTTAAAATATATTGCTATATCTTACATTGTAATGAGCACTATCTGAATGAGCACTATCTGAAGGGTTTTAACTTTTACACAACATAGTGTTTTCAGTGTGATGACAGCAAAAATCAGTGATCATTTGTCCAATTTTAGGACATCTACAACAAGACACAACAAGTGAGATGATTGCCATGCTTCTTCATGTCTGTGACAGACAAACACTGACTGTAGATGTCTGCTTGCTGGCTCAAATTCCAGTGTTGGTGACACATGTTCTGGGAAACTGGGAAACTTGGTGGGAAAAGCAGAGCACACAAAGAACAATTGCAGGTGACAACACGCGCCCGAGTGAGCCGTTAGGGTTATTTGGCCTCCCTCCATACTGTAAGTACACAAAAAATGTTCCAGAAAAGCATCATTATGAAGAACTGAATGAATGTTAATTGTTTCTTGTAATCCATTTTTGACTCCACACCCTTCTCCCTGTGTCTGAGGTCATACAATGAACTCATAAGCATTGGTAACATAGCTGGACATGACCACAGGACAAACTCATAAAGTTACACACTAACAAAGCTGACTTTTAGGAGCCTCGTGGTGAAACAGTGGAAGTTCCAGTAACTTCTGACCTGTGAAGCTGGTGTATTGTAAATCTGCTGTGGCAGAACTCGTGCTAAGATTAAAGATTACCTGGGAGGAGGGCCATAAACCCTCCCAGGCCACCGCCTGCCCGCAGTGAGCTTGCCAGGACAGTGACAGCGGAGAGATTATCACAACTGATCAGTCAGGCACAGGAAGAAAAACATTCACCGACATAGTCAAGAAAAAAGGGCGTATTTTAGTTAAAGGAAAATGTCTCATTCTTGTAGCACAATGACGGTGTCTTAAGGCTTTAGACCAATGAGTGGAGTTGAGTGGAAAAAGAATACAGTGTTACCTGCAAAACTGTAGTCAGTATTCAGTGCTCCAGTTTGGGAAATGTCATGTGATGGTGCATGTTAAGCAACTGCAAGTCAGGCAAAGCTAAATGAAATGAAATTTACCAAATGAGGTTCATGAATAAACAACTGATCATACAAACAAAGCAAGTGGTTGAGGTTGTTGCTGTGGTCGAGGGATGTTGCGTAAAGACAGCAGGGCTGCCAGACGGTCTGCCAACAGTGATCTCACATGTCGTGATTCCATTTCCTGAGAGTTATGGCTGCCCAGCCATTGTGGCCAGGGTCAGTGACATCCTCACGTTAGCCATGGAGACCTGGCAGCACCCCCAGGCTCACAGCAGGCTGTGACGTAACTAACACAAGACTCATGGGTTACTGTGCTCGCGCTTTCTCGCTTTGTGTTCAACTCTTCCCCCTCTCTTGCTCTCGCTCGCTCTCTCTCTCTCTCTCTCTCTCTCTCTCTCTCTCTATCTATCAATTTCTCTCTGTCTCTCATTCCCTCTGGTCTCTCTCTCTCTCTCTCTCTCTCTCTCTCTCTCTCTATCTATCTATCTATCTATCTATCTATCTATCTATCAATTTCTCTCTGTCTCTCATTCCCTCTGGTCTCTCTCTCTCTCTCTCTCTCTCTCTCTCTCTCTCTATCTATCTATCAATTTCTCTCTGTCTCTCATTCCCTCTGGTCTCTGTCACTCTCTATCTATCTATCTATCTATCTATCTATCTATCTATCTATCTATCTATCTATCTATCTATCTATCTATCTATCTATCTATCTATCTATCTATCTATCTATCTATCTATCTATCTATCTATCTATTTCTCTCTGTCTCTCATTCCCTCTGGTCTCTGTCACTCTCTCTCTATCTATCTATCTATCTATCTATCTATCTATCTATCTATCTATCTATCTATCTATCTATCTATCTATCTATCTATCTATCAATTTCTCTCTGTCTCTCATTCCCTCTGCTCTCTCTCTCTCTCTCTCTCTCTCTTCCTCTCACTGTTTTACTCTCACTCTTTTCCTTCCTTCCAATCTCTGCCTCCCTTGCTTTCTCCCTTGCTCCTCTCTCTCTATCTGCACTTTCACTACCTCTTCCTTTTCCCCTCTCTCCCTCTCTCTCTCTGACTCTCTCTCTCTGTCTCTCTCCCTCTCTCTCTGACTCTCTCTCTCTGACTCTCTCTCTCTCTCTCTCTGACTCTCTCTCTCTCTCTCTGACTCTCTCTCTCTCTGTCTCTCTTTCTCTCTCTTTCTCTCTGTCTCTCTCTCCCTCTCTCTCTCCGTCTCCCTGTGCTGGCTGATTTGCAGCGCTCTTCATCACCTTCCCCGACACCCTAGCAGACACACCCTGACTGAGGGGATGTGCCCTGTGCCACTGGCTGTTTTCACAGCTGAAAAATAACGGCGGAGAGAAAAAAGGCAGAAAAAAGCAGGCAGGCAGGCAGGCAGGCAGGCTTTCCCATTTCCCAGCGAGCCAGCGCCAGACCCAAGCACCCCACTCACTCACTCACATGGCCAGCAGGGACAGGATTCATTTGAACAATGGTGGTGGCAGCGGCGGGTGTTGACTCTGCAGCCTCTAAGGCCCTGTCCACATTAATGCGGATACATATGCAAACGCATAATAATGTATTCGTTTGCGCCTCCCGTCCACATTAACACGGCGAATTCGAACACGGCAAACAGAGCTTTTGGAAAACGACCGCTGAAGTGGAGAGATCTGAATACGCCTGCTTGGAACGGAGGATAGGCGTTCCATTGCTATGGCACCGAGTAAAGTTTATGCTCGAGACCCCAAAAACCAAAACAAACATGGCAGGCGAAATGGCGACGACGATGATGATGATGATTGTGATGCAGATGCTTTCGATGTACAGTGTACTCCTTCAACTGCAGATGAACGTTATTATGTTGTATACTGCACGCCAGGCATTACTACAACGGAGGAGGCGAATGTTGTACTTGTTAAATCGTACTAAATCCCAGCGTTTCAAACCGTACACAATCTTGCTAACAGAACTGCTACTGTAACTGCTCTTTTTTACTTCAGCGAGCGATAGAACTTTGAGGTGCCGTAAGTAGGAGTGACGTAACAATCACAACATTTTGGAATTTTTGATAGCATACATTTCTAAAAACGACAGTGTGGACGGAGATTGTTTTTACTACGGATAAGCGAATTTGTATTTATCCGCATTAATGTGGACATAGCCTAAGGTGC
>CM050218.1:18225000-18235000 GCA_027475355.1 Coilia nasus | reverse complement strand
ATTTCTTCCTGGAGGTGTGGACTCTGCTGAAGTTTAAAACAAGTGGCTCTGCCTTTACCCAATCGCTAATGTCTGGTCGTCCCATATGCAATTAGCCTACCTACGCACTACAATTTAAATGTAGCACACAAAGTCAACATCATCGCTCATGAACACTCCCTCTATTTGCTGATTGGCTCGGATTTGCTTGGTCCGAATACATGAATGTCAACGGCAGCAAGGTCAGACCTTCTGTACAAAATAAAATAAAGTACAAGGGACTGGCTTACCACACTACACTGATGTGGTCGTCGTGTGTGTGTCTGGGTGTTCTCACCAGGTCTGTGCTCTTCTCTGGGATGTGCTGCTGACCCCTGCAGTCCAGGTCAATCGCTTTGGCTTCAGGCAAGCAACAGGGACCGGGCTGTGGTGGGTCCGGATCATCCTGCAGGCCCCTGGCGTGGAAACTCAACCCACGCTGAAGCTGCATGGCCCGTGCACACACATGCGTGCACACACACACACACACACACACACACACACACACACACACACACACACACACACACACACACACACACACACACACACACACAGGCCAGGGAGAGCTCTGGACCGGGGTCTGTTGAAGTCAATGCTGGCTTGTGTGTGCAGAGGTGGAAAAAAATGGATCCAAAGTCTTCACTTGAGAGTGGTGAGCACAGGTGCTCTTTCACAGAGAGGCTCCAGTAAAACTTTATGATTTCATCAGAGAATTTACTGGAGCTGAGGCCCCAAAAAGTGTGAACCATCGCGTCAACTCGTGCACCGAATGGAAAATTACATGACCGCTCATGACTTCAATGAATAAAAGTACTATTTGTACTTTTGTCTCCATACACCGTGCTTTCACAAACACAAAATATTCCTGTCACATGGTATCATGATTGCTAGTTTGGTGTCTTTGTGAGTCTGTGCTGACAGCTTAGGCATCGTGCTGTACTGCATATACAATAGGTGGTGGCTTAGTATAGAGAGCACTACTCCTTACATTAACGCAACACTAAGCGTAACGTGTAAAGGGCACTTCTAAATTCGCTTTGCCGCCCTCCATGGGATAAAACCGCACCAAGTAAGTTTGGAGGAGCGGATGTAGTCTCTGTCTCTGTAGTTCTATAAGAGACAATTCTGCTTCCAATCTGTGGGGTGACCGAAGACGAAAACTACTTGGTATTGCTTTAATTCCACCAGACGTTAGTGAAGTGTGCAAATTAAATGTTAGCTATGTGAAGTGGCCGTGTGCGCTCAATCCCTGAAGTGTGCTCAATCTTTAAGAGAGACCGGAGTGAGTGACTGAGTACAGACACCAAAAAAGGCTGTTCTCTTTGCTCACTTGTGGGTATAGAGAGGTGGACCCCATTTGAGTGCCAGAGCACGATGTTCTGTGTGTTTTTAATAGCATGCGCCTGGTCAGCAGGCAAAAAACGTAATCAAAGTGCAGTGGGATATGTGAGGGATGAGGTGCTCAGTGCACTCTAATTGGCCGTTAGAAAATGGAAACATTCTGAACTGGAGACTAGAACGTCTAAAGTCGAGAGAGAGAGAGAGAGAGAGAGAGAGAGAGAGAGAGAGAGAGAGAGAGAGAGAGAGACTGCATCCCTGTTCTGTCTCTCAGCTCAACTTTGCGATAGCGTCTGTCGTTACAGGGAATGACCTCACCTGATTTCCAATGCAAAGCCCACAGAGTTAGTATTTTTAGCCGTATACTGTTTTTGTTGAATGTGACAGAACATTCTGCGTATCCTCTGTGAAGTGTTCCCAAAAAATAACATATGGGGATTTTTACAGCGTTGGCCATCAAAACACAAGATTGTTTGTTCTGCAGAGCACATTCTGGCCTGGAGAGTTAACTTCACGCCACCCACCCATGTGTTACAGATGGGGAACAGGGCCATGTTTTTGTTTGGACTAACACACTATTATCATTAGGGGAAATAGAAACAGCACAACATCCCAACATACTCTTCCAGAACCTAAAGTGTCCATGACTAGCAGTACAAAGAGGTACAGCTCTTTGGTGTCCATCATCACCTTCAGTGTTCACCCTCATCAAGGTTGGAGCTCAGCTTTGAAGGATGGAAAGTAATCAAAAGCAAATCTCAGTGGGACCCCACAAAGATGACAAAAATGATTTGACTGTTGGGGTATGGAGACTACATCCTTGCCCTCAGTAATCCTCTCTGTTCATCCTCAATAAAAAAAATACTCTGTGAACGGCTCTGTTCTTATGGAGGACATACCGCTGACAGTACCACTGACCTAATAACCAACGTGGACACACTGCAGTTCAACTCAGGTACCTAAGTGTTTGCACACTTCTTGTTTTTGTTTCTCTCTCTCTGATGGCAGAGTGTGTGTGGACTCTCTGTACTGGCCTGCAACCAGCTGGCTAACACTGCGGAGGGGTCAGTAAGTGTCATCCCACGTGGCCGTGAGTGAGTGTGGCTTTTCCATTGGCAGGTACACCTCTCGGCAGCTTGAGTGAGTCTCAACTCGGATGGATGTCAGCGTTCTGACTGGAATAACAACGGGATGTACCCGTTTCGGTATCACGCTCATCATGAAAAAGAACCACTTCTCACCACAGTTTTTGAGTAAAAAGACCACCACTGCAGCTGTGGTGCATTGGCATTGAATCATCTCCTTCTTACCACTCTTTAGTAGCATCCTCGTAAGCTGTGTGCTGCTGTGTGCTTTGCACCATTACAATACACTTAGCTGGCGCTCTTATTCAGAGCAACTTAAAGTTATTTACAGGGTTTCAGTTACAGTCCCTGAAACAGTGTGGGGTTAGATGCCTTGCTCACAGGCATTTCAACCACAGGTTGCATGGGATTTGAACCTGCAACTCTCCAATCCCAAGAGACCAACTCCCTAACCAGTAGACCACGGCTGCCACAACACTAGATCACAGCTGCCCCAACTTCTGATTCCAGGTAAATACTGGGGAACAGCATGCTCCTTGGACTTGTTTAGATATCTTCATCTTTGGGCTTGTAACCCTGTAACATGAATACCTCTGATAGCACTAACAACAAACACCTATGCCACGGACATCCCAAGCTTCCTGGAGGTTCCAACAGTCCCCTGCAAATTTATAGCAGTTCCCTGATGACTGCAAATTAGATAAAATATCCCAGAATATACAGTGAGTGAGCAGGAGTGAGCATGAGAGTGACAGTGTTCCCCACTGTAAAGATGTTAAAGTGAGTATAACATTGTCTCATGTTGTAATCATGTGTCTTTTAGTACCTGAGTACCATGTTTTGGGGGGCATACCTCCCTGAGAAGAGTTTTTTTTTTTCAGATTAGGATGTCTGCCATGCTCATGTTTTGCTCATGGCACACATAACAAACATCTATGTCATGCTCACATTTTTTTCTACAAGTAAAATGTCACGGGGTCTACCTGCTGTCTCCCTGTCTGCTGTAAACCCACACCAAGCTTGCAGTGCATCCCAGATATGTCCTGGGCCCCACCCGGAATCCCAGTGACAAGTCTTCCAGCTGGCCCTCAGTGTGGCTGGCTGTAGGTCACCATGTTTTGCCTCTTATCTCTGGGCTACTTGTGGGGCCCGACAGGGTGGGATGCTTTTCTGGCTCTGTGGCAGTGCACACGGCCTCTCCATCATTACCTCTCCCTCCCTCCGTCTCTCCCTCCCTCCGTCTTTCTCCTCCTCCTCCTCCTCCTTTCCCTCCTCTCTCCATCCCAGCCTACTGCCCCTTAGCTCTGATCGGCTCTCGCTTCTCGTAAATCGCTCCGGAGTTGCCAAAGCTGCTTGGCTGGGGTGTCCAGCCCACCACCAACCCCCTACACCCACCCCACCACCCCACCGTCCCACCATCCCACCGTCCCACCCACTCTGCCCTCCATGCACCTCTGTGGTTGTAAACATGCAGGAATGCGTTTCTAATGCGGGCGTTACTGTAACAGCTCGCTCACTCTTTATCCTAAATCTGCGGCAAGATGCTGACTCGCTGCCAGCGATCGGTCAGCTTTACATGCAGAGATCGTCCCACTGATGAACACGGCGGTTCATACATATGCAAATGGTGCAGGGGTAGAGAGAGAGAGAGAGGGAGAGAGAGAGAGAGAGAGAGAGAGAGAGAGAGAGAGAGAGAGAGAGAGAGAGGGAGAGAGCGGGAAAGAGAGAGCAGGAGGGAGAGAGACAGAGAGAGAGAGAGTAAAAGAGAGAGCGAAACAGAGAACAGGGGGCAGAGACAAAAAGAGAGAGAAGTAGAGAGATAGAAAGAGAGAGAGACAGAGAGTGAGAGGTAGAGAGAAAGAGACAGACAGAGAGAGAGAGAGACAGACACAGAAAGACAGGCAGACAGAGAGAGACAGAGAGAGAGAGACAGACAGAGAGAGAGACAGAGACAGAGAGAGAGACAGAGACAGAGAGACACTTTCATCAGGACGCCAGCTGAGCGCCATCTCAATTACCAGCGGAAGGGAGGGCGAGATTGCTGCAGTTTTACAGTATAAACACATCAGTGTGATGATGAATGACGATGCGGCCCTTCTCGAAAAGCAGCGTCTGGCACTAGGAAGGGTATTAGGTGAACAGGACCGGTCCGTGCCAGAGACAACGCTATGCTTGAGATTCCACCCCCACCCCCCACCAACGGTGGAAAGACGCACTAAAAAAGTCCCGGCATGCAAACACAGCTGCTGCAAACATAAATCACTGTTCCCTCGTCTCTGTTTGCCTCTGACAGCTAACCAATGGCTGTGTCTGTGTGTACAAATGTGGTACCACCACAAGCACAAGGACTACAGCTCACGGCCTGCAACAAAGCTTTTATGGCTGACAATAAAAAAGTGTCCTTATTTCTCCAAGTTGTCAGAGTACACTGAAATTAAGACATAGTATGTCCCCTTGGCTTATGAAATGCTCGTTCAGAATTGATTAGGGACATTAGGCTCGGACCATGGCCAGAGGATGAGGGTGTCTTTCAAGTTTGTTTGGCACACTTCCTGTTTGTGTGTTTGGGGCTCCCAAAATAAGTTATTTTTGTTGTTGTTTGTCTGATTGTTACAGGGAAAACAATGTTCAGATTGCAAAACATGGAGTCACAAAAAATGCTCATATTCATCTTGTTTGCCTTTTCTCAGTGTACACTAGTGTACACATTTAGCCTTTGACCTATGTCGTTTGGCCTTTCCATCGGAGAGGATAGTCCATTTCCCATGCCCTTGCCCGGCACTAGAGGGGGAGTTTTTGAAAGACTGTGGTGGAGAAGATGATGTGGGATGAGATCAGGAAGGAGACATCCCATCCCAACTGGCTCCATTCTTCTTCAGCCTCTCTTTCCCTACCCAACATGGCGTCTCTTGGGGCGGCATTGGAACCAGTGGGCAAGTGTCAAACGGAACAACACCACACTCCCACTCATCCATCACTGGAAGAAGTAGGAGGAGGAGAGGCAAGGAGTAGAGAGAGAAAGAAAGACAGAGAGAGACAGAGAGAGAGAGAAAGAGAGAGAGAGAGAGAGAAAGAGAGAGAGAGACAAAGAGAGAGAGAGAGAAAGAGAGAGAGAGAGAGAGAGAGAGACAAAAAGAGAGAGAGAGAAAAGGATTGAGCATTGGAAATAAAGAACAGAAATGGAGGAGAACGAGGAGACAGACAGGAAGGAAGGGAACGGGATGATGACAGTGGAAAGACACATGAGATGGAGGAGGTTAGGGGAAAAAAACGAGAAAAGAGGATGTCTGAAAAGGTGTCGACGTGATTCTTGACGGTTGTCGTGGTGACAGACCGTGATAAGCTGGAGGGTGGCGGTGGTCAGTGTGTTTGCAAGGTCAGCTGACGCCTGAAAGAGGCCAAAATGTTTCCCGATACTGGTTACTAACCACCACTGCCAAACACGCTGACGTCAGACACCCTAAGGGCTCATTTCCACTCTCCGTATACAGCGCGTAGACAGCAAGTGCCCGTTTTCTGTCCATATTCATTTAGAACATTAACAGATTAGACCATTTCTACCGCACGCGTGATCTGAGCGTATTCTGTCACACATACACACATATTGTACACGGTTACTGTACGTGCCTAACATGCTCAAGTCGGTGGAAATGAGGCCTAAGCCTGCGAAAAAGCTGACAGCACTGTCCTCGTGAAGAGGGCATTCTGGTGTTGTGTGGAAACCATTGTGGGGATGGAAAGAGCCATGCAAGCACAATGCATAAGTGTAAGATGAGGGGAAGAGGACAAAATTGATCTCCACTGCGGGGAGCAAAGCAGTAACAATCCTAGCACTGTGTGTCAGAAATACTCTCTCTTTAAGTCTCTGCTTCTTTCTGTAACCCCCCTTGCCACACACACACACACACACACACACACACACACATACACACACACACACACATACCAACCCCAGATATGAACGTGGACCATTGTGTGGTGGTGAATGAGGGCAGTTGCATAGTTGCATGGAAGATGATGCCTGGACCCAAAAGGGGGGTTCAGAGATCAGCTCCAAGCCCCTGAAATGTCCGACTGTGTCGGGTAGTTAGAGGGGGGGTGGGGAAGGGGGGGGGGGCATCCTCCGATCCACGGGGGCCAGAGCAGAGAGGAGTGGGTGGAGGAGGAAGGGCGCCAGGATCCCTGACCTCGCCAGGGAGGGATCAAAGTTCGCTCACCCTGCTCATTCTTTCCATCAGGACATTCGCTTTCGCTGCCTCGTGCCTACTTTTCTTTCCAGACCTCACAACTGGGAAAGCCATTTACTGCGCACCCTAAAAGGGACAGAGATTGATTGAACAGTCTCACGGTTTTCATGTAGGAGTTAATATCTCTCTCTGGCGGGCCTGCAGGGAAATTATGTCAGCATCGGTGACGTGTAATTTTCTTCTTTCGTTTGACGGGAGATCAGAAATTAGATTATACTGCATGTAATCATTTGAATCTTGCTGCAATTAGTGACAAGCCAGCAAGAAAAACATCACCAGTGTTCTGCCAAGCACTACACTTACAAGCATTCAAGTAGTTGACATCCATAAACAACGCTAAATGAAACAATTTTGGCAAAGGATGATAAAATATGGACAGTGAAAACAAACTCAACTCTGACTCTCCATAATGTGTGTTTTTGTCCAAAAAAATAAATAAAAATAAACAAACAAACAAAAAAAAAAACCTAAAACTCAAAAAGTACACGAATCAGTGTTATGGATAAGTGTTTCCACATCTCCCTCTTCTGGCAAGACTGTGAAACTACATGTATCAGAGGAGGAGATTGATGAGCTGTAAGAGGTACTACTTAGTTTTTTGGCTCAGTCTAGCTCTATGCGTGTCAGGGCCATTTTTTCCCCTTAATGGGTCATGACTTATGGCTTCATGGCGTGCCATCATTCATCATTAGTGTCTCAGAGAGTGGTGTTAACATCTTTTAGCATGTAGCTACATTGCACTTTTGAAGGTTGAAGGTGTGTGTTTGTGTGTGTTTGTGTGTGTGTCTGGGTCTGTGTGTGTGTGTGTGTGTGGTCACAAATAATAAAAAAGGCTGATGGTTTTGGAGATTTTTTTATTGAAAGCTTCATCAAAAGAAAAAAATAATAAAATCAAAGTTGAAACCGAACATCCACTGATCTACACAATTTCTCAGGATCACAACTCGAAGACTAGGGAGGCATGACTGTGGCAACTGAAAGAAGAAAAAAAAGAAATAGCATAACCGAACTTTTCTTTTTCATCATCAAACACCTGCACAATACAAAATACAACCTCATAAATAGTTTTGCTATTTTCTCTCTCAATAATTTAGTTTCATGATAGAGTTTTTTTGCTGTCTTATTTTCTTCCTTTTTTAATTCTCTGGTTTTGGTTCAACAGCATTTTAATTGTTTTCTTTTTTAATATAGCTGTGTAATCTCTCCTTTTCTAGAGCCAAGTTAATGGGATAGGAAGTGCAAGGGCCACTCCTCCAATTGTTGTAAAAATGTTCTTTTTTGAGGGCGCAGTTCTTAGGAACATTCTGTGATTGATTTAATTTTTTTTTACCATCAGATGAACATCAACTGGGTGAAAAGCAAACAAAAATGCCAGAGGGGCCAAGTCTGTATGGCCACTGCGTCCTTCTCTCAATATCTGTGTGGACCAATCACGGTGAGAGAAATTGGGCGTGGTAGACGGTGGCAGCCAATCAGAAAGCTGCGCAAGCAGCGAGATCACAGGACTGATTTGGCTGCCGTCCACTTTGCGATGGAAAAAAAAATGCCATACCTCCCATCCCTTGACTCTCCGCGTTTGGCTCTCAAACACGGATGGTCTGCTAGCTGCCGAAGCACAAGGGACTTAGCTGACATGACAAAAAGGCAGTAGATGAACAGCTGATTTAGAAAAAGACTGTTATCATTTGTCAACAATGAAAGAGAGTGAGAAGTTAGCTTGTGTTTCTCATACTGTCCTTTTCAAGATGAAACTGATTAATGATCTCCTCTCCTTGCTTCTAGAGTTCTTAAATCCTTGCTGTCAACAGTTCTGTCATCTCAGGTGTGGATCCTTGTCCATGCAGTCATGAAGGTCATTTGATTTCTCTTAAAGCAGCATCTAGATGGTTTAGCTTTCATACACTGAAAATGGGGCTCAAACAGAAAGTGTGGCCTGTAATTCCATCTGAGCTTTCTACCACTCACACATGCACACAGAGAACATTTTACACACATACACACACAAGGACATGTTACAAAGTGTCCATGAAATGTGACAATGCTCGAAAATACCAATCCACAGAGCAATGAAATCAATGCACATCAGCACATCAACCACACAAGGTGCAACCCATGGATTTAAAGGAGCTTACAGAATCTACACCACCTTTCAGTTTGTCATCATGAGCTGATGCCAAGAACTGGTAAAGTGTGTATCCTTTGTCAACCCCTCAAACAGGAACAAATGAGCACCTTAGCTTAACAGATGACCAACATTTTGTACACACCTACTGCAATATAAAAACAGAACAGAGGGAGGCATATATGACTAAGGTACTTTTACACACATTTCACTTAAGAGGCTGTTGACCCCTCGTTTATAGGGGAAGTGTTCTAAACTTTCGGCAGACCTAACCTCTTCTTTTGTGTCTTAATGGGATAGGGCATAGGACACAGAAGTCTTAAAAAAAGGTCTCAGTTCTGTGTTGGTAGCTATAGGTTGACCAACTTTCTGACTTCCAGGGAGACCAACAGCTTCTGAAGAGAATAGTGTTTCAAAGCAAACCTCCTTAGCTTATTGTACAGGATGTGGACACTGACGAGTGAAAGGTCTGAAACGAAGGCACTCACGTAACACTGTGTGACTCTCTAAACTCTAAAATTTGAAGTCATGCGCTGCTAGTCATCCTTGTGGGACAATGGAATCCTTTTGGGTTGAAGTTCACGGCTGACTTGAGGGACACCTTTGATTTGACCACTTGGTTGTCATGGTCACAGATCAAAAGTGGGAGGGGGGGGCTTTCTTTTTTTTCTTTTCTTTCTTAAGCCTGTAGCCCATCTAACAGCAGGGTAGAGGTCAGCTTGGGATGAGTTTATAGTCAGAGTAGCCTGAAAGAAAAACTCAGAGTCCCACACTGGGCTAAGCTGTCTAAAAAAGGATGAATGTTAAGGCAAAGAATGTCTTCACTTGTTTCTGCCCTTAGCCTCTCGCTCTCGTTTTCTTGTCTTGATCACCTTCACCGTTTTCTGAAAAAAGGTTTGTCCTCATAGTGGAAAAGAAAGCTAATGAGGTAGCCAGTGAGCACGGTTAGTGTATGCAAGCAAGCGTGAAAACTCGTGTGTGGAAAAACCCTTTTCTGCTGACCTCTGTCTGAGTAATGATCTTGACCGACGCAAAACAATTAAAAGAAAACTTTTGACAGGTTAATAAGACGACTTTAAAACTTTATCAAACAGCACTGAAACCCTCTTGCAAAATCTGTCACCCCTATTGGGAAAAAAATACATCACAACTTTAGGCCCATTCATCATTCTTTTTTCTTTCTTTCT
>CM050218.1:18207500-18215000 GCA_027475355.1 Coilia nasus | reverse complement strand
TCCATCACCTTTCAGCTTAGAATTGGGAATTGTCGATGCACTATAACTACAAAAGCGTCATAAGAACAGATGACTGACAAATGGCAATGGTCACTGGTACATCCTGCTTAATGCTTGAGTGTGGTGATGGGCAACTTGGCTTCAGAAGCAGTCCAATAGCACATATTCCAAATTACCTGCATCTGTCTCAGCATTTAGGACCTCTTCATCCTTTCTAATTCAAGTCTAAAGTTTGAAACATTCTTGGGTGTGTTTTTGTACAAAACAAATGCTTTTCCAAAACTAACCTTACATATTAGACGTCTCTAATTTGCTTCTAAAGTGGTGTTCAGAAAATTGACCTATGTATCAAAAACTCCCGAATGTCAGCTTTACAACAAATATATTTGGTACTCTATCATTTTTATAATTGAAAATATATGCATTTCAAATGTATCCCATACAGTATGTTTGACCCACCCTGCATACATGATATGCGTGATTCACTAATTAACTTGTCTACCTGCCTGAAGAGTATGAATGAGTTATGCTCATTTAATTAGCTGGTTCAGTACACGAATAGAACAATTACGTGGCATTAAGTTATAGCTGCTCAAGCGATGTTTCCCATCACTGCTTGAATTTACAGTACACATTCACTGTCATACCAAATCACTGGTAAAATATATTAAACGCACACACACGCAAATGCGTCACATGTTATTCCTAAAATACAGACCAGCTACTGATGTCATCGTTTAAAATTAGATCATGAACTCTGCTGTGGTCTTCCTTGTAAAAACAGGCCCCAGGATTTATGCACACTCATCCACGTCAACAAAGAAAATAAAAGCAGCGCACAGACACACACACACAGACACACATACAAACACACTTTAATGTTTTATACTGACACTAATATACAAATGATTTGAGCATGTAATCATTCAAGAACAAATACATATTCATATATACAGGCGAAAGAACACACGTTACCCGTGTCATACGTATACACAACATGCGAGACAAATGCACATACACACACCTTCATCATGAAGATGCACACCCGCACTGACGTGCACACACACACACACACACACACACACACACGGCACACACACACACATACATACACCTACTTGACACGCTGAACACACACATCTTCACAGTCAGCTGGGACCCATTATGGCGCAGACATGATTTGGTATTCAGCTCCAACAAATGAAATAATTTGAGCCAAATGTGCGTCACACATCCTCCTACAGAAATGATGCATGGATGGCAGCGCTGGGGGTCCAGGCCCAGGGCATGTTAGGGGGGCGGTGTGTGTGTGTGTGTGTGTATGCGTGTGTAAGTGTGTCTGTGTGGGTGTGTTGTGTGTGTGTGTGTGTATACGTGTACGTGTGAGCATGTATGTATGCATGTACGTGTATGTGTGTGTGTGTGTATTTGTGAGTGTGTGTGTATGCATGTATTTGTATGTGTGTGTGTGTGTGTGTGTGTGTGTACGTGTGTATGTCTGTGTGTGCATGTGTGTATGTGTGAGTGTGTGTGTATGCATGTATGTGTATATGTCTGTGTGTCTATGTGTGTATGTGTGAGTGTATGCATGTGTGTGTGTATGTCTGTGGGAGTGTGTGTATGCATGTATGTGTGTGTGTGTGTTTGTGTGAGTGTATGTATGCATGTATGTATGTGTGTGTGTATACGTGTGTATGTCTGTGTGTGCATGTGTGTATGTGTGAGTGTGTGTATGCATGTATGTGTGTGTGTATGTGTGTGTCTGTATGTGTGTGGGGGGGGGGAGGCAAGTGGGGTCTGCGCTGCTGACGGCTTGCGTGTTTACTCTGCGAGCGTGCCGTGTGCCGAGTGTTAACACATGTGTAGGCAAGGAGGGTTGGGGGTTGGGGGGGATGTGAGGGGGGAGTTGGGTAATTTCATAATGCTGACCTCAGTCAGCGGGGGCTGATGAGAGACTGATTCCCTCCCTTCTTTTTGTGTGTGCTTTACACACACACACACACACACACACACACAGAAACACACACAGAAATGCATGCACGCACACGCACGCACACACACACAGAAACACACACATCCCACTTTTGCGAGTTCTACACACGCATGCACACACGCATGCACCATACACATCACTCAAACACCACACTTGTGTATACACACACACACAGAAACAAAGACACACACACACACATGCCCCCCCCCCACACACACACACCCAAACACACACCCACACCCACATACACATACACACACACACACACACACACACACAGAGGGAAACATCCCTCATGTCACGCACTGATTAGGATTAATATTCTCGGGGGAGGAACTGGGCAGGCACTTTGTCATACAAGCCTAGTTATTCTCTAATGTTTTCATATGGCGTGAGTGAACACACTTTCTCTCGCTCTCTCTCTCTCTCTCTCTCTCTCTGTCTCTGTCTCTCTCTCTTTCTGTCTAACCACCCCGGCCAACAGCAGGCGTAACGGCTACGTGCCAAAAAGAGCTGTGCTTTCACAGCATATACCCGCAAACACACACACGCACACCCAAACATACACACGCGTCATCATCCTCTGACACACACGCACGCACGCCACATCTCGACTGGCCAAATTCATTTTCGCTGCATCACTGACTGGCCAAGGCGAAGAAAAAAACAGCCCTGACTGAGCGGGCCAAGGTCGAAATTCGCTGTTCGCAGCACAATGACAAAGTGTGCCATGTTTCAAGAGTGACCCTCCATGCTCTCCTGGGGGTCGTGGGGCAGGGAGGGGCAGGGGGGCAGGGGGGCAGGGGGGCAGGGGACCAAGGGGTAGGGGTGGCAGGGCCGAGGGGTGGGTGGACGAGGTGGGGTGAGGAAGGTCACAAGGTGAGAAGGTAAAACAGTGCTGTCCTTTGGGGAGTTGTTTTGAGGTGTGTGTGTGGGAGCGGGCAGAGAGGAATAACAGTGTGTTAACATGCCTTTGTTTTGAGGTGTGTGTGTGGGAGCGGGGAGAGAGGAATAACAGTGTGTTAACATGCCTTGCGTGACCTTGTCAGCCCAGACGTGAGGAGCGTGTTGTTGCACATTCCTGCACTACAGCAGCAGGGGCTGGAGAAGGAGGTGTGATTCATGTGTGTGTGTGTGATTCATGTATGTGTGTGTGTGTGTGTGTGTGTGTGTGTGTGTTTGTGTGTGTGTGATTCGTGTGTGTGTGGGAGCTGGAGAAAAAGGTGTGATTCATCTGTGTGTGTGATTCGTATGTGTGTGTTAGTCATGTATGTGTGTGTGTGTGGTGTGTGTGTGCGTGCATGCGTGTGTTTGTGTGTGTATGTTTGTGTGTGTGTGTGTGCTTCGTGTGCGCGTGTGTGTGTGCATGTGTGTGATGTGTTCATGTGTGTGTCTGATGCATGTATATGTGTGTTCATGCATGTGTGTGTGCATGGGTAGGCATGTGCATGCGTAGGCATGTATGTGTGTGTGTGTGTGTGTGTGTGTGTGTGTGTGGGTAAGCACGTGTGGGTAAGTGTGGGTGTGGATCTTCATGATGAAGGTGTGTGCATGTGCATTTGTCTCTGGGCATACGTACAGTATGACACAGGTAACATATGGGTTCTTTCGCCTGTACATATGAATATGCATTTGTTTTTCAGTAATTACATGTTCATATCATTTGTGTGTTAGTGTCAGTACAAAACACTGAAGTCGTTTTGTCTGTGTGATATGTGCATGTGTGTGTGATGTGTGCGTGTGTGTTTGTGATGTGTATGTGTGTGTGTGTATGTGCATGTGTTCGATGTGTGTGTGTGTTGCGTTCATGTTTTAGTGTCATGTGTGCATATGGGTATGTGTGATGTGTAATTTATAGTTTGTGCTGTTACATATTACTCTTTGCTTTCATTTTTCTTAAGCACATTGAACTGCCTCTGTGTATAAAATGCGCTATACAAATAAACTTGACTTGACTTGATGCATTCGTGTGACGTGTATGCGTACGTGCTTTTGCATGTGTCTGTGTCATTCCTTTGAGAATAAGTACAGCAGGGTCACTGGATGTGGTATGACACATCACTGGTCTGGAAGGCTCTCTCCATAAAACATATGCAAAGTCAGGGGGGCAGCTGTGGCCTAGTGGTTAGAGAGTTGGTCTTGGGATCGGAGGATAGCAGGTTCGAATCCTGTTCCAGTAGAAAGATTATGGGTGGGGAAATAAACAACCTGTGCTCTCCTGCACCCTCATGCATGGCTGAAGTGCCCTTGAGCAAGGCATCCAACCCCACATTGCTCCAGGGACTGTAACTGATTCCCTGTACATACAATAACTGTAAGGTGCTCTGTATAAGAGTGTCAGATTACATTACATTACATTACACTTAGCTGACGCTCTTATCCAGAGAGACTTACAGATATTTACAGGGTTTCAGTTACAGTCCCTGGAGTGTGGGGTTAGATGCCTTGCTCAAGGGCATCTCAACTATGGGTAGGGCGGGATTTGAACCTGCAACCTTTCGATTGCAAGACCAACTCCCTAACCACTAGGCCACAGTTACATATACAGATAAGTGTAATGTAATGTAATGCAAAGTTAATGAAACTCTTGTTCCATGTTTTTAAAGACAAAAAAAGAGAGTTTGTGTGGTTGGTGTGTCTTCACATCTGTGCGCACTATGAGTCTCATGTTGTATTTGTATCTTCTGCATGTGTATTTGTGTGTGTGTGTGTGTGTGTGTGTGTGTGTGTGTGTGTGTGTGTGTGTGTGTGTGTGTGTGTGTTATGTGTATTTGTGTGTGTGTGTGTGTGTGTGTTTATGTGTATTTGTGTGTGTGTGTGTGTGTGTGACCCTGTCAGTGTATGTATGTGTATATGTGTGTGTCTGTGTTTATGTATGTGTGTAGGTGTTTAGGTGTATTTGTGTGTGTGTGTGACCCTGTCAGTGTATGTATGTGTATATGTGTGTGTCTGTGTTTATGTATGTGTGTAGGTGTTTAGGTGTATTTGTGTGTGTGTGTGACCCTGTCAGTGTATGTATGTGTATATGTGTGTGTCTGTGTTTATGTATGTGTGTGTGTGTTTATGTGTATTTGTGTGTGTGTGTGTGTGACCCTGTCAGTGTATGTATGTGTATATGTGTGTGTCTGTGTTTATGTATGTGTGTGTGTGTTTATGTGTATTTATGTGTGTGTGTGTGTGTGTGTGTGTGTTTATGTGTATTTGTGTGCGTGTGTGTGACCCTGTCAGTGTATGTATGTGTATATGTGTGTGTCTGTGTTTATGTATGTGTGTGTTTATGTGTATTTATGTGTGTGTGTGTGTGTGTGTGTGTGTGTGTGTGTGTGTGTGTGTGTGCTGTTGGGGACTTAACACAGCACCTTCTCTTCACAATAAACACACACTAACACACGCAAACACACATACACAAACACACACTCACAGCGAAACAGACACTAACACAAAGAAACACACAAGCAAACACTTAAGGCCTGGATATACTCGCCGCGCGCAGTGGTGTGCGCGCAAAAGTGACGTCAAAATGACGTCAGTGCACATCTGGCGCGGCGTTCTCAAGCGCATATTTGCCGTGTCTGCACCTCTGATTTTTTTGTAACTTGCGCGCGGCAGCCCCATTGAAAACAATAGGCAATGGCTAGTCTGATTTCAGCTAACTTTAGCCTAGTAACTACCAGCCTAAACAATTGCTACAAATCAGCTAATATTACTGGAAACTCACAAGAAATACAAACACTGACTAAAAACTTTTAGGATTTTGTTCAGTTTTATCCACAAACCAACTTAGGTGCAAACCTACAGTTCGTTTATTAAGCTAACTTTTTGCCTTATCCTATCATCACTCATAAGGTCTTATAAAGCTGAAAACACTGTAAATATACACACTGACTCAAACCTTTTCGGATTTATCCTGTTTAATTCCCAAATCATGAAGTAAACCTGCAATTCAGTCATGTTTCACTCCTCTGACACGCAAGGTTCACGAACTACTGTGGCATTTGACACCTCTGACGAGGAGAGGATTGCCGTGTGTGTCGAATGAAGTATACATGGGCGCGCGGCGCGGTGACGTCACATTTGCGCGCGCACTTCTGCATGCGGCGAGTATATCCCTAGCTTTACACACAGACACACACCACAGCACATACGCACATACTGTCGGAGCTGTACGTACACATACACACACACACACTCAGAGGCACACACACACAACCGATGCCCCAAAACACACACATTCCTTAACAAAACACACAGATGCATGCACACACAGACTCAAAAATGCATACAGTACATGCATACAGACACAAACACACACACACACAGATGCACACACAGATATTCCTTAAAAAACACACACAAATGCATGGACACACACACACACACACACACACACATATATGGGAGAGAGAGCAGCAGAGATGAGAGCGAGTGTGTGAGAGATAAAGGAAGATGAGATGCGGTTCATGCACATACCGGCATAATCCCTTACAAAAATACACATAGACACACACACACACACACACACACACACACACACACACACACACACAAACATACACACACACATCTCATGTCATCCACCCAGCAGAGCTATTAGTTTTGGCATGTGTGTTAGTGTGCTTCCTTTGTGCTGGTACTCTGAGCAGTGGGGGGGGGGGGGGGCATGGGGGGGGGGTGGGGGGGGTTGAAGATTCGGCAGTGCAGACACCAGCCATCAGAAGCATTCTGTCTCCACTGCTCACATCAGGGGCAAAGCGCTACAGACTCAGTCGCTCGCTAGCTCACTTAGTCTCTCTCTTCTTCTCTCTCTCTCCTTCTCTCTCTCTCTCTCCCTCTTCTCTCTCTCTCTCTCTCATTCTCTCTCTCTCTCTCTTTCTTCCTACACTCTGCATACAAGGCCCGCAGCACTTTGCTACACTCCATACACACACACACACATACACATACACACACACATAGGCGCGTGCACATACTGTACACACACAGGTCTGTGGGCACACACACACACACACAAACACACACACAGGCGCGAGCACACACACACACACACAGGCCTGTGTGCACACACACACACAAACACACACACACACACACATAGGTGCGTGCACACACACACACACAGGCCTGTGTGCACACACACACACAAACACACACACACACACACACACACACACACACACACACACACACACAGGCGCGGGTGCACACACACACACACCCATGCACACACACACCCATGCATGCACACACTCGCTTACACACTCACACACTGACAAGCGCAAATAATGAGCCCGAAATTGTAAGAAAGCCGCACGGCATAATGCCTCTCTTGCCTGCCTGCCTCCGTTTACGGCCCAATCAGCCAGTTAGACTGATGATTAAAGACTGCTTTAATGGCTATGTGGGAGAGAGAGAAATAGAAAGACTTTTGTGCTGTTGTGTGCGTGTGTGCGTGTGTGTGTGTGTGTTCATGTTTGTGTTTGTGTGTGAGTCTACATCACCGACTATTT
>CM050218.1:18197500-18202500 GCA_027475355.1 Coilia nasus | reverse complement strand
TTCTGTCTGACTTCCCAGCACTATCAGTATGCTGCAGGAGAGAGGATGGATAAAGGGAAGAGAGAGAGAGACAGAAGGAGAGAGAGAGAGAGAGAGAGAAAGATGCATTCCATATCCCTTTTACACGCCAAAGCCCAGTATGGCGGACTTTCCTCCGCCAGCCCAGTCAGACTGCAGTCTGGAGGCAGAGGAGCCGAGGGCTGGCCGGCTGGCTGGCCGGCTGGCTGTAGAGGAACCGAGGGCTTGAGGGCTGGCTGGCCGGGTGGCTGCAGTGGTGGTGTGTTGGTGTTGGTGTGGAGGAGACTCTGAGGTGCCAGGCCAATCCAGACACCAGGATGGCCTCCAGATAGCTCCAGGGAGCTGAAAGGTCAACTTCCTTATTGTGATGAACTAGACAAGAGACTGTCTTTCTCTCTCTCTTTCTCTCTCTCTCCTACTCACTCTCTCTCTCTCTCTTTCTTTCTGTGTGTGTCTGTGTTTAAGTGCTTCATGCTTTTAAGAGGCTTTTTTTCTAATGGTCCTCATTGTGTCCTCATTCTCTCCCTCTCTCTTTTCTGCCTCCTTTCCAGTTTCTCTCTCTGTCTCTCTCTCTCTCTCTGTCTCTCTCTGTCTGTCTCTCTCTCTCTCTCATTCTCTCTCTTTCATTCTCTCTCCCAACTTCTCTTCTTTCCAGCCTCTCTGACTGCCAACTTGTCTGCCTGTGTCCTTGCCTGAATCCATTTAATTCAACATTGTTTATTGTTGCGAACGCAACATCAACAATATCAACATAGTCATTTTGGTGATATTGATCAACAAGCTGTGCAGGAAAACAAAACGCCACACATTGAGGCACTTCAACACTTGGCTAATCATCTTAGCCAACCGATTCATTCTCTCTCTCGCTCATTTTTCTTTCTCTCTCTCTCACTCTTTCTTTCTGTCTCTCTCTCTGTCTTCTTCCCTTTGTGTATCCTGCGGTGAGGGAAACTTCTAGAGCTTTGGCATCGGACACGGAGCCCCAGTGGCCCTAATCCAGGGGCTCGGGGCGGGAGACACTCCCTGGCCAGACAAACACTGGAATCATGGGAGACAAGGACAGGACGAGGCAACATTCCCATGGCAGGGCTCTCACTGTGGCTGCTTGCATGCAGACACACACAGACACAGACACACACACACACACACACACACACACACACACACACACACACACACACACACACACACACACACACACACACAGACACACAGACACACACAGACACAGCCTGCAGTTACAACGTCAGCCAGCAGAGGGCGTGAGTGAGTTTCGGTGCGATTGGCATACCCAGAGGCCCAAAGCCCCCTCCAACCCGTTCCTTTTCACACAAAATCTCTTTGTCTCACATACAGACATATCAAGCTGCACACACACACACACACACACACACACACACACACACACACATACACACACATGCTGACGACTCAAAATTCACACAGAATAGCAAAATGCAATTTCATAAATAAATACACACTTAAGAAGCACACACACACACACACACACACATACTGACAAAAACACACACACACACACACATAATAAAGCACACTTACACCACAGACCCACACACCACACATCCATCCACCACCTTCACAAGTGACAAATGCAGTGTTAAAAAAGGAAGGAGGGGTGAGAGACTTACAGTGGGTTGCATAACGTACTGTTGGTGAGGCATCCATGAAGTGCTCTGGACCTGTGGGCGAGGTAAATGCCTGCCATTAGTCTCCTTTAGAGAGGCCTCAACACACACTCCTTCAACACACACACACACACACACACACACACACACACACACACACACACACACACACACACACACACACCACCAGCAGCCACCCCACCAGGGATGTAGTGGTGTAGTGGAGGACAAAAGCAAGTAAACAGAGTTGTTTACCCACCTTCCAAATTTCAGCAAAAAGATTTTATTCACCTCTCAACAAAGTTTATCCCCCTATGAATACAGTTTGTTCACCCAGTAGAAGAATGTATGTAGCAAACACAATTCCTAACCTGCTCAGATATGTTTTGCATGTCTTTCTGAAAAACATCTTGTGTTGCACTGTGCATCCACCTCATTGTGATCACCAAATTCATAGTTTACCCACCTCTGATTTTACTACTACACCCACTACACAGAGAGACACAGAGACAGAAGGAGAGAGAGAAAGAGACAGAAAGAGAGAGAGAGAGAGACAGAGAGAGAGAGAAAGGGAGAGAGAGAGAGAGAGAGAGAGAGAGAGAGAAATGGAGAGAGAGAGAGAGCAACATTGTCAGATAATTACAGCCAAGGAAGGCCTGTTTCATCATCAAAGCTGCTCTCTGGCCTGAAAAATCGCTGTTTTCATCACGGCCGCAGTCCAAGGCTCATTTCTGCTCATGTTCAGAGTAGAATAGCACATCCTATAGCCCTGCTTACTCTGGTTTACACATGCTGCGTTCTAGACGTGTGTGTGTGTGTGTGTGTGTGTGTGTTTGTGTTTGTGTTTATGTGTATTCGTAGGGAAGTTTGATTTGATAAAGCTGTTGGCTGTATGGCTTCTGTGTGTGTGTGTGTGTGTGTGTGTGTGTGTGTGTGTGTGTGTGTGTGTGTGTGGGTGGGTGGATGTTTGTGTGTACGGTCTGCCATAGAACAGAAACAAAGGGAGTGAAAAGAGTGACATTGTTCCATCAATGCGAGAGCCTTGTCTGTACTCTCTCTCTAGAAAAAAGGGCCACATTTTCATATTTCTGCACACTCCCTGATCCATCTACATTCCCAGAATTATGTGGAGAGCGTTGATCAGCCCCTGCAGCACACAGACCCACATAAGCAGTGTCTGGGGCTCTAAAGAGCGTGCTCACAACAGACTCATTCTCAGCTAGATGGAAGACAGAAGACAAATAAGCCCATGCATATACAGTGGCTCTGCCATGCAATTGCAAAAGACCATAACTTCAATTTTGGGTGCGAAAATGAGTTATTGCCATTTTTGGAACAATAAACATTTGTTTGATCATGTGGCCAAATATCTTGAATGTATTTTGTTGTTTTCTGGGGGAAAATAAGATTTTGTCTTTGCCATAATGCTGAAAAACACATTCAAGCGGAACATTTTTAAAGTCATTTTTCTCAGTTTCACACTCTAGTGAGCTCTGGTCTTCTGCCTTTGTAGGGCAGACCTCTCCTATTCAGATCTTGCGGCGACACACTCTGGGTGTGTACAATGGCAGGCTTACTGGGACTAGACTCCATATACATCTTATAACCCTGTGCACTTTATTACTAGGACTAGACTCCATATCCATTTCATAACTCTATGCACTTTATTACTGAGACTAAACTCCATGCCCATCGTATAACCCTGTGCACTCTATCTTACTGGGACTAGACTCCATATCCATCTCATATCTTTATGCACTTTATTACTGGGACTAGACTTCATATCTATCTTATAACTCTATGCACTTGATCTTACTGGGACTAGACTCCATACCCATCTTATAACCCTGTGCACTTTATTACTGGGACTAGACTCCATATCCATTTCATAACTCTATGCACTTTATTACTGGGACTAGACTACATATCCATCTCATAACTCTATGCACTTGATCTTACTGGGACTAGACTCCATATCCATCTTACAGTATAACCCTGTGCACATTATATTACTGGGACTAGACTCCATATCCATCTTATACCTCTATGCACTCTATCTTACTGGAACTAGGGTGTAGGGGCGATTGCTATGTGGGTCTCCGGGGTACCAAAGAGGGGCTCTGACCGCAACGTCAAAGAGCCAGGCTCGTTGGGATGGCAGTCAGAGCACACCCACAACCCCAGTGATGGTCACTCCATCACACTGCCTTCCCCTTCGGGAGGCGCAGCCATGCGCTTCACACACTCAGGTGTCCCTCACGCATGTCTCCGACCATACTTCTCCCATCCAGGGTGCCCCACATACTGATGCTTCACCCTCACACCGGGGTCAACCTAATCTGGGGGGTCCCTCATACGGCTCACACAGTGGTTGCACCTCTGATGACCTCACGGTAAGCCATCCCACTTCTGACACCATTTGTAGCGAAGGGGAGGAGAAGTCACCGCAACTCTTTACAAAGGTGCCTTGTGCATGTATGTGTGTGTGTGTAGATTGATTGGTTACTCTGTGTTCCTTTAGCTTACTGTATTCTCCTTTTGTAAGTCACTTTGGATAAACGCATCTGCTAAGTGTAACGTAACGTAATGTCATATGAGGCATACATTTCCCCACTAAGATAGGCAAACCAGACGAGGGGTGACAGGTTAGGGTCAGGCATGGGTACAGTTTAGCATTCTTTAGACATATTATAATAGAAGACAATGGGAGTTCCCCATAAAGATAGAAATGCACATTTGTGTGTGTGTGTGTGTGTGGGTGTGTGTGGGTGGATGGTTGTGTGTTTTAGCATGTCTGTGCATGTGTGCGCGCGTGTGTGTACGTGTGTGTGTGTGTGTGTTTTAGTGTGTGTGTGTGTGTTAGTGTGTGTGTGTTTGTGTTTTAGTGTGTGTGTGTGTTAGTGTGTGCCTGAGAGACTGACTCACCTGATATGTGGAGACGGGGGAAGCAGCGATGAAGGGTGTGATGGAGGTCTGTGCAATCATACGATTGGTGGAGATACTGTAGGGGGAGGAGTAGAACCTGCACACACACAATGGGGGGGGGGGGGGGGACAGAAGTCACATAAGTTCACCTCAAGACCTGTCACAGCAACTCCATACACACACAAGCATACACACTACACACACACACACAAGCACACACAAATACTCACAAACTCTCACACACACACACGCACACACAGGCCTACGCACATGCACTCACACACACTCACTCACTTTCACACACTCACTCTCACTCACACATACACACACACACTCATGTGTCTAACGCGGGGCCCTAATTGCAGTGGCGGCTCCGTGGAGACTGGCTGGGCGCTGGTGCGTGGTTCCGGT
>CM050218.1:18145000-18187500 GCA_027475355.1 Coilia nasus | reverse complement strand
GGTATTTACAAGGCCGGTGCAGGCATAGCTCAAGCTGACATGCCCGCTCCCCCTGCGCTAAGCGAACACGACTGCTTGGCTCTTTATTGGATTTCTGTTTTTGGTAGCAAGGGTTCCAGTCTCGACCAAACTCCAGTGTTGCGTATGACTCGAGTTTTGAGTGTCCGAAACGTTCACTCCTTCACTACCATAGTGCACTACATTGGGTGCCAGGTATATTATTATTACAAGTTCTGTTCCAGACATAGTGGGGTCTATAGTGAACAAGTGAAGATTTTGGATTTGACCTTAGCGTGTTTGTCTACTCTCTGGCACAAACCGAATTTGGCTGGTTGGGTCTTTATAAGATTTTTTTGGTAGATTTTTTTTGGTAGCAAGGATCCGTTCTCAACCAAACTCGAGCATGTGCTGTATTCTGCGCTATGGTCTCGGAGGAGCAAAGGTGGAGCAGGGTGCTAAGCCTGTGCAGAGTGTTAAGCCGTTTCTAAAATGTTCTCTGGTTCACTACAGATTGTGCACTATATACGGTCCAGAAACGGACATCCTGGGTTCAGAAAGTAAAAGTTTGTTTGTTCCAGCCAATTAATTGAACCAGCTGCTCCCAATTAGCACCCCTCTTCAGCCAGGTACATTAGCTAGCGAAGTCGCATGTGCTAGGAGCACCGGCAGAAGGAATGGCAGGACTTTTACTTTCTCAAACCAGTTTGTCTGCCTCTGATATGGTCTGACTTTCACTGTTTTCTTCCCTACATGTAGTACACTGCATATGGTATTACCATTTATCTCAATGACATTTGGAAAAGTGCTACTTTCGTCTGCTAACATGGCAGAGCAGCACCAGCCACGGAAATTATCGCTCTGAAGGCATCCAGTGTTTTGCTTTTGGCTACTACAACTATGTCAATAAATACTACAGACAGCAGGGCATCTCCTTTCACATGTAAGAAAAAAATGTTGATATGTAGATATTATGCCACATAGTGCTTCAGTAATGCAAAATCAAATCAGTTTGACTATTTATCACAAACGAAGTATAATACAGGCTTATCTGCAGCCTACACCATTGACAGCTGTTTGTTTACATGTGTAGTAGCACTCTTAAAAATGGCGTGGCTATGCGCACGTCGCCTACAATGCATTTGAGCCGATAGAATCTGTCCAATCCAGTAATAGAGATCAATGGGTATGGCTTACATTGCTAACAATGGGTATGGCTTACTACACGTAGTACACCATAAACTGTACTACTAAAACTTCCATTGTTTTGCTTCCTACATAGTGAACTAATGGTCAACCTTATGGCCGACCTTATGGCCGTTTTTTTTCCTGGCTGTAGGGCAATTAGGTGCGATGGTGTGGGGACATTATCGGGAGGCCTTGCATTCCAGCATGCTGCTTATAGCCCCGACTGCTACTTGTCAGGGAGTAATGAAGCTGTCGAATGGCTAGGGGCCAACAGTGTGTGCATGTCCAGAGGGAGAGAGCGAGGGGAGGGAAGAGAAGGGAAGTCAAGAGCAGGAGGTTTAGTGCTAAGCCTCTCAACTCACTGCTGTTCCTAAGGGGGAAAAAAAAAACATATAGCCTACCTCACACATACCTTCACGTGTACCTCCAACTCAACCATCATCATCATCATCACCACCTTCTCCACTCTCCAGGCCTGGACTCACAGGCCCTCCACCCTCTCCACCCTCTACACCACCCCTCTATCAACATCCTGTGAAGCAGCACAACCCCTGTGGCTACGCCCGGGTCCAATCCAGCACCGAGCGGCGCCCTTAAGCTGCCATCAACACAGTGAATTGACAGGGGCCACGGCCTTAGCAGGGGAGAGGAGGGGAGAGAGAGAGAGAGAGAGAGAGAGAGAAGGATGGGAATGAGAGGAAGGCTCCAGAGAGAGAGAGAGAGAGAGAGAGAGAGAAAGAGTGGGGGAGAGAGAAATGGGAAAGAGAGACAGCAGGAGAGAGGGATGGGAAAGAGAGAGAGGAGAGAGAGAGGGATGGGAACAAGAGGAAGGATCGAGAGAGAGAGAGAGAGAGAGAGAGAGAGAGAGAGAGAGAGAGAGAGAGAGAGAGAGAGAGAGAGAGAGAGAGAGAGAGAGAGAGGGAGAGGGATGGGGAAAGCGAGAGAGAGATGGGAAAGAGAGGAAGGCTCCAGAGAGAGGGAGAGAAAGAGATTGGGAGGGAGAGAGAGAGAGCAGGGGAGGACGAGGATGGAGAGAGAGGCACCTTGGCGAGTCAATTTGTCATTTCCTGCCAGGGACTTGAGGAAACAAAAAAAGAGAAGGTGCCAGTGAAATGACCGCTTTCTTGCTTGGACCACTGAGCAAAAATGTGGCGCAATGGCGGTGAGACACACTACAGCAAATGGCTCGGCGAGACACACTACAGCAAATGGCTCGGTGAGACACACTACAGCAAATGGCTCGACGAGACACACTACAGCAAATGGCTCGGCGAGACACACTACAGCAAATGGCTCGGTGAGACACTCTACAGCAAATGGCTCGGCTCGTTCATGCCATCCAAGCTGAGTGGAAGGAAATGGTAGGAAGTAATACAAAGGAAAGTGGGAGAACATGGCCTCTAGTTGGGATACAAAATGGCTGGTAACCCACCACCAACCTACCCATCTTCCCACCATCACACACACACACACACACACACACACACACACACACACACACACACACACACACACATACATGCAATTCTCCACCACCACCAAGTCTGAACACACACCTGATGGAGACGTAATGGCCTCTCTGTCTTTACTAGGGAAGAGATCAATCACAGAGAGTGACTGCAATGAAACGGACACAGGATTGACAAGGTGAGTGTCATCAGATATAAGGAGAGAGAGAGGAAGAGAGAGAGAGAAAGAGAGAGAGAGAGGAGAGAGAGAGGAGATGGAGAGAGGAGAGAGAGAGAGAGAGAGAGAAAGAGAGGGCAAAAGACTATGGTTCAAATGGAGGAATTCATGTTTAAAGACCTCAACCTCAAGGAGGAGACGGAGAGAAGAGACTGTCTGAAATTGTATGTGTGTGTGTGTGTGGTGTGTGTGTGTGTGTGTGTGAGTGTGTGTGTGTGTGTGTGTGTGTGTGTGTGTGTGTGTGTGCTTTGCATGCACTCGTACGGAACAACAAAAGCTCTCTGGCAGGTGTGCAGTCATCGCATCCGAGGGCCGCTTCTATTTCTGCTGCATGGACCGGAACACAGATCTGTCTACTGTACACCAGATGTCTGCTGCTGCAGTGGAATCACACTTTAGTCTTCACGTGTGTGTGTATGTGTGTGTATATGTATGCCTGTCAGTGTGTATAAGGAGAGAAGTGTGTGTGTGTGTGTGTGTGTGTGTGTGTGTGTGTGTGTGTGTGTGTGTGTGTGTGTGTGTGTGTGTGTGTGTGTGTGTGTGTGTCCATGTGTGCATGTGTGTTTGCATATATTTGTAAATGTATGTGTGTGTCTGTGAGTATGCACGCTTCACACTTTTGTCTTCACGTGTGTGTGTGTGTGTGTGTGTGTGTGTGTGTGTGTGTGTGTGTGTGTGTGTGTGTGTGTGTGTGTGTATGTAGTGGACTGTGTGTGCGTGTGTGTGTGTGTGTGTGTTGTGTGTGTGTGTGTATGGAGTGGACTGTGTGTGTGTGTGTGTGTGTGTGTGTGTGCGTGTGTGTGTGTGCATGTGTGTATCTGCATGTGTGTTTGCATATATTTGTATATGTATGTGTGTGTCTGTGTGAGTATGCACGCTTCACACTTTTGTCTTCACACGTGTGTGTGTGTGTGTGTGTGTATGGAGGGAATTGTGTGTGTGTGTGTGTGTGTGCGTGCATGTGTGTATGCGCATGTGTGTTTGCATATATTTGTATATGTATGTGTGTGTCTGTGTGAGTATGCACACACCAGGGGCGATTCCTTTAAGACAACAAGGGAAGCTCAACTTCCTCTAACATTCACACAATAAATGGTCAAATATGCAAGGTTGAATTTACATTAAATTGGGATTGACATTATGTTTAAAACTAGAAGCATCCTAGAAATATGTTTAACTTCATAGCTAAGTCTTGATAACTCTGTTTATTAATGTCGGGTCCGACGCGATTTTCCGAGGGTTTTGAATGCACAGCACAGCGGGACACCCATTGAAGCTGAACGTCTGATGCACTTTTTTTCAATGCAGTGAAGCCATGTGTTCATTGGATAAATGCTGAAAATCGTCATTTCCTCGGACGCTCAGCGTCTCTGGGGGTGAATGGAAAATGAGATGGCGGGGGCGGGCCAAGACGCTAGGCTTACACATTATAATTGGTGGAACTGTCTAAAAGACTACACCCCTTTTGATTGGCAGGCAAACAAACATCGGAGTAAAGTAGAATCAGTCGCTAGCGGATTTCCCAAAGACAAGTGGTGAGAGAACGTGTTGTCCGTCCAGAGTGCTTGTTATTTACACATTGCACATATTATATTCTAAATAAAACATACCAGTCAGCACAAAGTTATTGAGTTTTTTGTCTAAGTTTCATTAGTTCGTTCACAATCATATTGTTCAAATTAGTCAAGTTGTTAAGGAAACTAGCCCGCTAGTTAGCGTGCTAGCCCAATACAATGGCTACTGCTAATATTGTTGACAATTTTGGCAAACCCATTCGATAGTCTTCCGTATGAGGAGAGACTAGAAATTAAACAGCAGGACAGACCAACACCCAAGACTGATTTGGCCCACAAAAACTGTTGAAAGTAACTGTTTTTTTTCCTTCAACTTTCCTGGTATGACGAGATGAACTGTCTAATTGGATGTGCTGTGACAAACAGAATGTACTGTTGGCCATGCCTCTTGATAAAGCTGTGTCAGGGATATGAAGTTTTAGTCAAATGAAGGTTTTACGGACCTGAATAACTTTGACAGGGCATATAAAAAAGGCATGAAAAAAGCAATGGCATTTCCTGCAAAAGGAGCGCAGGGCAGAATTTATACACAATAACGTGTATTCTAATGGTTCTGTTATATATTTCTGTTCATGTTCTGTTCAGTTCTGGTATTGTTGTATACAGATACAGTTTGGTGTGTGTTACTCCTGAAAATCATTTTCATGTGTGTGTTACTGTAGTTCTGTGGCATGGCTGTGGTTGACAACAGTCTCAATTAGACATTTTTTTTTCTAATAACGGCCAGGCTCCAATAGGATAAAAAAAAAAAAAATATATATATATATATATATATATATATATATATATATATATATATATATATATATATATATATATAATATATATATATAAATATATATATATAATAATGTACACCTAAAATGTGCTTCCCCTATTTGAAAGACCAGCAGCCGCCACTGGCACACACGCCTGCATGCACGCGTGCATTTTCCATGTCACCACGTCTTATCCCCTGAATCGATTCATGTCGGGCAGGCCAGACCTTGGAACGCTGACGGATTTGTTAATGGCTGCGACATGGCAGTAGGTTTGGTTTCGCAAACTGGATTGTGTGGAAATCGCTGATGCACGCTGCTGATCTACATTAGATGGGCTACATGCTGCGCCTGCTGCTGCCGCTGCTGCTGCAAACAGTGAGTGGAATATAGACAAGGCCCTCTTTATACCTATAGCAAGGGGAGTGGTGGGGGGGGGTGTGGGGGGGTGGGAGTACGGGGGTTGAATAAATATGAGATCATTTTTTACAGCAATTTGCTGCAAATTTCAGCTAAAATTGGCCGGGGTTTTCAATTCGGACACATGAGATCGTACGACTAATGACCGGGATAACTTGCAAAGGCGCTCGTTTAGGGGTGAACCAATCAGCCCAGGAAAGGGCCCTGATGTATGTAGAGGCTGACACAGGAAGTTTCCTAATGAACGCGTTTGATAAGTTAACGGCTGAGACGCTACTGAGACATAACGCCCATGTGGCACACAGTGCAAGCCATGAGTGCCACACTGCCAGAGCTCTGGACAGCACTAACTGTAGTGGTCGGGGGGAGAAGGGGCATCCAACCTAGGAGGACATCCAGCCTCCACAAGAGGTGGGCAGGGGCAGGGGCAGGGCAGGGCAGAGTAGGGCAGGGCCAGCTGGCAATGGCCCCTGGAGCCTGGGTAGGGAAGGGATGGATGGGAAGAGGGGGGTTTACTACAGCAGCTAGCAGGTAACAAAGCCCTGGTGTACTGGGGCTGCTACACAGCAAAACGTCCAGAGTTGAATTGACTCCCACAGACTTGATTTTTAACACTTTTAAGGGATTTACATTGCTCCACGCTCTTCAAAGTCAAATTAACACTTAAAATATACATAATACATAATAAAATATGAAATAACCCTGACTCTGGACACTGAAAGGGTTAAAATCACACACACAAACCCTGAAATTTTAACATTCGCATTTTTGCTGTGTATGGATCTCACTTCTGGAGCAGATGGGTTCCCTTTCACTTGTCTACTTTTTTCCCTGTAGCAGTTGGTGCTGAGTGATTAAATGTTAGTGTGTGTGTACATGTGTGGCAGGCTGTGTATACTGTAAGTGAGTGTGTATGCAATGTGCAATTCTTCTGAATGTAAGAGCACATGTACATTTTCATGGCAGCATTTCTTTTATTTTACAGTGTGTGTGCGGGCGGGAGTGTGTGTGTGTGTGTGTGTGTGTGTGTGTGTGTGTGTGTGTGTGTGTGTGTGTGTGTGTGTGTGTGTGTGTGTGTGTGTGTGTGTGTGTGATTAGCAGTCTTCACAGTATCTCTGCTTTAGCCCAAAGGCCAGAATCACACTGAGTCTGTCTGCCTGTCGTCTCTGCCGGACTAATCCTGTCAGGCTTTTATCCCTTTTGCCCTCTCCTCCCTCTCCCGCACACACTCCCCTCTCTCACTAAAAACATTTACACACACACACGCGCACACACACACTACACTACACTCTCCACCACTCTCACTGGCACACTCACTGCACTACTCTCAAAGACACACTCTCCTTCCAAAACAAGACACACACAAATGGGCGCGCGCACACACACACACACACACACAAAGACTAAAGACAAAAACTCACACAAGCTATCTCATGGTTGGAGCTCAGCTCACTGCCCAATCAACTGAAGAGAGTGAGAAGCAATAAAGGATAGTAAAGATGGAGTGGGGGGGGGGGGGGGGGGGGGGTCGGGGTTGTGTGTGTGTGTGTGTGTGTGTGTGGGGAGGGGGCGAGCAGAGAGGCTGTAATCAAGAGCACTGCAGTGTGACAGATAGGTTAGCTAATCACCCACAGCCAGAGAGCCCCCCTGCTAGCTCCTGCGTGCACCTCCGCGCTGGAGCACTGAAGCGAACTGAACCATCAAGGGGAGCCAGACTGCGGCGCGCTGCCTCGTGTGCCGTGACTAAAGCAACGTTTCCACCGAACGCCCCGTCCATCCAGCACCCCCCCGACATCCACCACCACCCCCACCACCCGCACCACCACCTCCTCCTCCTCCTCCTCCACCATTACTGGCCCTACGGGGCCGTGACACGATACAAACAGATACCGGTAATTAATTACGTGGTCAAACTGCCAGACGGACCAAATTAGACCCAGTGAACAGCCAATCAGGCGTGCGCTCAAGAGTCAGTTAGCCCGGTGTTTTGAAAGAGAGAGAGACAGAGAGAGAGCGATAGGGAGAAAATTACATAGTGTGGGGGGGTGGGGTGGGGTGGGTTTTGCCTAGCGGTTTTCGCTTAACACATCTGTATACACTCACCTGAGTGAGAGACTGAAGAGTTCTTTCTGTGCCTGCTTCAGAGACCAACTTAGGTGATACGCTGAGGGAGAGGGGTGGAGGGAGAGAAGGGGAGGGGAGGGGAGGGGAAGGGAGCCTGCTTTCAGTGTCATTAGCTGTCACTCTGTTTGGCCACAAGACCCTCAGATTTGTTTGGACACGTCTCAGAGTGTCTACCGCGCGAATTACTGTGATTAGAAAGAGGGAAAGGGAAAAAATATGAGGTAGTGTTGGCTGAGAAAATTAATTTAACTGGAAGCCAACAAAAAGGACTATTTACATAAGCTAATTCGAGCTGGAGCCTTAGCTCATGGGGCTAAAGCTATAGAAGCCTCCACTAGTACACGCAAAGATTTAGTTGTTAATCAACCATCCCCCCCACAAGCTCTTCAAAACTCAAATGACTGTTTACTTCCTCCAAACGACTAGGAGGACTGCTATACATTGGCTCTTTATACCCGCAAGGAAGCCGAACATGAATGTTTCCCTGAGACTTATCGCATAGCCATCTTTAATGCGTTTAATTTTACTCCACTGTATTGGGTGCCACACGCCTGTTACAGCAATGGACCATGGAGAATAGCCTTGTCGTTATGGTGGGTTAAGTGCAGCTGAAGCTGAATCTGATTAGGAGAGTTCTCTAGCGGTTGTTAAAGCGGAGAGGTATGCATGAGTTGTGTGTGTGTGTGTGTGTGTGTGTGTGTGTGTGTGTGTGTGTGTGTGTTTGTGTGTGTAGGGGGATGTGCAGCGAATGGGGAGTTTTTTTCTCTCTTTCTCTTTTTTTTATTTTTTGCTAAATCCCAGAGAGACTGAATTCCAGGATTTATGATGCTTTGCTTGTACGGTCCTTCCTGGGTGTCCTTGGCTTAGGCTGTGTGCATGGGAGCTGGAGCAGTAGTGGTGCTGGTGGATGGGGGTTAGGAGAGAGGAAGGAGAGGGAAGGTGGGTGGTTGGCAGGCTGGGTGGGTGTGGAGCTGGAAGAGCCTGATTAAAAAACAGGGGGAGCGAGGCGTGAGAGGTGTGGAAGAGGAGAGGTGGGAGACGACAGCAGAGGATGGAATGTCCCTCCGAATCGCCCCGGGTCAGCATCTCTCTCCCACATCGAGATGAGACTCAACCCTCCTTTTCATTTTTCACCCCGTTTCATTAATACACTTTTACTTGCCCCACAAGAAATGAAAAGAAAAGAGCCGGTTCAGGGAAGATGAATGCTCCGTGCCCTCGCACTAAATGTAAGTGTTACAGAACCGTCGCAGTCAACAGCATTTATTTATTTATACTACACAGACAGAGCTGTTTCTCAATACGCAGATAAGAGTTCCTTTATTTTATTCTCATGTGCATTTTAAGAGAGCACCCCTGAGGTAACTCTATAACATAAATTTCATCCTCTAAAGAGATGAAGGGGTGCATACACGCGTGACTGGGCATGAATATAGCATACTAAAATGTTCTCTTGTGGAATACTTTAATACATTACACCTCAACTTTACCAGTCCCCTGTACGTACACTACAGTAGTACGCTACACGCCTCCCCGCGTGGCCTCCCTCATCGTACCGCATGTCCAAGGAAGTGAGATGATTTAGCTAAACTCTGACAACCTTTTCAGGCCATCACAGAGTAATCCAGCAAAAAACACCCGTACAAATCCCCTCTCCTCTGCCCAGTCGCTAGGGCTGCTCAATTAATCGAATTCTAATCGTGATAACGATTTCAGGGCCAAACGATCTCAAAACAAATAAAAAATCGAGGGCAACAATGTTTTTGTCCTAATTATTTTCTACTGTTTGTACTGTACATTAGATGTATACATTAGACATTTCTACTGTTTGTACATTAGACATCAAAGGAGACTTACTAATGTTTACGAAGAAAGGTATTAGGGAAAATCCGAAAGTACAAGAATGTTTTTTCGAAATGTTTTTGAATACGTTTTCAATAAATGAAGCATGTTACTGAGGAAAACAAAATAATCGTTTGATTTCAGTTTTGGCCCAAATAATCGTGATTCAGATTTTTTCCATAATCGAGCAGCCTTACCAGTCGGCCATTCATACATAACCAGCGCTGGCAATCACTGCGGCAGTGCTACCCCAGTGCTCATTTGGCAACGTGACACACATTTCCCTCGCCGGCTGCCAAAGGGGCGGCCCCCCTCATTTCTCTGGCGGTGGCCAGGGGCGGATCGGAGCGTTGACAGGAGACCTTGATCGATCTCTGCTCTCGCTTGCCCTCTCCGTGGCTTAGGGTTATACTCTTTCCCGCCTCGACTATTTATCCGCTACATGAAGTCTTTGTCGAGCACTTACACCCATGCCCTAAAAGGACGCGGCGCGGAAGAAAATAGACAAATAAATAAATAAATGCAAGTAGGGCCCTTTAAAAGCAGAGAATCCATCAGCCTCTCGTTGTTACAAAGTGGCCCTTTATTAAAAATGCAACAGGCCCATTACTCTAGGACAAGGGCCTCTTCTATACCTCCCTCCCCTTCATTCTTTCTTTTTCCTCTCTCTCTCTCCCTCACCCCTTCCTCTCTCTCTCTCTCTCTCTCTCTCTCACACACACACATTCCTTTTCTCTACCCTTCTCTCCCCATCCTTTTCTTTTCTACAAGGAGAAACAGGCTATTTTCTCAGCTTCCTGTTCTCTGGCTTGGTCCCAATCTGCTTCTGGATTCAGATGAATGTCCCCATTTGCCTCATTTTTTTCAAAAGCCATCTTCCCTTATCACGCTATCTTTGCGCGGCAAAATATGGACCTGTCACACCCAAGCAGCATGGCAACATGTAGTGTCATTACATATATATTGACTCGAACAGACTCCGGCCATTTAAATTCCCACACGACTGATGAAGCGCGATCGCAACGTGATCCGTCAAACCCACCTCTTTCCGCACGCGTCTCGTACATTACGCGGCTAACGACTTCCTAATGAGAATCATCACGCCGAAATAAAAGCGTACTCCATCTACAGTACCTACTGCGTGCACGCACGCTTGCTGGGTAAGACTGTCCCCTTTCTTTCCCAGGCAACCCCACCCCAAAGAACAGATGGTGGGATAGAATGCCCAGGACACAGTGGGAGCGAGAGAGAAAGAAAGACAAAACGAAGAGAGAGAGATGACGAGAGATGATGATGATGATGATGATGATGATGGTACAGAAAGAAAGAAGCCTACGAAAGGATAGGACAGGGAGAAAGATGAAAACGAAGCCTCAGAGAGAGGCCATTTCGTTCAATCGGCACCGTGGTTTTACCAGATCAGGCAGTGATTCAGCAGACGTCTGATCCCTGAACTGGCAAAGATTGGGTTCATGGGTATGCCACAGAAAAAATACCCACGCATGAAGACCTTGCGCGATACCGGCATTATCCACCTCCACCCCCACCCCCACTCCCAAACCCCCATGCTGAGCTACATCTGTGTGTATGTAACGTGATTTGCCTAATTTATCATTTATTTATTTTACGCCGCTGCAGTTCATGTTCGACATAAAAGATGAGCCTCGAAGGGAAGAACCGTTTCCTTTGGTTTCCTGTGCGCAAGATGAGAAACAACAGCAGATCCATGTCTGAAAGGAGAGACAAAAAGAGACAGAAGAAAGAAAGAAAAGAAAAAAAAACCTAAAGCAGCATAGCCACTCTGTTCTATCAAGTGTGCAGCGCGTGTTTGACTACAACGCATTCAGCGAAACTGCAAAGTCTGGTGAGCATTTCTTTTTGAACTCAATCTCAACACGGTTGGCCCATGAATACTGCAAAGCCGCACGCATGTCAATAATTCATCCCCGGCCCTGCACTTTTGGCTTGCGGAAATTTAAGAAATGTTTTCCTCTGGCACAAAACCAAACAGGCACTTTAGAATTTCCTCAAGCAGCGACGTCGCTTGTCGCGGGGCTTGGCTTTTGCGGCCGCCGAAGATGGCAGCACTGGGATTCAGTCTTCTGTGTCTTAGGGAAACAAACTGAGATAGAGAGGGAGACAGAGAGACAAGAGAGGGAGAGAGAGAGAAAGAAAGAGAGAGAGAGAGAGAGAGAGAGACAGAAACACCAAGAGACAGAGAGAGAGACAGAGAGAGAGAGCAAGAAAGAGACAGATACAGGAAGAAAAAGAGGAACAGAGAGAGAGAGATGAGAGTATGTGTGTGTGTGTGTCTGAGAGAGAGAGAGTGACACAGGAAGCATTTCACATTTGCAAAGCACCGAGAATCTTTCCTCTGGTAGGGCTCACGTATAATTCAGCCACACACACACACACACACAACCCCCCCCCCCCCCCCCCCCTTCCCACATACCACACACACACACACATACAATTATTCTCTTAATTAATAATTATAATAAAAACAATAATGGTTCCAAGTAGAGCTTCATTGAGCTTGTCTCTGTCATGATCAACTCGCTAAATGAATGTGAAGGATCACTTGCTGGGATAAACGCCCTCTTGAAGGGCTAGCATTTGTGTTTATGAGCAAATGAACGAGATGTCTGTCTGTCTGTTTGTTTGTGTGTGTGTGTGTGTGTGTGTGTGTGTGTGTGTGCTCGTTAGGAGGACGGCTATGTAATCGCTCTAATGTCGAGACAATGGAGGTTTTAATTACACAAATTATAATAAATACCTTGGATTCCTGGCAAAAGAACAAGCCTATTAATTCCATACAGATACAAAAAAATCCATCCTTGCTATTTCAAAAACATTCACAAATGTTCAAAAAAAAGCCTGCCACAACATCAAAATAATTTCAATCATCTGTGGCTAACAAGAGCCTTTACCACCATAACAACAGACTCTCTCCACCCTGGCATGGCCGGTGTGCCAGAATAGCATGGCACAAGAAGGGCAGGCCTGGCACCTAACGAGCTGCCCGTCTCGGTGGCCCAGGGCACTGCAGGAATGCGGCCGGCGTGCTGCGTGCCGTCCACTGCGGGCCAGTTAGCGCTCACTCGTGCTGAGAGGAGAGATTTAAACGGCCGGATGGATGTTATTTCTGCAGCACAAAAGCTGACCCCTCTCAGTGTAACTGAACACCCTTCCTCCTCCCCCTTTTACCCAACACACTCCACACACACACACACAAATACACACACACACTCCACACACACACACACACACACACACTCTACATGTACACACACACGTGGAGGCATGCGCATGTGTGCGCGCACACACAAACACGCACACATCACTCTGAGGTTACCCTTCCTCCCTTCCTCTCCCTCTCTCCGTTTCTCTCTCTCTCTCTCTCCCTCCCTCCTTTCTCTCCTGTCTCATATCACACTAACAAGCTCACTCTCGCTCACACAAATACTCAAGCCTGCACAACCATGGAAAACACCACAGATAAACATGCGTGCGCACGCATGCACACACACAGACACACACACACACACACACAGCGTCCCATTCCCCTTTTTCCTCTGTAGAGAGAGACAGGAGTGTGAAAGGCTGACTTCACGCCGCTGACTGTACGGCAGAGGGGCCCCATAGCCCACTGTTGACACAACACCAGGGGGGAATTACTTGCCCTTAAATCTATTTAATAAGCCAACGGTGTAAGATGCCTGTCAAACACACTTCCTCCTCCTCCTCCTCCTTCTGACAAGCATGCCATACCAACACAAGACACAATCATACACAAACACACACACAGCCATACACACACACAACTATACATAGACACACAACTACACATGCACACACACACACATAAACATACAAACACAAACACACACAACTACACGTATATACACACACACACACACAAAACCACACACCCCAAAAAATAAGCGCATTAACGTTTTCAAGGAACGAACCATTAACACAAAACAGTTACAAATACCACCTTGAGGCTCGAGAGTTCCTACTGTAATTTTGCGTGTTAGTGCAATAAAAGGTAATACATTTCACCTGGTTGCCAAAGGTTCAGCCACATTATTTTCCATGCTTTTAATAACAGCAAATTAATGAATACCTTTTAAATTACTTCATGGGGAGAACTGTCTCAGATAACGTCAGCAGTGTTTCAATGATACAGCATTTTATAACTGCAGTGTCTAAGAATGGACCTGCCTGGTGGTACATTCATTAAAACATCTGAGTTTTAAAACAAAAACACCACCTGGCCTACACTAATCTCTCTCCCAGTAAAAAGCAGCCAGCTCTGTCTTTTGTGGCAACTCCACAGCCAGTGTGCCATCCCGCACCCATGCCTCTCTGCTCCGACACCACGCTGTTAGCCCCATTCCTGATTAAACACTGCTTTTCCATCCACAGGGAGAGTGTGGCAAGTGGTGATGGCACAACCGGTGTGTGTGTGTGTGTGTGTGTGTGTGTGTGTGTAGGAGTGTAAGTGTGTCAGTGTGTATGTGTGTGTTTATGGGTGTGTGTGCATGTACGTTTGTGTGTATGTGTATGTGTGTCAGTGTGTGAGTGTACCAGTGTGTATGTGTGTATGGGTGTGTGTGTGTTAATGGCTGTGTGTGTGTGTGTGTGTGTGTGTGTGTGTGTGTGTGTGTGTGTGTGTGTGTGTGTGAAGGGGGTGGGGGGGGGTAGCGGCCACTGATTGGGTGTCAGGTGCCTCTCTGCTCCCTGGTGATTGATATCCCCAAGAGGAATGCCTCCTCGTGCTCACTACACCCGAATCAAGATTAATAAGAGGCCATTTACATCTCCAATCACACTGAAAGGCTAGTCACCCCCCCCCCAGCACACACACACACACACGCACACAGATCCCACACACTGACTGACCACACATGCCGACACACACATACGCAAGCGTGCGTTTTTTTTTTACAACAGACCCTTCATCTTGACGAGAGAAAAAAGGGTGAATATCTGCAATCTGATACGAGACATACTGTAACTCACAGGCAAAGTGCTCTCCTTCCTCTCCGATAATCTGCCGGTCAATAATTATTACCGGGGCCCCCGCTGTTCTCTCCTAATCTCCCACTCGCCCGGCTTAGGAAGGGGGGGGAGAGGGGGAGTTTGAGCAAACCGGAGGCTGAATTCACCAGCGGATAACACAGCATCGGCACGGCAACACATCGGCAACCCTGAATCAATACCTGACATATTCAACAGCCAAGGCAATTCTATGGGGTTAATTGCTTCGCGAGACGGCAACCCGATGCATCTGGCTAGATTGGCAAGGAAGGACAAATGGGTCTCTGCGGCTTAGGCCTCGGCGAGGTTCTGCTGGGAAAAAGGCCATTGCGCCAACTGGAAATGGCAAGATCCCATTCAACTTGACCTTGAGCCGGAATAAAGAGGAAGACTGAGTGTAAGAGGAAGAGAGAGAGAGAGAGGAAGAGAGAGAGAGAGAGAGAGAGAGAGAGAGAGAGAAAATGGAAAGAGAGAATGGGGTGGGGTTGTTCCTGGATGTGGAGAAGGGTGGGAAAGGGTGGGGAGAGGCTGCCTGTTGAGGGCCCCAGAGGGGAAGGCTCCAGGGAGCTGGAAGGGCTTTGAGTTGCTGCTGAGGAACTTAGTCACCATCACAGCACCAACACGCTCTCCACCAATTGATAGATTAATCTTGAGCACAAGATGTGTGCTGGACAAAAGAAGGTGGTGCTGGTGTGGCAGGCCAATCCAAACACACACACACACACACACACACACACACACACACACACACACACACACAGTGGGTAAGACAGAGATGATAAATGCTCAAATATATTTTTGTTATCACAAAAAATTACTTTTCCGTTATGCTGACTATTACTTTGCCTATTAGTACTAATTAATGCTTTGGCAATATTGCACAAAGTCATCCTAATAAAGCTTACTAAAAGAATGAATGACAAAAAGACAGGAAGAGAGAGAGGGAGAAAGAGGGAGGAAGAGCGAGAGAGAGAGAGAGAGAGAGAGAGAGAGAGAGAGAGAGAGAGAGAGAGAGAGAGAGAGAGAGAGAGAGAGAGAAAGAGATGCTTCACAGCAGTGGAGGACTGCACAGCACTATTGAGGCAGTCACACTACATCCTAATCCTGAAAAGCAACGATGTCCAAGGAAGCTCTCTAAAACCAAGCCATTCGGTCTTATTGCTTTTCCAAGACATTCATATTCAAAAATGCCCGTGAAAACCACACACATTGGACACTAAAAGCAGAAGTGTAGAAGTCATTCTCATGTATCCCTTCCAACCTCTTTTTTTTTTTACGTTTTTCTCTGTAATTGAATCAGAAGCACTCTCACTCACCTACTACTCATCCTTCTCTTCCTTAAATCCCCCCCCCCCCCAACACACACACACACACACACACACTTTCCATTCCTTTCCTCTCAAACACATACCACACACTTACTCACTTATGTAACGTAACAGGCAACTTTTCACTCTGCACAGCACATAAAAGCAGGTATGAATCACAGAAGCTGCCAGGAATCCCCAGCCTGGCGATAGGCCCCCACGGCAATCGATCACATAGCCCTAATCAATTCTCCACTTCCTGTTTAGACGCCGCGCTGTAGTGCTCAGTGCGAGCAACACAATTATTCAAATCCCAAACTGTCCATGAAGATACGATTGTGTGTATGTGTGTGTGTGTGCGTATGTGTGTGTGCATGACTGTATTTGTAATGCTGGCCTCTTTCAATCATTGCACTTTTGCATTTTTTTGACCGTACCTGTGCTTTTGTCCAGTCTATGTAACTGTATGTGTGAGCGTGTACCTATGCAATGCACACAGAGGTGGTGTCACATTTAAACCTGTCAACACCCCACCACATGTCAGCTGTAGCCCCCTAGATCATCAGAGGAGTGAACCTGCAGCTCGATACCCCATCAATCAGCTGCAGCATGAGCCTAGCAACCAGCACAGACGCGCACGGAGGGGACACATAGAGACAAGCAGGAGGGGACCAGGAGAGGAGAGGAGAGGAGAAGAGAAGAGAAGAGAGGGAGGGAGGTGTTGGGTTGGGTGGGGTGGGGTGGGAAAGGGATGGGATGGGGGATCATACACACACACACACACACACACACACACACACACACACACACGCGCACACAGGGAGCCGGCACAGCGTACCTTCGTCTGAAGATAGTGAGGATAGTAGTAGGTGTACTGGGGGTACATTGGTTGCTGTTCCAAGCGTTTGCCCATGTAGCTGGAATCCTTCTGGCAGTCTCAGGGGACGGACGGACGGACGGTCGGACGGTCAGTCGGTCGGACGGTCAGTCGGTCGGACAGACAGACGGACGGACGGACGAACGAAGACTCTCTGGAGTGGTGGCAGCAACGCCTCTGGCCGATGCCCCCTGCTCACTTGGTTTCCCCTGGGGGGAGGTGAGGGCTAGTGTAGATCCGTGGAGAGAGGGAAGCGGACTTGTGGGGGTAGAGGAGGAGGTGGGGGGGGATCGGACGGAGATCGACTGGGAGAAAGAGAGAGAGGGTGGTGGGAAAAAGAGAGACGGAGGGATGGACGGACGTGGAGTCGTCTTCGGACCCTTAGGCTGTCCTTTTTTTCCCCGTGTGAGAGGATGAGGAGTGGCGGAGTGGGGGTGAGGAGGAAGAGCAGGGAGGAAGAGGAGGAGAGGAGCAAGGTGAGGACGAAATGAGGCACACAGGTGCTGCCCAGAGCAGTAGCACACCGGAGAAAGAAAGAGGGACAGAGAGAGAGAGAAGCAGAAAGAAAAGAAACTAAGCAGAGAGGGACACAGACAGAGTGCTGGTGATGGAGGAGTAGGATGGAGGAGAAGAGGAGGAGGAGGAGGAAGAGTAGGTGAAGGAGGTGACGAGGAGGGGAGAGATAGAGACTGGGGGTACGGTGGGCGATCACTTCTCGGAATAGCCGGCTCCTATCCTGCTGTTCATGCCTTGATTTTCTTTCTCGCTCTCCTCTTCTTCTCTCAGCTCTCTTAGACAAACTCACTTCTCTCGCGCTCTCTCTTCTTCACGCCCTGCAGAGTATCAGATCCCCCTGGAAGCTGACAGACATCCGCGACGCACCTTCCACTCCAATCCAAGCTCAGACTGATGGCTTAAGCCTAAATGCAGATGAAGGAATCAACATAGAGAGAAAGAAAGAGAGAGAGAGGAGGAAGGAAATCGGAAGGAAGGATAGATGGATGGATGGATGGGCTGTCAGATGGATGGCTGGATGGATGGATGAGGTTGGATAAATGGATGGATGTCCTGAAGCTCGAGAAGCCACTGTGACAAAGCACGTCCTCCCTAAAACACAAGAGCTCCTCTGATGAAATCTCACCAGCAAAAAGAGAAAAATCCAGATCCCCACGAGAGCACAAACTCCAGGCAGGCAGCAGCAAACGGCAAAAGCCCCAATCCTCTCAGTTCCACAGACAGGGAGAGACACAGAGAGAGAGAGACAGAGAGAGAGAGGGAATAGGAATTGTTTCTTTTCTTACAAAAACAAAAAGCACGCGTATACACTTGTCCACTGACAGGCGTGACAGATCCTTCTTGTTCTCCACTTCCCTCTTTTTTCTTTTCTCTGCAATCCAAAATGTGATGCCTTCTCGTCTCTTCTCTTCCTCTACAACGCCGTCTTCCCGGCTGCCTCTCTTGCGCGTGTGAGAGTGTTTAGCGGCAGAGACGGGAGAGAGAGAGAGAAAGAGAGAGAGAGGGAGAGCGTGCGTGTGTGTGTGTGTGTGTGAGCCAGTGAGTGTATGCGCGAGAGGTTATGTGTGTGTGTGCACCCGTGGCTGGCTGTGGCGATGTTTGTGCTTGCCTGCCCGTGCGTGCAAGCGTGTGTGAGGGAGAGGGAGAGGGAGGGAGGGGGAGTAAGAGAGAGAGTGTGTGTGTGAGCGTGTGTGTGTTTCTGGTGTGTATGTGTGTGTGTGTGTGTGTGTGTTTCTCTGAGGGAGTGTGTATGTGGTGCTGGCAGAGGGACTAAAAGGGCTTCGCCTTCAGCTGGGCTACGCTACGGTCCTCCTCCATAGAGCTGGGAGGAGGAGGGACTTCCACTCCGCTTTCTTCCCCCTGAAAGGCTGCTGCCGGTGGGAGGGTCTAAGCCAGCCTCCCTACCCCCCACCCCACCCCTCTCTCCCTCTCCCTCTCCCCTCCTGAAGGCTGCTGGGCTCTGAGGCAAAATGCAGTTAAGAGAGAGGAGCAAGGCGCACAGCGACCAGCCGAGGCCCCCTACTGGCGCATCGCACACCCGACACATACTCTTCTCTTTCTTTCCATCATCTCACTCTCCATCTCTCCCTCTATCTCTCTTTCTCTCTTTTTTACTGTTTCATACTCTTCATCTTTCTCTCTATCTTTCTTTCCCTCTTTTTCACCGTTTCATGCTTGTTGCAGAGTCTTTCTGCACTGGCTTGTTTTTGTCATGTCTGCGTGGCGGTTCATTCTTTGCCCCATGCTGCTGTCTACCAGCACAAAAGGAGATGAGCACATCAGCTGAAACACAGTGACACCTCGCACTGAGAGCTCATAGAGTGATGCGCTGATATACTAAAACACTCTTCAGAGAAAAAAACATTGTCAGAGAAAAAACCTCGCTGTGTGTGTGTGTGTGTGTGTGTGTGTGTGTGTGTGTGTGTGTGTGTGTGTGTGTGTGTGTTCAAGCCTAACACAATTGTTTCGGTCAAAACAACAAGCAGCTTTGACACAACACTGGCAAAACTCATTTTACATTCACAAACACAGTGGAGTCTTCACGTGTGGCAGGCAGCCTTGTCAAATGACACAAAATGAGACTGTGACAGTGTTCAGGAGGTCTCTCTTCGGCATCTGAGCCCCAAAAAAGGGGCACCGACACACTGAGACAGTGTTGTGATGTGACAATAAGCAGAGATAATTCAGGAAAAATGAAAAAGGGCAATACAGTAATGGTACACAGTATGAGTGACCACATGATGAAATCAAGGACAGAGGAGGCCTGCCAATGTGGAGAAATCCAAATCCATGTGGATGAAGTGACACTCCTGCTAAAAAAATACTTCTTAACATACAACTTTTACAATAATTGAACAGGCATATTAGCAGTACCACAGAAAACACAGAATGCAAACAAGAATACACAAAGGCTTACAATCAGGGAACCACAGAGACAATAAAAGAACTAGAAAAGAAACAGACCATGCAGACTCCAGCACTGTCAAATCCCTTATTGGATTTGACTTCTCATGATGATTAAACTGTTGCTGGAGCTGGCTTGCTGGTTGCTGGAGCTGGCTTTAAAAGTCAAACTGACAAAGTGCCTGGGCATGAGGGGGCACAGCTGGAGCGTACCATATCAGCAAGGCGGTGGGAAGCGACTGTGCTATGGTACGAGAGGAGGAAAGAGGGTAGGGCTTGTGTGTGTGTGTGTGTGTGTGTGTGGTGGTCATGGAGGAGGGATGTAGGTAGGGTGTGTGTATGGGGGGGGGGGGGGGGGGGGGGTGGGGGGGGGTATAGAGAGGGGCTGGGGGTGCCTAGCGTGAGTGAGTGACCGTCAGACTAAGGCACTGGGCTCTGCCTTGGTAATTTTTCTTGATGCGCTCTTCAAAGTGCCTCCCCAATAAAGCAGGAAACTGGCTGCCTATAACTCAGGGGCACCATTCCCACCCAACCATAGAAAGAAAGCAGCATGAGGAGGAGGGGAAAAAGAAAGATAGAGAGAAAACGAGACAGAGAGAGAGAGAGAGTGAGAGAGAGAGAGAGCCTGAGAGAGAGTGAGAGAGAGAGACCGAGTGAGAGAGAGAGACCAAGTGAGAGAGAGAGAGAGAGAGAGAGAGAGAGAGAGAGAGCCTGAGAGAGAGTGAGAGAGAGAGACCGAGTGAGAGAGAGAGACCAAGTGAGAGAGAGAGAGAGAGAGAGAGAGAGAGAGAGCCTGAGAGAGAGAGACCGAGTGAGAGAGAGAGACCAAGTGAGAGAGAGAGAGAGAGAGAGAGAGAGAGTGAGAGAGAGAGACCGAGTGAGAGAGAGAGACCAAGTGAGAGAGAGAGAGAGAGAGAGAGAGAGAGAGAGAGAGAGAGAGAGCAAAAAGGGCTCCACGACTCTGTTATGGCACAGCTGGGAAAACACTGTGATGGATGAATACACAGGAAAAACACTGTGTCTCTGAACCACACAGAAGCCCAATCCTACTATGACCACAGGCATGCCCATCTGCCCTTAGAAAGAGAAACAATCGAGAGCACTGACAATTTGCTCAAAAAAACATATATTTCATTAAAAGGACCAGTACTGCCCTTTTCCATTGGACAAGTAACCTTTTAAAAACCAAGCACACCATCATTTGCATGGTCATAAGGAACAGCCCTGTCTAAAGACTATTGGGCCATTGTTTGAATTTTAGGTGATTAAAAGTAGCAGGAGAATGGTGAACGCAAGGTGTCTACAGAATGTGCCACCCTGCGAATGAAGGATGAGGGCTCTGTAATTATTGAAAGGAGACACATTAATCAAATTCCTTTAGCTGTCGTGCTGCAGCGATGGCATTGCACACGTAGGCTAACACACTGCGGTGCCCATATGTTGACATGACACCTGTATTATGAAACGGTCACTAGAGAACCAGCTTTTTCATTGGAAAACAATTTGCACGTTTTTGCACAGCCGTAGAGGACAAATCCATATTTGAACAAGATGAAATTAACAGCAAACGCCTAAATGCTTTAACTAAATATTGACAATTCTAGAGGAAATCACTTTAAATATTTGGAAAAGGTGAACAGAACCATTAGGTGGACCCGTGTTGTCCAATTACCACATGCCCAAGAGCTATTGGGTGAGGCTCGAAACTAATAGAAACCATGACTGCATAGAGACTGCGCAGCAATACCCAGCAATACAGGGCCAAGGGGAGCGGCATAACCCTGACCACCTATCTTCTAGGAAGGTTCGGACATGTTTAATCATCATGTGTGCCTTATTAAGTCTGTAGGCGGTCAAGGTTCACCTCATAACACCCGAGTCTCTGTTCTGGGAGGCAAAAGCATAAATTTTAATGGAGCTCGGAAAGTATCACATAATACGAGCCATTGCAATGCCAGTCAAAAGCTCTCTGCAGGCATAAACAGGCAGAGAAGGTCTCGCCATCCAAATGTTCCTGGGTGGATATAGTTTGCACAAAAATCTTTTCAAACAACATGTTTCTTATTATACTCCGGGCAGAATTGTGCTTGTAAAGGAAGAATAAAAAAAAAAAACGTTTGTTGGTCGGTTCTTTTTATACTCCTCATGTCGGAATCAGCCACATCCTGTCTGTGTGACATCTCTCTGCCAACAATTCCATTACGTCGGGTGAGGGAAACGCCTGGAACCACCCAGAGATATTATTCACATGTCCCAGGTTCTCCTCCGCACCCACCGATACAAGATCACCAGCGGCCCTAATAACAGGATGAAGAGAAATGATCACATGTTTTAATCCCATATTAAAACCTCACAAAAAACGCACAGACCTCCACCAAGGCCAATATGGCCTATCTCATAATGTAAAAAGGAAGCGGGGAGGAAAAAATCCTGGAGTAAATTCTCGATTCAGATCCGATTAAAACTGCAACAGATTTTTGGGTAATGCTGCTGACAGACACACAGACAGACACGCCCAACCTAAAACATAACCTCCTTATCAGATTGTTGATTATCCCCATTTTTGTAAAAAAAAACATTAACACAAAAAGGCTGTGTGTTAATAGATACCGTTACTGCACATCCAGAATGTTATATGACAAATGATTATTAATGCTTTTTAATCACACATTTCTGCAAAGTAAAACTGAGAATATATTAGTAGATTCTGAAGTAATGCCTTTTTTAACAGTGTTGTGTTTTTATGCAGCAGCAAGAATACAAACCCATCATTTCTTTTATAACCTTCAATGTCAGAAAACAATACAGGGAAACACAAAACAGTATGATTAAAATAGTCCCTTTTGGATTCAATGAAATGTTATGTCAGGAGAAGATCTCAGGAGAGTTCTTGCAACAATGCTTTAAATGATCTAAATTTCATTATGAGAAAAATATGCTTTCTGTATGCTGTCAAAACGTCAAGCTAGCAGTTTCTAACGCATGTTATTTAACAACACCTAAGAGGAAATAAAACATCTGTAGTAGCCTACTTATGAAGGATGCGTTGCCTGGAGCCTTTTCAAAATGACAGAATTTGTAAGTAAGACATATTTACCTACATGCACATAAACAGCATCATAAGTACAGTGTAATGCTGTCATAGGCACTGGTTTGCTAGGAGAGCATCAAGACAGCATTCAGCCCTCCATGTTGCATTGTGTATAAACAAACCATCTCAAAGGTCAATTTGTTTGAACTCTGACACATTTACTGCTGGTATTTCAGCATCAAAATAACAGAAGCCCAAAGTGTACAATGCATCAGCCTAGGCTGAATTAGTTGCCACAACTGCTCAGGCATGCCATGATATTATATGGCCACAAACAACAGCCAGCTGTGGCAAACCCAAACATGATAATGAGGTTGACGCTTGTTTTAAGCACTAAGCAATGTGTGAACAGCCTATTCTGACCATAGCGCTTTTGCGCTATGTTTGTCATGTGCAAGCATCTATATGTACATACACATTTCTAATTGTTTTCTAAAAAGCTCTTAGATAACGTATACCTTCTGCAAGAGATGCTTAAGATTGGTCTGGACCACCTACACATGGTGCTTAGACATGACAACGTTTTAGAGCCTAAAAATATGTTCATGTCACAATGTAAAGCCAATATTCTTTGCATTGTTTCAGACTAAATGGTAGATTTAGTTTGGTGCCCCATGAGTAAAAATCTGAGTAAAATCTAGCATGCAGCCATCTTCATTTGAAAGCTATTTATTTGGACTTTGGAATTATTTGGAATGTTATATTTTGTTCATAATATGTCTTAGGCTGTGAAAGTTCATGCAAAAACGACATATTAAGTTGTCTTTGACACATCTTAAAAATAGTGTCATTGACTCCTGATGTTCTAATTGGTTCTTACCAATGGCTAGTTAATTGATGTACTGTAGCTTATGCAAAATAGTTGTTAAGACAAAAGACACTAATGTTCAACAAATTGTTTTTTTAATTAACCTTGCATTTTCAATGACAGATGGTGCAAACACTGAAGTAAGTTTTAACATGAACTGTATGGTACAATAAACCTCAACAAGCTGTCAACAGTACCTGTACAGCCTCTCTAATTAGCTTACTGTTCACAGTTATGCTGGTTTATCTGCTGATTATGTTCAGTCAGTTCACCCTTATGGTACATTAGGTCCAGACCTTTCTAAACAAACACATATCTCAAAAAGACAAACACAATTATCCTACCTCCCAAGGTAAAATGTGTGGAATAAATCTGTGGTTAGTATTACATAGCTTTTTAAGGGTATAACGTTACAGTAAATGGTGGAAGTGTCAAGGGGAGGTTTCCACGGTACTATGCTGAGTCCTTTTGTAGCCTGCTGACTTTTCAGCAAATATATTTTTAATATAATGTCCTATTACGCATATAATGTAAATGTTTTTAAAGGTCCATTACTTAAGGAGATTTGTGTCGGGATCTTAATACAGCTTACTTACCTTCTGCAAATGTCTCTGTAGACAGTAAATGTCAGATCATTGGAAACATCTGATTCTTGTAATTTTAACTGACATGAATGTGTGATAGTTGACATTTAGATATGTTGGATAACTAATTAAAATTAGATAATGTTGGCTTTACAACACATTAATAATGATCTTGTGCTCTCTAGTCTGAATGATGCCCATCTTACTCACCTACTATGCCCAAAGCTACAGTAATAATGGCCATTACTGATATCAGAATTATGGATTTAGCCTCTGAAAGTTGGAAGGGTTCTCTTGGGAAAACTCTTAAAAGATGGTTTTGGAAGCTCTGAGAAAAAGTAAATAACCGCAGTAGCTGAAGGCATAACAAGTTCGTTCAAATATTCATTAAAGCACTAGAGACACGATAACTGGGAAACATACCTTGGGCTTTCCTCTGAGTGAAATTACTTTAGAATAATAAAAAAAAAAAAACTATCTGTGATCTGGTAAATCACCTTCTGCCACAATGAGGTTCTCGTCACATGAATTCAGCCTCACACATAAAAAAAAAAAACCTCACATTACCGTATTCCCTTTAATTATCATGCAAAGCGGCAGATGAGCCATCTATTAATGGGAAAGAAATGTGGCATTTGAGTGACCTGCCATTATGCTAAAAGCCGTCTACGCTCTGTCAGGGAGGAAGAGGCGAGCCACTTTTATCATTAGCTCCAGTGGCATCGCAACGCCACGGAACAGATCCATTCCATTAACCCCGCACAGATTAATGCAATTTATTCAATTTAGCTACAGGGAGGAAAAAAAAAAAACAATCAGCATACCACCAACATAAACTGTCTGATAATCTCTGGCCTTGGTGATTTTTACAAAAGATGTTTTTTATTTGATAGAGGATATTCTGATCTTTCTGTGCTCTCACTTTCTATACCTCCTTCTCTCAGTCCAGTTAAATTCTCTCTCTCCTGCCCAACACTACATTCCTCTCCCCATCTCTCTCTCTCTCTCTCTCTCTCTCTCTAAGTACATCTCTGTAGCTTCTCCTTCCCTTTGTTTTCTTTTTGTCTTGGCATTCCCTCCATGCTTCTGCAGCTTCCTCCCCCCTCCCTCCTCCCTCCTCTCCTCTTCTCCCTCTGCAGGTAGCGCGTGTGATCTCTGGCAGAGGAGGCTGCCGGGGTGGTCGGGTGTGACTGACAGGAGGAGCTCCAGCCTCGCCGCGCCACTCCGCTCCGCTCGGAGAGGTAATTAATTTTTGCAAACGACCACCGCGTCTGTCAGTTTTTATAAACGAGCGTTTATGCATTATGGACAATTTACCCACCCCGCTGAGAGCGGAGGAGAGGATAGGAGAGGAGAGGAGAGGAGAGGAGAGGAGAGGAGAGGAGAGGAGAGGAGAGGAGAGGAGAGGAGAGGAGAGGAGAGGAGAGGAGGAGAGAAAAGGAGATGGGTTAGTGGTGCCCAGGGGCCACGCGGAGGCGGGAGACTCAGAGGAAAAGGGCTGCAGCATATGCCTCACATGCACACAACACATACAAGCAAACTAGTTGACAAAGACTTGTCTGCTAGAGAGGGTCCATATTTACAGCCCTGTCAAGCCACTTCTCTCTCTCTCTCTCCACACACGCACACTCACACAAACACACTGACACACACACAAAAACACATAATACACAGAAACAGGCATGACACAGACCACACACAGAACACATACACACACAATCAAATACACAGACAGACAGCCAGACAGACACAAATACTCACATAAATACAATACACTAAGACAGGCACCACACACAACATACTGTACACCAATAAAACTCAATTTCATGGCTTGACCTGCTAAGACTGCTGCCAAATCCCTCCACCCCAGGACACTAACACCGGAACAGACACACAAGGAAACACACACACATCTCACACACACACACACACACACACACACACACATCACGCTATGGGCTAATCCACTGCCTCTGGCCTGGAGGATATCTGCCAGAGGAAGCTCTGCGAATGAATATAGAGTCGCCTGCGCCTGTGGTGCTGAGTGGGAGAAACGCAACACTGTCGTGCCCCCATAATTCTCAGGGTTAAGAGAAGAATATCACGCCCTGTGCCACTTCATCAGCGCTAGTTCTGGGGAAGTCATTTCCTGCACACAGTCTCATCAGATCACATTTCTAAACTGTTGCTGAAAGAGGGGGATTTATGACCCCAGCTAAAATCACCAGCGGCTCTATTTGGGGCTCCGCGTTATGCAGCACGGGGGTGCATGTGTTTCATTGCTTTAACCGCCATCGTATTACCAAACCTGCAATTTATCTCAGGTGTATGGTGTGAGTGTGTGTGTGTGTGTGTGTGGTGTGTGTGTGTGTGTGTGTGTGTGTCTGTCTGTGTGTGTTAGGGTGACAGATGAGATTGGGGATGGTGGGTGGGTATATAACATCATGTCACTATGATATTAGACTGCAAAGCCTGCATATAATAAAAATATTCAAGAATTTCAAACCTGAACCAACTATATTTTTCAGAGATCAACTGTCCTTTATTAGTCTTTAGCCTGCCACATAAAACATCATTAAAATCATGTTACTCAATTGTCATTGTGAAAAAAAAAACAATGAATGTTGTAACAGTGCATAAATCAGCCCTTTCAGGCAAAAGCCTAACGCTAAGCCTGCGCCACAAGTTTAAACAGCAACAGTCCACAGATTTTAACTTCGTAATGTTTTTGTTCTTCAGGACAATTAGGGCTTCGCGGATTCGAGATTCGGGCCAACAGCTCAGATTTTGGGACTGTCCCGACATTTTTGGGATGTCTGCCTAGTGTGTGTGTGTGTCTGTGTGTGTGTGTGTGTGTGTGTGTGTGTGTGTGTGTGTGTGTGTGTGTGTGTGTGTGTATGTGTGTCTGGAATTTTTTGGAGTATGCATCTGTGTGTGTGTTTATATTTTTGTGTGTGAGTGGGTGACAACAAGAGAAAAAGTTAAAGTGAAAAAGAGGGGAAAAAAACAATGTGTTTGTGAGAGGGTGTTTATATACAAGTGACAGGCCTGTCTCAACAGGTCTTACGCAACAGAGCTTTCTATGGCCTCTGTAACCATAGAGACATAATTGCCAGAAGGAATGACTTCATTGAGCTATGCAGGACCCATGCAGAAATGATTAGCGCATAGAGGTGTAATTTACAAATGTAATAAATGCAAGGAAAACAAGAGAATGAACAGGCCAGCGACACAAACATTTTCGAGGCTGTTACCGTTGTTGTCAAAGGGTTGAGCTTGCCCATAAACACAGCGCGAAGCCAGCACCTCGGGAGAACACTGGAAATAAACACAACCCAGTCACAACAAACGCCACCATGGCACGCTCCGTCACTACCAAACCCTGCTGCCTGCTGGAAATTGCTCCTTGATAAAAGGGTACGAGTGCACGCCCAAGAGCCTTTTAAAAACACAGCACCCCTGGATGCAGGAGAGCAGCATGCAAGTTGTGTGTGTTTTTGTGTGCGTGTGTGTGTGTATGTATGTGTGTGTGTGTATGTGTGTGTGTGTATGCACAGGATGCAGGTTGCGTGGGTTTGTGTGTGTGTGTGTGTGTGTGTGTGTGTGTGTGTGTGTGTGTGTGTGTATATGCACAGGATGCAGGTTGTGTGTGTTTGTGTTGGTGTGTATGATGCAAGTTGTGTGTGTTTGTGTGTGTGTGTGTGTGTGTATGCACAGGATGCAGGTTGTTTGTGTTTGTGTTTATGATGTTTATTATGAGGTTGTGTGTGTACGTGTGTGTGTGTGTGTGTGTGTGTGTGTGTCCAGGATGCAAGTTGTTCGTGTGTGCATGTGTGTGTGTGCCTGTGCGTGCACAGGATGCAAGTGCGTGTGTGTATTTTTGTGGGTGTATATATCCGTGTGTGTGCGAGTGTTTGGGGGAAACAGCAGGTTTCTGTGGCACTATGTAATTTGGGGCGTGAAATGTGTTTCTTCTTCCTCTGATTACACCACAGCCAGGGACTAGGAGGAAGAGAGACCGGAGCATGAGGCAGCCACATGGCCCGCCATCTCAAAGGCATCACCCACTTCACTAAGCGGAGCAGGGGGAGGTCTACCTGCTCCGCTTGGCACAATGCGAGCTGATTCTGAGCAGAGGTGTCTAGCTCGGTTTCAGAAAGTACAAATCCTGCCACATATTCGATCCAATCGTTTTCTGAAGCAGCTGATCCTAAGGAGCACACAAATCATGTGAAGTGCACAAGCAGGCAGAATGAATACATGATACAGGGTTTTTACTTTCTGAATGACACCTCTAATTCTGGGTAGCATTTCGAGAAACTTTTCAGAATAGTGCACCAAACCAAGAGCAGAGCTTGTGCAGGAGTAAACACTCCCTGGATTTTCAGAGCTAGCCCTGCAGTAAGATCTGAAGAAAAGTGATTACCTGAGGGACGAGAGCGTGCAACATGCCATCAATCTTTTTTCGCTTTCCTCTGTTTGCCAAAGAGGAATGCTTGCAGGCTGTTGGCGTTGGGGGGCTAATTGCTTCAGATAAATTGACAAAATAATCCATTTACCCGTCTCACTCACCGCAGTCGTAAGTAAGTTTGTGTTACAAGTGGCTGGCGTTCAATCCCAGTGCCTAACTGAAATAACACTCTGATGGACTAATCTCTTTACCTGGGTAACTTTGTATGAGCGAGCAAGCGCTAATGTAACTAACGCCAGGTGCGATTCGAATAAACTTCAACGTCTAGCTCATCGGCTAGTTAGCACGCTTTGAAGGTCTTGAGCGGAATGCAAGGTCTGGTAACTGATAACCGATGTTTTCGGATGCATTTCATCGCCATCTGTCTTGTGTGGTTTTACTCGCGTGGGCCCGATGCAATCCCACAGGCTAATTGCCGTATGTCTATTCTCCTCTCTCTCTCTCTCTCTCTCTCTCTCTCTCTCTCTCTCTCTCTCTCTCTCTCTCTCTCTCTCTCTCTCTCTCTCTCTCTCTCTCTCTCTCTCTCTCTCTCTCTCTCTCTCTCTCTCTCTCTCTCTCTCTCTCTCTCTCTCATGCTCCCTTGCCTCAGCCACCCTACCCCATACCATCTGTGGTTAAGGATGTGGTTGGAGAAAATGTACTTATACCTGACACAGTGTGGGCCTGATGCGGCACAGCAGGAGGTATAGCTAAGCGGAGAAATGACTCCTGCGTAATTTCTGACTACTTCGCTGAGCACGGATCACCACTTACGACTTCTTACTCTTCGGAAAAAAAATAATTCCCCCCTTCTTCACTAGACTGTTCATTCAGGCTTGCGTCGTTAAAGCCCTGCAGTTTTGCAAGGGTCCTCTCCTCCACTATTAAACCCAGGCAGCTGAAGATTGCCCTTTATACCGACTCCTCTTGCTGTTTGTTACACTCAGCTGGTTTAATTGTTTTTTTTTTTTCTCTAAGGGGAAGACTCGAGTCTCAGAGAGCCCCAGTGAACTCGTAGAGAGCCTGCAAAAGGTGAGGGATGCCATCACCTTAAATAGCCTCGTCTCCTGCGGCAGCATTTATTTGTCCAGTTTACACAATTTCTGCACTCCCTGCCTAAGCACTCCCACACCAACCCTCACCCCCAGCCATCCCCGGATGGCTAATCTGGTGGTGATTTAGGATGAGTGCACAATATCAATCTTTGTGATATGGTAATAACGTCGTGACTATGCATTAAAGCTGACGCAGTGAGTCGCTAGGTGTGCAGGGGGGAGTGATGTCACAGAGAACCCCGCCTAACCACGCACGAGGTGCTAATTGTTTTCTCGGGGAGATGTTTGTGGCATGTGGCTAGTGATGCTGACATAAGTGGCATTAAAAGACAAAATGCTGCTAGAGCACCTTGCTGTGATAAAAACAAATGCGTGGGAATGGGGAACAGAGGGCATTTTTTCCCCATTACATTTTAAAAACAACTCTATCAATGCAATTGAAGAACAGAGGATATTTACTACTACTTTGTCTGAATTGAGTCTACTTTGTCTGAACAGTCTTGACAGCTCATGAAAGTTGGGCAGAGTTTTACAGCGTTCGTGCAACCACGCAATTGACAGAGAGAGAGCGAGTGCTGTGTTAAAGCAAGTTCAAAGACAAAAAACATCAGAGATGTAGCATTCTCCAGTTTATTTTTCCCCTTATTTTTTCCCCTCATGAAGCTAAACAAACAAAGCTATGGCCTATAACATCATGCAAACATCCTTTAGAACAGCACTGGTTTCCCATACTGCCATGTTTGGTTGGTGCTTGACATGTCCCTCTGGGACACGCACACCACATTAATGGGCAGAAAATATGGCCGCTTCCATTGCAATTACAAAAGAACTCCAGGCACAGACTCTGCTTCATTACTCACGCATTTCCCTTTCATGTCTGGCCGTGTTTTAACTGCTCGCCAGAAAAAAAACTCCATCCATATGACTGTTTTGTAAGTCGACGTCTTAATCATTATCTTTTGCATTAAACATGGCTAATGTGCGATGAGGTAAAACAAACTGCGGGGAAACATGGGGTTGCGTGGGTAGAGGGGGAGTGGGTGGGACTAGGATGTTTGAGTGAAGGTAAATGAGAAACTAATTATCGTACTGAGACATATTTTTGCTGTTTATGTTTGCTCCATTGAGGAGCAACTTTTGGTGAATTCATCAAAACAGGCGAAGCCACCAGATCACATCTGTTTGATGCACTGACGCACATTCTCCTTATGTTCCAACGTAATGGAGTAAAGTCGTCGATTTGGCAGCTGCGCTTGCTGGGCTTTCTTTATTTTGCTCTTGAGGAACATCTGCATGGCTGATGGACTGGCGAGTCTGTGACTCAAAGGAGAGCTGAAAATAAAACTGGACTTGAGCTCACTGTGGATAAAAAACAGTGGCCTAGAGCCTAATCCTTGCAGTCTGGTTCCCACACTGCAGGAGGCTAGAAGGGTCTTACCATTACGTAACAACACCACCCCCTTATCCTCTTCCCTCTCTCTCACTGCTCATCTTTTCCATTTTACTTAACACCTCCCAAAAAATACGTGACATATATACAAAATGCAAACTTACCCATACGAGTAAGACATGCATGTAGAACACATACATGCACACAGACTTATACAGTACTATACACAGCAACGACACATACATGAGAGGCAGTATCAGACATTGTGAGAGGCTGTAATTAAAGAGGTTTATTTGAAATGTGAAGTTGTGTCACACATACACACACAGACAATTATACAGGACTATAGACAGCAGACAAACATATGTGAGGACAGACAACGGCAAATGTAGTGGGGGCGCTGTAATGAAACCATCTTGTTTGAAATCTAAAGTTACGTTAGGTACTTTACTCAGCCAAGAAAAAGCTGTTTGAGAGTGTTTGTCTCTTCCTGTTTCCTGATTTGGTTGTCATGCAAGAGGAAATGCCATTGCAGTGTCTTTCATGTTCTGAGGCTGGGGAATTCTTTCGTTATTATTTTTTTGCGTCATTGGTTTCTTGTCGTCCCTCCATTAGAGAAAAGCAGAAATTTGAGGAAAGAGCCAATCGACTTCATTCTCCTCGCCACCACTGCTAATAACGTACTTACAGACCATCTCATGGTTGTAGTATTTCCGGCATAGTTTACATAATAATGTCTTGTCTTTGAAGTGGCTTAATTTAATGAGAATCCCATTCCCTATAGGATTTGATGAAAATAAATATTAAAACATTGACTTCATCAACATCAATTGAAAATGCTGCACATTCTCAGCAAATCTATATATACTGTAATAGATGTAATGTAATAAACTGATGAAAGCATTCAAAATATAACATGTTAAGATATCCAAGTCAGAGCATGGTCTTCAAGTTTTTAATACATAAATATGCTAAAATAGCTGCATACATCTGCCCTGCAGGCCAACAAAGATGAACACAACGATCTAAATTGCAGCCTCTTTGATGACTACAACCATAACCACTTCTTGGGGATACAATGGTCTCACAGCTCCGAACGACTAATGAATTCCCATACATGACAACACCCATAAAATATGTATATCCATAGAGAATTAAGGGTACTGGGAAAAAAAAGGCATTTTTCAAAAGAAAGATCAAAAGTGGCAGGAAGCGATGCACAAAACACTCAGCTTAATGAAGACCAATTATGTGACTGATCTGCATGGATGGAACCTGATCGCCCAAAAGTGAAAGTTTAAGTTCTCTAGTAGTGTACACCCTCTCGTTAACTAGGGTTGTTTTGGTGCCATTCTACAGTTGCTTTAAGAGAGGCTGTGGCATGCGTCATTACGTTTACTGAAAGTGTAAAAAGATGCAGGAACTACTGAGGATGTTATATGGGTGTAGTCAGATCTCTTTCATGCGCAGATGCCTAATAGATTGCTAGTGGAAGCAGATGGTCTTGGACCCTAAATTTTCCTTCCGCACACTGCATTGGAAACAACGTGCAAACTAGCCTTCGAGTCTGTGTTGGTATTAAATCTATCATGGGGTTGTCTGATTTGCTGCGTAATAAAAAAGCCTCCACCAAATGCTCTGAAACCACTAAGCAAACCATGAGAAACGAGGGATTATAATGATGAATTAGCAGAAAATTAGGAGCTTCTGACCTAAAGAACTGCATCTAACGCGGGCAGTTTTAAACCACTATTTTATTACCCCATTTATGTGGCATTACTTTGGGTTCCCACAGGTACAGCCACTATGAAGAAAAAAGAACCATCACACACACAGCCACAACTACCACCACCACCACCACAACAACACTGCCATCAACAACAGAAACAGCAACAGCCACAACACTTGGGAAACACAGAGGCCAAGGTAGAACTATAAGCGATAAAGAGAACGGTTAGAGAGAACGGTGGGAACTGAAAGAGTAATCCAAATTGTTCCAAACGGCGGCGAGCCTGTCAGAAATGCCTGGCAGAACTGTTGAGAAAATGTGAAAATATTTACAGAACAAGAAGACTTTCCGAGCAGTTCTCAGTAAGGCCACCAACACTATTTATACATAAAGTTTAGTTACTGGGATTTCTAATCATGGCAAGATTAGTTAGGAACTTAACCCTGTCAACATGCATTACCCAACCACCCATTATGAGGGAGGGTTTGGGTTTCCCTGAAGCTTGGGTTTGGCTTTTTCGCTTGAAACTGCTACATTAGGTCTGTGGTTATGGTCTTCTGGTAGCACACAGACACACACCCACCCACACACACACACACAGAGGAAAGTAGAGAACAGATGCATAAATCAAACTTCAAACAGAGGGGAAATGATGCTGGCAGCTAGATGGAGTAAAGCATGGAGGAGGGGGAAAAAAAAGAAAAGAAAAGAAAACTCAGAAAGTACTGCAGCAACCACCTCATTCATCAAACACTGAGAACCTGGATTTACCCTGAGGAGTCGGCTGAAAACAGTCAGGCCGGGCTGCCCGCTTGAGTTGTGTGCGGAGTTGGCTCCTCGGAGTTGGCACACATTGTGCGCGGGTGGATAAACAAAGCCAGGGTGGTGTTTAACATGTTCGGGATGGTCTGCAGTTCCTGAACCATCTCAATCGCAAACACTGAGATATGTAGAAAAACTGCAATGTGAAAGGAATGTGAACTTGTGGGGTGGAAAAAAAGTGCAACTGCACTGCAGGCATCCATCAACAAGTGCCTCCTGAGGAGCCAGAACATCTGGTTGAGAGATAAGGTCAGGTATGTACACCCGTGAAAAATGACTGGACAGCATCCCACTGCACTCGAAGTAGCACTGCAAGAAGCAGACCTGGACCCGGACCTGGACCTGCATGGGCCGCACCCTCAGGAAACCAGCCACCGACGTACACGCGCCAGAACCACAGAGAACCCACAGGGCCCTCACGAGGGACGAAGAGAGAAGAGACAGGCCGTCCCAGGAACAGCTGGTGACCTTGAAAAACGGAGGACCTCGGTCACCAGTCTGTGCTCCTTAAAAACTAGCAAGTAGCGCTTTACAACTGCTGGTGTGGTGTTGTGATGACGGAGGAGAGTGGAGTGGGGTGGGTTTGGGTTGGGTGGGGAGACGGCATAGGCGAACTGAAAGTATCTAATTAATGACTCAAACATGTAGAATCAGAGTGCCACAGTAATGAATCACAGCCAGATGTGAACCCAACAAGATATACTGCTTTCTCAGCTGTCACAGCTCCCCTCCCTGGGAAGCTGGGTAAAGGCCCACACGGGCATCTCCCGGGGTCTTAGCGCCGTTGTTTACGCGGCTCCACGTGATTTAGGAGGCACAAGGTTGCATGTTTCCGATACCAGAAGCTCCCTCATTAGTTGTAATTTTCTTGCTAAATCGCGTATTGATTCGCCTCTTAAAAGGTAGGGCCTGGACTGTAAAGTTTAACCTGTAAGGAGCTGTGGGGAGATGGGAGCTGTTTTACCGATGCCGGCTGCAGTGAGGCAGTGGTGCAGGACAGGGAGAGGGAGGCCCGCGCTTGGCAGTCTCTGGAATCTCCGGCATGCAGTGGAACATGCCCATCCGATAGGTCGGGGCAAAAACACATTTAGCCGCAACCGAACCGAGAAACCACACACTGCATGCAACCTCACGGGAACCACATGTGCTGATTGCTTCCACTGCACATGCTCTGCCATATGCAGGGACATGAGTTTGCTCAGAGGCTAACACACACACACACACACACACACACACACACATCAAAGCATATAACTAGCATTTGCAATAATCAAATAAGCACATCTTTACAAATCACAGCACAAGATCTAAACTCAAATAAATAAATCCAAAAAAAGCTCAGTCTTACACATGCAATGGAAGCCTTATCGTGCATGCAAACACACACAAATGCAAGACTCTATTGTGAAAACAGACAAGAACTAAACAGAACTCCTACGCTCCAAACTGGCAATAAACTGACTGTTTCTACGGATAAGTCACTGAACAAAGTCAACAACCTTCCCCTTCTCCAGCCTCGTCTCCATTTCGATTAAACTCACAAGCCTGCAGCGGCATGAACTCATGCAAGTCCATTTTTCACGAGTTAAGCTGCTCTGCCATCACTGCTCCCGTTGCCATTCCTCCCTGCTAGCTCAGGAGATTTAAGCCCCGTGCAGTAAAATAAAACATATGATGAATTAGGAAGGTGCTCTCCTTGCGTGATGGATGTAACAGGGGTGGGTGGGTGGGAAGGCAAGGCAAGGGTGGTGTATGGGTGGTGTATGGGTGTCCTCCAGAAACTCCACAGTCTATGCTGCCTCTCTGCCAGGTCCCAGGTTGCAGATGGGCTAAGGTGGGGGTGGGGTGGGGTGGGGTGGGGGGGAGTGGGTGGCTGACAGATCGTCTGTCGTAGACTCTGCTGGAGGGGGTCTCCTCTCGTGCCTCAGCTGAAGGTCGTTCAGCCAATCTGGAACTTTTTTTTTGGAGGTGCCCAGCCCTGGGCTGTGGGTGATTCAGCACTTTTGCTCCTCCTCGTCTGCTCCTGCGGTTCTCCCTGCGTTTTACATCGTTAGTTATGGACTGCACTGGTCAGGGTTGCTCCTAGCATTTCACATCTCTGTGCAAATAAGTCAACAGCCCAACCAATAGAGAGAATAGACAGTGGTCTGTTGTTTCCAGATAGATACAGTGGGGATACATTGTATGCTTTCCATTTTGTATTCTCTGTTTGTTTTGGCTTTGCAGCAACTTTGCTCTTTGGGTTTTTGCAGGAAAAGGTCAATGGGTTTGACCACTTCTAAAGGCACCAGCGGGGCTCGAGTGGGCCGGGGCTCGAGTGGGCCGAGGCTGCTTCACTTCCTGTGTCCGGCACTTACTTCCTGTTAGGTCAGCCATTTTCCGACAACAGTGTGTGACCCCTGACCGTTGTCAGCCAAGATCCACCTTTGTTTTATGCCTGCTTGGCAGAGCTACAAAGGGTGTGACAGGCTGAATGATGCAAACGCAAGTACATGCAGGCCCTGATGGGGGTCAGTCTATTTCAAGCCAAGGAAACTGTCAGAGCTAGAGCCAGAATGGCAGGCCCTGATGCAGTGGGATAGGACACTGCCACACCAAAGAGTGTGAGAGAAGGGGGTCAGACCATTTCCTGTCCAAAGGGGAAGGCCATTTTTTAGCCTTCCCCATTCACTGAGGATGAACGGCAGTGTTAAAAATACAACAGGCCCAGAAAAGGACTCAGAGAGGAACTCAGGCAGACCAGGAGGGGGAAGGAAATGGGTGGTCATGTATGTTGATGTTCCTAGTCTGCCCAAGGGTCAATCAGGGACAGACTGGGAGGATTTCAGTTCTCCAGCCTACATGAGTTTCAGTAGCAGCACCCAGATGTAGACTGTTTGTTGAAATCCATCCAGAGGTTCAGACAATCGCTGGAGACGATTTGTAGGTGGCATACGTCCTAACCTGCATGATCCTGGGGTATTACGAGTCTTTGTCTTGTGCACTCCTGCAGGGATAAAATGAATCTGAAACGAAACTGAACTTTTGACACACCCAGTCTGTAGGATAAGGAAAGAAGAATGAATCTACAGACTTCAATCGCAAAGTAAACATTACATGTCTTAATAAGGATCAATGACTTTAGGAGCAGTAGACAAGAACTACACAAAATGGTAGAATAAATAAAGTCACATAATGCAGCAGGTTTGCGTAATCCAGCTGCAAGATGTTATTTTTTTATTTCAACTGCTATGACTCAGCATGGTCTTTTTGCACAAATAAAATCATCTCTTGGTTATACACAGGTATGACTACACAAACATCCATGCTGGGTATGGTATGAATCACAGCTTAATGGGTGACTTTGCTTCTGGCAGGAAGCTAGATATTTGCAGCCTGAAACAATGGGGAGGGCTGTGTGAAGTCGGAGTGATACCCGATACTGGTCCCTGGCAGCCCAGAGGGCTCTGCCGCGTAGTGCAGCCTGACGATGGAAAAAAAAAAAAGCCCATTTTTGCACGTCATGCCCTTCAGTCATCCTCCAACCCTTCCCCTCTCATCTTTTTGTAGTGGAGCCAAGAATGACTGTCTGCCTGTCTGTCTCTCCTAAATCAACTCAACTCTCTCTCTCTGTCTCTCTCTCTCACACACACACACATACACACACACACAGTGAGAGTGGATGCCTGTGGGTTAGTCACTATTACACTGCTCTTCTTCAGGGTATTGTCTTCCCGAAAATTTCCCAGATGCTCCCGAGCTCATTAGGCTACTCGACGCAGACCAGGGAGAGATAGAGCCCTGAGTGTCCGCGTGTGTGGGGCCTGACTCACAAACGCACACATCATGAGTCACTTCCTGTGTGGTCCAAGTGTGGCATGGCCCAAATGTCCCTTGGTTCACATTCCACATGCAGGGGTAATCAGCTTCACAGTGCAACAAAGGTTCAGCCAAAGTGAAAGACACACAAGAGAAGGTGCAAGGTTGAAAAACCTGATTAAGAAAAAACAACAATCTAAAGGATTCTGGGATGTTGACATAGTGGGTTCTGGGAATGCATTACTGCGTTTATATGGGCAATTTACATCCATATCAGAGAGGCCAGTATTGGTTTCTGAAACCAACTTAAACATTTAGGATTAAATGTACAATTTCTACAAGGGGATGTCCTGTTACAAGGTTATGGCTCATTATTCAAGAACAACTTGTGGTTGCCATTTCTTGAATTATTGTAAATCTTTTTTATGAACACAGCAATTTGGCTTTTAGAAATTAAATAGTCCAAACAATGGCTTCTTAATTTTACAATCATTGTGCTGCATTTACCAAATCAAATAACATTTCTCTCAGCCTCTAATCTTCTGAGATTGCAAGTTCTGCAGTGGAAACCCCACCAAAATGAACAATTTAGGGAAAAAAGCTTGATTACCCTTAAGAAACATTACACTGATTCACATTGGTGTCCAACTGCATAAAATTGTCTCATTTTCACATGTTTAATATATCATTTATAAAACACTGGCCTTGTATCGCATAGGCTCAGAAAAAAGGATCTCATGATAAAACAATGAGAACAAGTAAAACCCTACAACATGAACGAAATCACTTGACTTGATTAAAATAAGCTCTTATAGCAGTAATTTATAGCTTCATTATACGTACTGTATACGCCTACATGTGACCCTTTCAGGTCATATGCTCCACACATACAGCATACAAACGAAAACAGGCAAAGCTGCATCCACCCTCCTCCTTCTGAATCACTGGCAAAATACTGAAGGACAACCTCTGGTTTAACCAACTCCAACATCCCACAGAGCTCAGTACCACTGGGAGGGCTATTTATGAATTGTACTCATACCCTGAACACTGCATGACCCCGAAAGTGCCAACACACACACAGCAGAACTGCCCTACAAAGCCAAAGGGCAGTAACTACATATTTTGTCAAATTGAGTTTAGACTGGAAGGTTCTGGGCACAGCCATCTTTGCCAATTCATTCTATTACTGTCAATCTAAATTATCTGGGGATTGAACTAATGGACTCTAAAATAATCATTGGCCAGAAAACTACCAAAACACACCAAACCGTGTGGACGTGTGAGGTATTGCAGCTTTAGGATGTTCAGTTTGGGCTCCATTGTTTAGCCTGGAACGTTGCTGCTTGGTCAGGACATGGCTGCCCCCAGCATCACCTCCATCAGCCCTGGCAGCAGCAGAGATGTGTGGCACAGTGTGAGCTGGAAACAGCAGTATGCAGTAGACTCTTGGGCTTTTATGGCAATGCAGCAGCTCTCCAGAGTCAACACTGCGGGAGAATCTCAGGCTGTTAGTGACTGCGCTGACTGGCAGAAACTATATCGTAAAAGAACCTCTGGCTGGCAGAAATGACACAGAAGAACCACAGGCTGTCATGGCAGTGCCACTATCCTTACAAGCAGCAGCCATAAATTCCTATACCAATGGAGATGCATCTGTGCCTCAAACCGGCTGCAATGATGCACCACAACCCTCTGACCAGCATGACCCATGAAGAGATCCTAAAAGGTGCAACTGGGCTGACACAAAACTGCTGCACCCCTCCAGTCATTGGCTATGATACACGCTGGCTGTCAATTGGTAAGGCAGTGACCCCTCTGGACAAGAACCGTGCAGAGGTGCCCAGGATATGTCAGCTGTAGTTCAGAGCCCCTTTGGTGGACAGCACTGTGAGATCCATCACGGGCTTTAGCCCGAGTGAAAGAGATGCCATAACCTCAGCATGCAGGCAGAACATGGCGTTGGTTTCGGGCAACTGCGGATGAAGGAAATCTTCCGTAGCACCATTACTGGTCTCTAATGACCTTTTTCCACCAAGGCACTTCCATGGCTAGTCCTGGGCTAGTGCCTAATATGGTACTAGTTCTCTACATTTTGCCAGCCACAGAATAAGCACTCTGGCAGAACAATTGATTCCAGGGTGCACTAACTATTTACATCAGGGGATGGGGCCAAGATTGTCATGACTAACAAGACCAATGAAACTGGCATTTTTAAAAGTAACTGTTTAGTGGGTTACTAATTTGTTTTACATCAATGTTACAAATGTACATATGCCAGTGTTTCAAACACTGGTCAGCTTACATTAGCCAATCAAGTATGCACTTCTTTTGTCATATACAGTATTTGCAGGACATGAATACATTGTTCAGTGTTTATAATGCATTCAAATGTAATGTGACATGGGGACAAAATATTAACAGCTACTCAAAATTAATACTGGATCCAAAAGAGGAGTCATAACGACATGCTAATTCGAACATCAAGCTCCGACCAAAACGTTAAGCACACTGAAAGCAAAGTCACTTCCATCACACAGGAGCACGGCTGTCAGTAGACACTCAGTCATTATCCCAGTCCCCGTGTACGTACAGTACAGCACTGCATCTGGCAGAAGCTTACAAACCACTGTAAGTGCTGCTTGACAAAATACTACAAGCAGAGATGTTTTTTCAGTCCATAAAAATGGAGCGCTAGAAACACTCCTCGGAGGGTGCACTTGATGGATACCCTTTGATTCCCAGGAACCTGTGGTACATTCCATTCCGGGTGAGCCACCTTCTGACTCACTCGCAGGGCTTGATGGCTCCAGCAATAACACACTGGTGCTCCAGACACTTTGCTCCAAAGAGGCAGGCAGCCTCCAGGAGCTTTTCTTTCGTCTTCGTGTTTCTTTTTTTTTTTTTTGTCTAAGAAAGAAATCTAGTTCCTCCTCAAGTAAAATAAACAATGGCCTGTGAGAGAGTGAAGACATCGCTGGTGATGAGAGTGTTTTGTTGGGTCAACGCATGCCAGAAAATCATGATTTGATTCGCCGCATGTCAAGCCAGTTGTTTTGGTTTTGAACTGCATCCGGCATATTCTAGGAAAAACGCAAGGGCCCTTACCGAAAGCCCGACTCATTCAGCAGACATGGAAATTATTAACAGCACACAGAGCAGGGAGGCTTCTGCGTCACCACAATCCCCATAAAATTCAGGACAAAGCAAAACTCCACTGCGGTTTCTGTGGAACAGATCAATTGGAGCCCACACCACAACCAGTGACTTTTCTGGAGGACAGTCTGGTCCCGCCCGTAACAAGATTTAAATCATGGTGTGAAAAATGAGGATGATATGTCCTCTCTCTCCCTCCCTCCCTCCCTCCCTCCCTCCCTCCCTCTCCCTGTCTCACACACACACACAAACACACAAAAACACCCACACACACACTCACCCACACACTTGAAACACTCTCGTGCACACACACACCACAAGCACACGGGAACATCCTAAGCTACCACTAATCTCGATGGGATAAAAGAGCTGAACTGGATGTGACTGAGGTGGATCCTGTGGTGACAGGTGTTTTTTATGCCCCAGACTCCACATACACACACACACACACACACACACACACACTGACTTACACGCATTGCTGGAAGGCTAGACTAGGCCACAGTGGAGGAAATGCTGGCTGGGTTTGTGCAGAAAGGACTTACCATGGAACAGGATAAAGCTCCTCCAGAACTGAACATCCTAAATCATGACCTGCATGCTGAATGCAGTGTGTGTGTGTGCGTGCGTTTGTGTGTGTGTGCGCACACGTTTATGTGCGTTTGTGTGCGTGCGTGTGTGTGTGAAATACTGTACGCCAGTCCAGTAAGCTCTGCCTATCTATCTGTGAGTCAGAACTCTACCCGGATGTAAAATAAAAACCTCCAGTTGCACAGGGGAACTTGAACGCTAGGTTAACACAGGCTAAAATACTGCACTCCAAGGGCTGTTTGATAAAGAGTGAGTGAGAGAGCGAGAAAGAGAGAGAGAGAAAGACAGAGAGATGGAGGGAAGAGGAGGGGAGCAGAGTGATAGAGACAGACAGCAAAGAAATCTAAATCAATAATGAAGGGCTCCACAGCACAGGCATAATCAGAACAGCAGGCCAATATATTACTCACGACTAATACACGCACTGCGGTGGGGTCGATTCAATTTACTCCCAAAACTGAAAAATAATAAATAAAACATGGAAAATAAATGGAGACGCTCATTCAAATTCATTACAAACCTGTCCCGCTGCGCCGACATAATATTCCCCTTAAAACACAAATACACAACTTCATATTATTCGCCTGTGCAGGAGGCAGACCCCACCCGGGCACTAACTCATACCAGATGAGTCCCACACATTGCAGCCCCCTCCACACACCAACACACACACACACACACACACACACACGTGCACACATACATGCCCATACACACACATATACACACACACACACATACACGATTCTCTGATGCTGTGAATCAGCCACTGAATGAACATATTAATCAAAATGATGATAATAATGTGGAAAAAAATCAAATCAATGAAAAGCAGTGTAGTGTGAAACCGCAAGCGATGACTCCAGCGTCCTGCAATGGCTGTTTTTCAGTGTGTGTGTGTGTGTGTGTGTGTGTGTGACAACTGGCTCGTGTCTGAATTGATGTTTTAATAGGTGCAATACTTCTCCCTCTTCTACACCTCACCCAGTCTCTCTCTTGCTCTCTCTCTCGCTCTCTCTCTCTGGCTCTCTTTCCCTCGCTCGCTCTTTCTGTGTGGATTACTTCATAATGCACGGGCCATTTTAGCACCCGTGTTAATTGAAAGATGAATGAGTTTGTTTGGGTTTAATCCATCACAGTGGCACTGATGGCAGGAGGGAGAAGGGAGGGGGTGGGGGATGTTGGGGGGGGGGGGGGGGGGCAATCACCCCCGGTGCCTCTCCTGCCAGATCCACCGAGCTGCACGCCAGCCACACTACAGCAGCGCGTGGCACAGCACGGTGGGTGA
>CM050218.1:18137500-18140000 GCA_027475355.1 Coilia nasus | reverse complement strand
CTTCAGCACAGCCGCACCTCGCACTCGTAAATATGAGCCCAGCCCAACATAAAGCGAGCAGCCAGCCTCGTTTGCCCCCAAGCCCTTGGCCAGGGACTGTAGCAATACACGTAATAAACCACACAATCCTGTGCCGCTCTCATGAGTCAACATCCCATTTAAGCGAAAACAAATGTCTGGCTCACGCTCACTTCCTGAGAAATATAACAATCGCCCCGCGTGCTTCCCGCTACCTTCTGCAGCGAAGGAGGCTGGTTGCCTGGTTGCTAATAGCACTGCTAATAGCAGTCAGCTAAGGTTCTGGCTGCCTTGTTAGCCAGCTCAAGGCTAGCCACACCCTATTTAAGTGGAGCAGTATTCAAGCATGAACAATCATTGAAATTTTATTGTACACATAATCATTTTCTCACAATAGTCAGATTCCAAATTAAGGCATTCCAGACACAGTGCAGACTTCCTGACATGAGTCATGTCAAAAAAAAAGCTCACACTTCATCCCCAGTAGCAGACGTTAACTACATTTCAACAACAGACAACAGCATGTCTTGAAATTCGAACAGACTAACACTAACACTTACGAGGAGAGGGGATGGGAGGGGAAGGGAGGACAGTTTAAAAGAGGACCAAAAGAAGGATTCACAAGCGAGAAAAAAAAGGGGGAAAGCTGGAGAGCAGGGAACTGGAATGAACTCTTCCTTTGTAACCAAGGTGAACTCGGCATTCCAAAATAAACAGCAGGAAAAGGGTCAGCAGAAGGAAAGACGGAGGAATGTCTAAGAAAAAAACACTACTTCGGGCGCAACCTGAGATGCAGCAAGTGTTGAGGGAAAAACAATCAGCGGAGAAGAGGAAGAGAGGGGTAGTAATGAAAGAGTAGGATGATAATGAACAGATGAGGTGGAGGAGAGGAGAGGAGAGGAGAGGAGAGGAGAGGAAGCTGCTGGAGGAAAACAGACAGCTCGTGTTACAGCCAGGGGAAGGTTTGCCTCCTGAGAGTGTCACAATGAGTGATCAGCGCTCAGTTAATTAAATTTACACACATTGGCACATGCCAGCAATCACGGCCGCACATGTGTGCACGCTCACACACTACACACAGGTTTACTGACTGCCTTTCTTACACATACACACATATACACACACACACACAGGTTTACTGACAGCCTTTCTTGCACACACACACATACACACACACACACAGGTTTACTGACTGCCTTTCTTACACACACACACATATACACACACACACACAGGTTTACTGACTGCCTTTCTTACACACACACATATACACACACACAGGTTTACTGACTGCCCTTTCTTACACACACACACATATACACACACACACAGGTTTACTGACTGCCTTTCTTACACACACACACATATACACACACACACACAGGTTTACTGACTGCCTTTCTTGCACACACACACACACACACACACACACAGTTTACTGACTGCCTTTCTTGCACACACGCACACACACACTCACACAAACACACAGTAGTCTGCATGCTCATATACTATAAAAGCACACAAAATACACAGGCAAAATGATGCAAAAACCGAGCACACATGCTCCCACACAAACACACACACCCCTCACTTTCCTGAAAAAAACACACATACAGAGGTCTCACAGCCAAGCACACACAAAAAGGCACACACACTTAAGCAGCAACATGCATAGATAGTCCAAAGAGTACATAATAAGAGTATAAGAGCATATAGCAGACAAATGAATATGCACACACGTACATTAACACCCACACTCACACACACAAACACACACACACAAAACACACACACACACACACACTGGTTGCACTGAGCGCAGAGCCCTGTTGAAGCAGCTGTCGTGTTGTTGTGTGGTGCCGGCTTCCTTTGATGAAATAACTGTGAGGGGCAGTAAAGAGGCAGAGAGGCTCTCCAGAGGATCAGGCCTGCAATGGACTCCATACTGCTGCAGATGTTACAATTATCAAAATGAGGAGAATATAAAGCTGCCGCATGCACTCACTCACTCACTCTCTCTTTCACACACTCTCTCTCTCTCTCTCTCTCTCTCTCTCTCTCTCCCTCTCTCTCTCTCCCTCTCCTCTCTCTCTCTCTCTCTCTCTCTCTCTCTCTCTCTCTCTCTCTCTCTCTCTCTCTCTCTCTCTCTCTCTCTCTCTCTCTCTCTCTCTCTCTCTCTCTCTCTCTCTCTCTCTCTCTCTCTCTCTCTCCTCTCTCTCTCTCTCTCTCTCTCTCTCTCTCTCTCTCTCTCTCTCTCTCTCTCTCTCTCTATACATAGTGATGTTCACACACACACACACACACACACACACCCCCCACACACACACACACACACACACACACTCACACTCTAAACAAACTTACACACACACACAACACACACACACACACACACTAACACGTATGCACACAAGCCAGGTGAGCTTCCTGTGTGTGTGTTTCATAAATCTTAGCACACAGCAGTAATCCACCCGTGTAGTCG
>CM050218.1:18125000-18130000 GCA_027475355.1 Coilia nasus | reverse complement strand
CAGTATGTGTGTATGTGTGTGTGTGTGTGTGTGTGTGTGTGGGTGTGTTTGAGAGAGAGACAGACAGAGTGAGAGTGTTTGTGTGTCCTTGTAAAAAGGTTGGAGCTTTTTGGTTTGGAAAAGGTCCAGTCCAGTGCATAGCACACAACAGAACAAACAATCCCCGTGAAGGGAGTCTGAGACCTGTAATATTTGAGCTTTAATGTAATATTTCATTACATGTTCTTGCGAATGGAAGTTTGAACCATCTCATTAGTGTCATGAGCTAAAGTTTGAACAAGTACAGTATGTTTGTGTGAGTATATATATATATATATATATATATATATATATATATATATATATATATATACAGTGGCTCCTCGTTATTCGCGGGAGTTACGTTCTAAAAATAACCCATGATAGGCGAAATCCGCGAAGTAGTCAGCTTTATTTTTTACAATTATTATACATGTTTTAAGGCTGTAAAACCCCTCACTACACTTATACACTTTTCTCAGACAGGCAAAGTTTCACACTTGCAAACATAGAGCACTTCAGAGTCACACAGCTATGGAAGATGGAAGATTTATGTAAATTTTACAAGCTGAGCGCATTCTGTACTGTACAGGAGATTGCATGCACTAAAAAAATCTGCGAAACAGCGAGGCCGCGAAAGGTAAACCACGATTATAGCGAGGGACCACTGTACACCATGAGCACACCTCTCTCTTCATATTACAGACAGTCCTCTGAAGGCTAGTAGACCCCCTTCATAGGCTTCAATCCCCCGCTCCTCACCAAAGCTGCTCCCCTTGTCCAGACACGACAAAACTACCTCTCATACTGAGAGAGAAAAGAGGAGAGGCAGAGAGAGGGAGAGAGAGTGAGAGAGAGAGAGAGAGAGAGAAAGAGAGAAAAAGAGGGAGTGAGAGAAGGAGAGCTCCATTAGCGCTAGCCTCTCATTTCCTCCACGCCTCGCCGACATTCAGTTTAGGCGGCGGTCTCGCGGCTCCCCTGCGTGTTCCCAAAGAAAACTAATCTCCTCTGTCTGTACCGTCTATCCAGCCTCCCACCCTTACACACACACACACACACACACACGCACACACACGCATACCCCCACTTCACTCTCATCAGTTTAACAGGAAGGGTGTGTATGTGTGAGAGAGAGATAGAGAGAAAGGGAGAGTGAGGATGAGAGCGGTTATTTTGTGTGTGTGCGTGTGTGTGTTTGTGTATCAGTGTGTGTGTCTGTGTGGTCTCAGTCTAATGGCTGCCGCCGCTCAAATCTCCCATCATTCACCTCTAACTGCGGTCACCAAGGCACTGTTGTGCTCTCGGCCTCGGCTTTATGATGGGTGAACACTCGCCGTGTGCCTGTGCCTGTGAGTGGGTGTGCGTGTGTGTGTCTTTGAGTGTGTGTGTGCCTGTGTGACTGTGTGTGCGTGTGTGTGTCTTTGAGTGTGTGTGTGCCTGTGTGACTGTGTGTGTGTGTCTGTTTCTATGTGTGTGTCTGTGTGTGTGTCTGTTTCTGTGTGTGCATGTGTCTGTGAGTGTGTGTGTGTGTGTGTGTGTGTGTGTGTGTGTGTGTCTGTGATTGTCTGTGAGAGAGTGTGTGTCTGTGTCTGTGTGTGTCTGTGAGAGTGTGTGTGTCGGTTTCTGTGTGTGTATCTGTAAGTGTATGTGTTTTGTGAGCCTCTCCTCTCCCTGACAGCCAGACAGGCACGGCGGCCATCTCAGGCAGCCACTCCAGCGTGGAGAGCGGCAGGCAGGCAGGCAGGCAAAGGGATAGATAGATAGATGGATGGATGGATGGATGGATGGATGGATGGGGGATGGATGGATGGGGGACGGGGACGGGGACGCTGGCGGCCGGCGGGGCCCTTGTCATAGGTGGATAAATGCAGGCGGCCAGGGCGAGGGACATGCCGGTGATTACCGTGATCCCTTTATTAGGCATCTGCTCGCTCCCCCAGGAAATCAACAAAAACGATAGAGGGGCAACAAGAGGAGTGAAAAGAAAGAAAGGACTCTCTCACTCTCTCTCTCTCTTTCTCTCTCTCCCTCTCTCTCTCTCTTTCACTCTCTGTCTCTCTCTTTCTCTCATTCTCCCTCTCTGTTTTTTTGTGTGTGCTTGTGTGAGAGAGGCAGAAAGGCGAAGACTGAGTGAGTAAGACAGGATGAGGCGAGGTGGACAGATGATGAAGGAGAGGAAGAGACAGAGAGAGACAGAGAGAGAGAGAGAGAGAGAGAGAGCACAAGGAAGGAGGAAAAATGTGTACACACGGAGGAGGATATGGAGATAAAGAGGGAGGGAGATGGAGATAGAGAGAGGAAGGAAAAAAAGAACAGACAGATGGATGAAGAAAAGGTGGGGATGTGTTTTGGGAGAAGGAGAGAGGGGCGAAAGAGTGAGAGTGTGCAGGCCGGCTCTGGGGAGGGACGCTTATCTCTCCACGTGGGGATTGCATGGGAGAAACAGCTGCTGCTGGCAGAACAGCAAGTTCCTTGGGAAGACAGGAATCGGGGCAAGGGAGCAGCAGAACTCTCCGGAACAACTCCAGACCAGTCTCTCTCTCTCTCTCTCTCTCTCTCTCTCTCTCTCTCTCTCGGTCTCTCTCTCTCTCTCCCTCCCTACCTCTCTGTCTTTATCTGTCTCTCTATCTCTTTCTTGTGCTGTCTCTCTGTCACACACACAAATGCACACACACACTTACACTCCTGCTTTCTACCCATCTCCTAACCTCTCTCTCATCCCATCTCTTCCTCGTGTTATGTCTTAGATGGGCATCTCTGTGGATTGCAGCCGTTCCTCTCTTCTTCCTGTTCCACTCTGTCCTCTCTTCCTCCTCTCCGGTTCCCCTCGGAGCTCTCTGTGTCCCTGGGCCTACAGAGTGTGCCAGTCTCCCACCAAGCACAGGAGCTCTCTCGCTTCTTTCTTCAGCTCTCTTTTTCTCTCTCTCTTTTCCTCTCCATCTCTTTCTCTCTCCCTCTCTTTCTCTCTCTCTCCCTCTGTCTCGGTCTCTCCCTCTATTTCTCTCTCTCTTTGACTCTCCATCTCTTTTTCTCTACCTCTCTTTCTCTCTCTCTCTCTCTCTCTCTCTCTCTCTCTCTCTCTCTCTCTCTCTCTCTCTCCCTCTCTCTCCCTCTCTCTCTCTCCCTCTCTCTTTCCTCCTTTCGCTCTCAGCGGAGACTTGGATGGTTATGTGAGTCTGTGCAATGTAATGTCCAAGAACGCCAAAGAGCAAAAAAAGCACAATCGCCGTCAATATGTGTGTCCCATACAGTCAATATGTGTGTCCTGAGGACATAAAGTGAGCACTGTCAGAGCCAAACTCTGTTTGACCTGTTAGCTAGTGAGAAAGAATGAAAGAAAGAGAGCCAGAGAGAGACAGAGAGACAGGGAGGGAGAGAGAGAGAGAGAAAGAGAGAGATAGGCTGTATGAAAAAGAAAATGGGCTGATTTCTTAAAAGCAATAAATCAGTGGTTATGTAATTCTCTGTGTTTCTCCCTGTGGATCAGATGGAGTCAGCAGCGAACAGGGGCAGCGGGGCCAGTGGCGAATGGTTTATACTCACGCTAACACGCTATTATCTTTCTAAAGTGTCTTTGGGTGTTTTGAAAGACGCTTAGAAATAAAATGCATTATTATTATTATTATTTCATTTGGTTCTGGGAGACTGTGCAACACAAACACACGAAAGTGGCGACGGCGGTGGTCTGTTGATAACATCTGATCCTGAAGCGACCTCATGCCACAAGGTGTGTGTGTGTTAGGTGTGTGTCTGGGTTAGTTGGTGTGTGTGCTGGTTTGTGCACGTGTGTGTGTGTGTGTGTCGAGGTGTGTGTGTGTATGCTGGGGCGTGTGTATGTATGTCAGGGTTTGTGTGTGTGTGTGTGTATCAAGGTGTGTGTGTGCATGTTGGGGTGTGTGTATGTATGTCAGGGTTTGTGCGTGTGTGGGTGTGTGTGTATGTGCACGTATGTGTGTTTGGTTTTTTTTCCCATCCACCAGATAATGATTGAAAGACGCTGTGATTGATCGATTCCTCTTTCATGGAGCTGACAGACAGGAAATGGCCAGGAAATCTCGGCCCAGTCCACCCAGTGCCCTGTCAGCTCAGCACAGCACAGCCCTTCCTCTTTCACCTCCCCTCCCTTCCCTTCCCTTCCCCTCTCGCCCTGCTGCCTGCTCCCTGCTCCCGCATCCTGCTCCTCCTCCCGAAGCCATTGATGTGAGGGCTAGAGGGGGGAGACGGCGGGGCAGCCGGGCAGCCGGTTGCTGACCTGCTAGGGATGGTGGAGACATGGGGGCGATGAGGTAACCAACTTCCAGGCCCCTATGGGAGGGAGACAACCTACAGTATGTGCCAGGGGCCCCAGCATTCCCCCACAGATGGAGGGACGATGAGGTAACCAAATTCCAGGCCCCTATGGGAGGGAGACAACCTACAGTGTGTGCCAGGGGCCCAAGCATCCCCCCACAGACAGAGGGACGATGAGGTAACCTCTAAGCCCCTATGGGAGGGAGACAACCTATGTGCCAGGGGCCCCAGCATCCCCCCACAGACGGAGGCATGATGAGGTAACCAACCTCTGGGTCCCTCTAGGAGGGAGACAACCTACATGCCAGGGGCCCCAGCATCTCCCCACAGACAGAGGGACGATGAGGTAACCTCTAAGCCCCTATGGGAGGGAGACAACCTACAGTATGTGCCAGGGGCCCCAGCATCCCTCCACAGACGGAGGAATGATGAGGTAACCAACCTCCAGGCCCCTATGGGAGGGAGACAACCTATGTGCCAGGGGCCCCACCATCCCACAACCCCCCCCGCCTGCATCTAGGTGCCAGGCCGTCACTTAGCGTCGACAGCGGCAGCCACTGCCGCCCTTATCAAAGTGCCTGCCACGCTCTACTCCCGATTGGCCCCCAGCTCGACTCCTGATTGGCCTGCCACGCTCTACTCCCGATTGGCCCGCCACGCTCCACTCCCGATTGGCCCCCAGCTCGACGACC
>CM050218.1:18117500-18120000 GCA_027475355.1 Coilia nasus | reverse complement strand
CAGGAACAGCAGCAGCAGCAAGAGGAAGAGGAAGAGGGAGAGGAGGAGAGGGGGAGGAAGAGGGAGAGGAGGAGAGGGGGAGGAGGAGAGGGAGAGGAAGAGGAGGAGAGGGAGAGGAAGAGGAGGAGAGGGAGAGGGTAAGGAGGCAGAGGATGATGAGGATGATGAGGAAATGAAGAGGAGGAGGAGGAGGAGGAGAGGGTAAGGAGGCAGAGGAAGAGGAGGAGAGGAAGAGGAGGAGGAGGAGGAGAGGGTAAGGAGGGAGAGGGAGAGGAGGAGGATGGAGAGGAGGAGGAGGAGAAGAGGCAGAGGAAGAGGAGGAGATGGAGAGGAAGAGGAGGAGGGGGGAGGAGGAGAGTGTAAGGAGGGAGAGGTTGAGGGGGAGGAGGAGAGGGAGAGGAAGAGGAGGGAGAGGGGGAGGAGGATAAGGAGGGAGAGGAGGAAGAGGGAGAGGAGGGAGAGGGAGAGGAGGAGAGGGGGAGGAGGAGGAGGAGGAAGAGGGAGAGGAGGAGAGGGGGTGGAGGAGGAGGCAGACACACAGAGCTAGTCCCCTGCTGACCCTCGTCTCACACTGCGCTGTCACACACACGCCTCATTAGCATAGTAGCCCGCTACACTCGTCTGTGTGTGTGTGTGTGTGTGTGTGTGTGTGTGTGTGTGCGCGTGTGTGTGTGTATGTGTGTGTGTGTGTGTGTGTGAGGTGGCTTTTCTCTGTCCCTTTCCCCCTTCCTTTCCTGTGTGTGTGTGTGTGTGTGTGTGTGTGTGTGTGTGTGTGTGTGTGTGTGTGCGCATGCCCGTGCGCGGTGTGTGTGCATGGAGTGTAAATATGGGCACAGAGGTGTGTGTATTTGTGTGTGTGTGTGTGTGTGTGTGTGTGTAAGGCTTATGGCTATGGGCTTTTTGGTCACACTGTCTCATACACTACCTATTAGCATAGTGGCCCTGCTAAGCCCCGAGAGCGAGCTAGCCTTAGCCTGCCTTCATCTCTCTCTCTCTCTCTCTCTCTCTCTCTCTCTCTCTCTCTCTCTCTCTCTCTCTCTCTCTCTCTCTCTCTCTCTCTCTCTCTCTCTCTCTCTCTCTCTCTCTCTCTCTCTCTTTCTCTCTCTTTCTCTATCTCTCTCTCTTTATGACAGAGAGAGCACGTCTCCGATTGGTTCTTTTTGTCCCCCTGTCCTTTGCCACCCTGTCCCCCATTAGCATAGTGTCCCCCTCAGCCCCGCGTGCCCCCGGCATCCATTAGAATAAATGTGTTTTAATGCAGGACTGCTCCAGCTGTCTGTCACACTCAAACCAGCCTCGCCACTCCCTGTCACACACACACCTCACACACACACACAAATCAGCAGCCTGCTCACACCACTAGCATGTGTACGGACAGACATGAGCATACACACTGTGTGTGTGTGTGTGTGTGTGTGTGTGTGTGTGTGTGTGTGTGTGTGTGTTGTGGATAGGACCGAGATATATGACCACATGCACAGTGAGTTGTTGTGGGTGGGTGGGTGGTGTTGAATATGTTTGAATGTCAGTGGGTGTGTTTTAATCTTTGGTCAGTGTATGCACACAAGACTGCACAATCTCTATCTCTCTGTATGTGTGTCTGTGTGTGTGTGTGCGTGTGTGAGTGTGTGTGAGTGTGTGTAAGTGTGTGTAAGTGTGTGTGAGTGAGTGTGCTTGTTTGAGGGGATTTACATTAGCATGGTGTGTCCTTGGTCAGGGGTACAGTACGAGTATGTGTGTGGCTTCAGTGGGGAGGGGATGATAATTACGCTGGAATCCACCAGACTGTGGGCTGCTGATGGTGTGGTCCTCCCCACCTCCCCCCTCTGTCTATCTGTCTGTCTGTCTGTCTCTCTCTCTCTCTCTCTCTCTCTCTCTCTCTCTCTCTCTCTCTCTCTCTCTCTCTCTCTCTCTCTTTCTCTCTCTCTTTCTGACTCTCTCTCTCTCTCTTTCTGACTCTCTCTCTGTTTCTCTCTCTCTCTCTGTCTCTGTCTCTTTCTCTCTCTCTTTCTGTCTCTCGCTATCTCTTTCTGTCTCTCTCTCTCTTTCTGTCTCTCCCTCTCCGTCTCTCTTTCTCTCTCCCCTCAGTCTCTCTCTCTTGTCTCCTCTCTCTCTCCCTCTCTATCTCTCTCTTTCTCTCCTCCTTTCTCCTGTGCTCTCTCTATCATTTCCTCTGTTTCTTTGTTGCTGTGGAGTTCTGGTGAATTCGCTGACTCGCTCATGTTTCCCTTTGTGAAGAACTTCCAAATAACCTTGTGCTGCCAAGCCCACTCCTGGCCCGCAGACACACTCAGGCTCACATACACACACACACACACACACACACACACACACACACACACACACACACACACACACACACACACACACATGCAAGCATACTCACACACAGACACACACACACACACACACACACACACACACACACACACACACACACACCACACAATCCACTTAACACTCATGCCACTTTGCATAATAGACAGACTGTATTTACACA
>CM050218.1:18110000-18112500 GCA_027475355.1 Coilia nasus | reverse complement strand
TCAGTCCAAGCGATGTGTTTGACACTCTGCCAAGCATCAGGCATGGAATACATACAGACTGTCCACACGCTGACATGGTCCCTCAAGGACACACTGACCAAGGGAGGTTCATGTCATCCACCCTCCCCCTCCCCCTCCACCACCACCACCAGCAGCAGCAGTCTCTTCCCTGAGACAGTCATCAGTTTGACACCCCCAACTGCCAACTCATTGAAGACTTGTACACACCGAGTCATTTCACTGACACATTATGACATTTCTCTCGCACACCTACCTCAGCACCACCTGTTAGGACCTGCTTCACAGTGTCTGTAGTGGAGGATGACTGTGAGGGGGGAGGGACACCAGTGTCTGTAGAGGAGGATGACTGTGGGGGGGGGGGGCAGGGGTGCTGCACTCTGTGACAGCTCTTTGTCTATCAGGTGCAGTGACACCATTGACTCTGACATGTCAATCATTTTAACTGGGGAAAAAAAACATCATTGTCCTCAACAAGTCTTGGTTTGCCAAGATCGGAACTAAAATACCCTTTCATAATCTACAACAACAACAATCTACAGTACATTCATGATCGCAGGCTTAATAGTGATAACAGTCTATGAACTGTGTTTCATTTCTTCAGCTTCCGCCATTCAAACTCACATTCCAGCTCTCAACTGCTGTGCACAAAGTCAAAGCTAAACAGCGATAATGATATGTGTCTTTCAGAGGCACTGTAGGCCTACAGAGAGTGCCAGGCGGCCTTGCCTGCCTCTTTAGACACCCTGACAGGCTGCCATTAGCTCCATGGCTACTGTACCTCCAGAGCATGACGGCGCGGGAGATTGGCGAGTATGTACACTATGCCGTTTCTTTACCTTTCCTGTTCCTGACTGCGTGTCAGCTAAGGGTGCACTGAGATGTCATTATCTACATCTGTGTCCGTTTAACCAACACAATGGTCTGTCTCTGTGGCTGCATCTGAGTAGACGACCAGACGTGATGTGGTCTATAGTGGAATTGCATTACATCAGGGAAATGTTGCGTTTCCTAACACTGATATTTATTTGCACTGTAATGTGGCCATTGTGCCTCGAAAGCATGAAATTGATTTCATATTGGCATAAAATTAACTGTGATATATTTACCCACATCCTTACATTGTACTTTTCATCACTCTTCTCCCTCACTCACTCACTCCTTCCCTCACATTCTCCCTCACTACTTTTCTCTCTCTCTCCCTCTCATTTTCCATTTTTCGCTGTCTTCCTCATTCACTCCCTTCTTCTATCTTTTTCCATTCTTTCCCTCTCTTTTTTTCTCTCAATCTCTCTCTCTCTCTCTGAAGTTTTGTGAATTGTGTATTGGTTGCACAATTTGTAGGAGACTTTAGCTGTCTCAGTTGGACTGATTGTTAAGTGCTACCAGATGGCACTGGTTGTTTTGCAATTGTTTGGTTGGGGGTGCTGCAGAGTCCATTGCTGCCTTCACAATTCACTTTTTGCTGTCACTTAAACATGTGAGCAGTTGTTTGGAATGTTTTTGGCGTGTGCAAAGTCAAATCGTATGTTGTTAACTGATATACTGTACATGGTTAAACATTGTTTAAAAATATGTTTTACAGTTAAAAAAGGCAAACGTCTATCCTACGCTTTCATGTTATAGGCTGTGAGGGTTTGGAAGTAATCCAGCTCTCACCAGGTATAGCTTGTTTTACACTCGCTGTGTCATGCCGTGCGCGTCAGAAAGTGACGTCAAAATGACGTCAGTGCACATCTGGCGCTGCGTTTTTTGAGTGCGCTTCTGCCGTGTCTGCACCTCATTTTACAACTTTAGCCTAGTAACTACCTGCATAAACGTGTCTTTTCCATTGCTACACATAGGCTAATGATGCTGGGAACTCACAAGAAATACAAGCACTGACCAAAAACCTTCAGGGTTTTGTTCAGTTTCATCCACAAATCAACATAGATGCAAGCCTGCAGTTCGTTTATTAAGCTAACTTATTTTGCCTTATCCTATCGTCCCATCACTCATAATGTTTTATACAGGTGAAAACACAGTTAATATACACACTGACCGAACCTTTTTGGATTTATTCAGTTTAATGCAAATATGAAGAGGTCAGGCGCATTGGTGACGTCACTTTCTCACGAGTATACCAGAAGCTATAAGCGTCTGATTATTGCAATCAATGTCTATGTGGTCTGACTACTGTGATCAATTCTGAATCAAATAAGTGAAACTATTAGTAAGTGAAATACACAAATCAAAACACATTCATTGTTTTAAAGATGCAGCACATAATGACTGATGCACAGACATGTCAATGCATTAATTACAGTTAATTAAAATGGCTACTACCGAAGCACTTAGCGGCAACATTTCTATGTCTTTACTCTATCGTGGTAATCTTTGTGTGTCACGTCATATAAAACAGGATACTGCTGCCACATTTCCACAAATGTCTCTGCTTCATGTGTCCACCTTGCCATCTCTCTGGGCCTCTTTGCTGTGGAAA
>CM050218.1:18090000-18102500 GCA_027475355.1 Coilia nasus | reverse complement strand
GTGTGCAAGGCTGCCGGCGTCGCCAGCGCCACATCCAAGCTGTCAGTGTGATTTTTCCTCTTCTGTTTCCCTCCCTCACTCGCTCGCTCGCTTGCGCTCTGGCTGTCTTACTCGGCAGAGAGCCCCTGGTGCGCTGTTATTGATGTGAGTCTCTGTTTGGTGGGAATCATTCGGGGTGTCTCTGTTTTTATTCATTTATTTATTTATTCATTTAGCTGTACAGATCCTCCAATCCTGCCTAGCAGTGTAGGGTCACCATGAGGGCGTTGTCTTACATTCACACACACTGACACACATGCACAATACATACTGATGCACATATTTACACACATGCCAACACATGCAGACACTCAAAGCATAGCCCCACACACCTGCTTACTTCCAAGAACATGCAAGCACACAACCAGCTCATAATAAATAAACCAGCCCATAATAAATAAATAAGTACATAAATAAATAAATAAATAAATAAATAAATAAATAAATAAATAAATAAATAAATAAATAAATAAATAAATAAATAAATAAATAAATAAATAAATAAATAAATAAATAAATAAATGCACTTTATCTGTGATTTGCACAGATTGTCTATGCTGTTTATAAAACCTCAGTGGCTCAAGCATGACCCTGCTAATACTCTTTTGTCTGACCTGACCTCCCAACAAGCCAGCCCAAGCAGCCTGTGGAGTATCTTTACAAGGTGTTCAGACTGCGATGCTTTTTTTCTCTGCCAAGCCCTCGAATTAAATTGTTTTCCTATGGAACGACACAACTGACAAGCGGTTTGACCGTTGCGATGTGCCTTGCAGCTGCCTGCGCCTGCCTGCGCTCAAAAAACAGTGGGGCTTTTAAAAACGTTAGGCGCGCAAAGTTGAAATCTTTTTAACCTTTGGAACACATTTTTTTTTTCTACAATGGATCGTTGCTTAGCTACAGTGACTCTCTGACAGCTGAGGTTTAAATATCCACGATAAAAAATGGAGGACCATGTGTAACTTGGCAACAATAAACGAACCTTGACATTTCCAGCAAGTGCTTGGGTTTTGGAATACTAGCGATGCTTTTTGCGTTTTGGTGGTGACAAAAGCGTGTCAACCTCTTAGGCTGTCCCTTAGAAGGCTGGATCTACTGTAGGAACAAGCGTTGCTAATTTGAGAACTCGGCACCTCGTGTTGGTCTTGTTGGCCTCATGTTGTTGTTATTGTTGTTCATTGGTCTTGTGTTTTTGCTCTCTGGTTGTGATGTGGTTTACGGTCGTTTTTTTTTTTTTTTTTTTTTTTCGTGCTTGTTGTTGTGCCCCTCCCCGGTGATTGATTCCAGCTTCACTGGCAGCCTGTGTATGCTGCTACCCATAATTCACTGCTACGCTCCTGACGGACAGCTCAGCTCTGGATGGTCTGCTGCTTCTCTGTGATGGATTACTTGGGCCTTAATGCATCACACACATGCACTCACACACACACACACCACACAAACACACACACACACACACACACACACACACACACACACACACACACACATGTGCAAACACACATACACACACATATATATACCTTCACCCACACACACACACAATCCAAAGACACACATAAAATCATGAAAACGATACACTCACCCACACACACACACATGCACACACACATACACACACTCTCAGTCACACAGGCACACACAGCCTATTTCTCTCCATCAGAAGTTTCCACCCACACACATTCCAGCCTCTCTCCATCAGCTGCACACCACACTACACCACCTCACACTAAACACAGAAACACACACACAGGACTGCTAGACAAAACTACTACTACTTCCACTGCACACACACACAGATACACATACGCATACACACACACATACAATTGTACAAATGCCGTGATATGTCTCCTTTGTGCGGTAATGCATCATAAATTCATTTGCCGTTCTGTGAGCGAGGTTGCCCCTGACGGATGGGAGTGGTGGGAGGAAGTGGCACGCGTCTGACGTCTCAACAGCACAGGCCTCACTCGCTCACTCGCTCACTCATCCTCCCGCTAGCCCCTTAAGCACCCCTGCAGCCAGCCAATCACAACGTCACACTCACTCAATCACCCAATCACATTGGCAGCCACAGTCATGTGACATGAGTATGTGACCACTGTCTGTCACCAGCTTATCAACCACTTACTGTATGCTCACTGCCTTACACAGTATTAGAAACCGTTAGTATTAAACTTAAAACGCACTCTCTTTCTCTTTTTGGTTTACTGATTTATTGGACCATCTTCACAACTATACTTGATTTGTTTTTTGACTCGCACCCCAACAAATGTCTTTATCTTAGGAGTAGAGCGCGCCTGTTGTTCTTACACAATAGACTTTTCATCATATCTTCCAACCACACAATTCCACTTTGGAGTTTGACAGCAACTAATCCTTAGCAGAGGCAGATAGGCCAGCTGCAGAACATATTTTGAAACAAAAATTGAAAGCAGGCCATTTAAAAATGTGTTTATCTGTCTGGCTAGGGAGAATTAAAATTAGACGTTAGAATTAAAATGAGCCTGGTTTAGTCAATGTGTGCAACAAATATATGGCAAAGCGTTTGATTCATTACGCTGTGGTGTCCACTTTTGACACCTGACCAAGATAATCACCACAGTTATCACCTGAGAAACACCTAATCACTAATCAAGAACCACCTAATAAACACCTAATCACTAACCACTAACCAACTAATCACCAAACCCTGAAGCTCCCTAATCTTATGACCGCTTGAGCCCTTTATTGAGTGTGTGACATGAGCCAGCACCGTGAGGAGAGAAAAACAGGGGGACAGTGGGAGTCTGAGGGAGGAGCGGTTGGATGGGTAGACAGAGAGAGATACAGGGAGAGAAAGAAAAGAGAGAGAGAGAGAGAGAGAGAGGGGGATAGATTAATGCTGGGGCCTGACGGTGAGGCTTTTAGTCTGTCTGGCTGCATATGCTCCAGTGGGTCACAGGCTGTTAATCTTTATGGTGACTATTAGCCCCGCGCCCCCCGTCAGGAGAGGCCCCGGCCTGGGGGATGAACCGCAGGCACAGCCAGGGCTCAACACACACGCACTCATACACACACACACGCACACGCGCACACACTCACACACACAAACACACACACACACATACAGACAGACACACACACAAACACACACACAGACACACACACAAACACACACACACACACACACACACACACACACACACACACACACACACACACACACACACACACACACACACACACACACAGCAGGGGTGGAAATGAACTTTACAAAATCTCAACCTTTACCAGCCACTGACAAATAAATGGTAAAATTCACCAGCCACTCAACAGTTGATCATTATTTTCTGGCTGAACTCTACCTACACACACACACACACCCACACACAAACACATCTGCGCACATAACATTCAGTGCAAAACAAGATATATTGCACACAGAACCAGCCCCACACACACACACACACACACACACACACACACACACATACACACATGCATAAAAACGAACAGAAAAAGAGAATGTCAATGTCAATGTACTTATAAGGCACTTTACAAACAACAAAGTTAAATGGTGAAGAAACATGGTCAGTTAGGGGAGTGCTGTGCACAAAGCATTTACCACATAGCCAGATGCATTATACACTAAGTATAACAAAGTACAAATACTCAATAACACACTTATGCAACACACACACACACACACACACACACACACACAAACACGCGCCCACACACACACACACACACACACACACACACACACAAACACGCGCCCACACACACAAACACAATTTTCCCCACTACAATCTACAACCACTCCAAAACTATTGACTCCCTAGCGAAGCATGTACCGGGCATAATACCGAGCGAGGAAACTATTACTGAAGGTTTAAATGATCATTATGGCTCATGTATTTTTCATACTCATAAGAGATTGACTACTGAGGCAGTAATTAAGCAAGTATTGCAACAGCTGTTCACAGCATCTTTAATTAAGAGCCCTGGCATCGGGTGGGTCAGAATCAATAGCGGCAGCAACAGGATCTGCCGCTGCTGTCGACGCGGCCGTGAGCAGTCGAGTGTTAACGCAGCAGAAGACTCACAGGTCATTCACACAGGACTGCCAGTAATTCTTACACTGCGGTTGTGTGTGTCTGTTTCTGTGTGTGTGTGTGTGTGTGTGTGTGGCAAATGTTACAGTGTTAGAATGCTAGTGTTGGTTCAGGGTCTGGTAATTCTTACACTGCGGTTGTGTGTGTGTGTGTGTGTGTGTGTGTGTGTGTGTATGCGTGTGTATATGTGTGTGTGTGTGTGGCAAATGTCAGTGTTAGAATGCTAGTGTTGGTTCAGAGTGGGGTTGGGTACTGCATATATTTTGTCTTCCTCCCTCTCCCTTGCTTACTCCTGCTCTCTCTCTCTCTCTCTCTCTCTCTCTCTCTGTCTCTCTCTCTCTCTCTCTCTCTCTCTCTCTCTCTCTCTCTCTCTCTCTCTCTCTCTCTCTCTCTCCCTCTGTCTTTCTGCTTATCTCCTCTGCTTCTCTTACTCACTAAGACATACACCGATACACACACACTTCTTACCTAGGCAAGCCTGCTTCAGGCTGCTGTCCAGCTTGAGTACACACACACACACACACACACACACACACACACACACACAAATAATCACACACACAAACACACACAGTCCCAGTAGGCCGTTGTGTTTGGCAGGCCCAGTGCCTGTGTTGTTGGCAGTTGCCGTGTAGCAGTCAGGATGAATGAAGCAGGGGCATGCGAGGGGAGGGGGGGGTGGGGTGAGGGTGTGTGTGTGTGTGTGTGTGTTCCGGGGGTGGTGGACAGGGGGTATCAGACGCCCTCGCACCCCGTGGGGAGGTATTTATGTTGGCGTCGGGGACAGCAGCGACGGCAAACAACACATTTACAGAGACCGATCTTATGAGTATCTGCTTCTCCGGGCGAGTGTGCGGCACATTTATGCTGCTTTAAAGACCTACTCACTTACATGTGCAGACCTTGTGTTTGCTTGATCTGCATATTTTATAAGCTGTTAATATCACGCAGACTTTCTCCTTAATGTTTATGGGAAGACTATTTTTCTCGAATAGCAGGCTGGCATAATGAAAATTGCCCATTCGAAGTAAGTGCAGTTGCGCGTGAAGTCTGTGATGGTTATTAAGTATTTATAACATGGTCATTACCTATTTGTAAGCTATCAACAAACCATTGTGACTGCATCAGTTAATTATCATAGATAAAAACTGATCGTATCAGGTAATCAACAGAGGACATTTGAAATGACAAACAAAAAGACTGTGTTAATGAATCAGATCCTTTTTCATCCATTGAGCTCCGTATGAACAAAAACGATTTTCTGGAAATTGTTGAACCAGATATGAGCCTGATTGAGCCAGCCTCAGATGCTGTCAGATCTTGGACGTTCACACTCGATGGAGTCTGGTCAAGCTATGACATTGGCACGCATTTACAACCCATGACAATTTGGTGACCTGGCCCATTTCAAGGCAAGCCACAGTCCAAGCCACAACAGCAAAGTTTATGCTGATTGCACCAGGCATTTTATATTGGCCCTAAATAAGCCATGTAGCAGAAATCTATTGAAATAGTGTAAACAGTAAGCAAGCTAATGATGTCTAAATTCACCTTCCACCCCTGTTTTCCCATTTGCTTGTGCCACATCAGCAAACTTTCTCCAGCAGTTTCTCAGCCTTGGAACTAAGCTGCTCTGGGGAGGGGGAAGAGTTGTAAGGAGTTGTAAAGTGGTTTGGTCATTGCTAGGGCTGCGTAATTTTGGAAAAATGTGCGATATGTGGTAACATTGCTGAATGTTGCGATGTTGATATGTTTTGCGATAAATACATATTTAAATTTTTAAATCTAGCTTAAACATTTAAATATTTAAATATAGTTGTAAGATTTTTCAGCTTAATCTTCACCGTTAGGCCGTAGCCAGTGCACAACCTGTTGGGGTGGATATCAAGGGCAGTAGGACTCGATTGGATTTGATTACGCAAATATCTTAATATGTGGGTTATACAGTAATGTCCCATTTATTGCAGTTAAGCCATGTTTTGCAATTTGTATATCACGATATTGTATAATGCGATATCACAATATTTTTGATATACTGTATTATATATATTGGCACATGCTGTACTCATAGCAGGCTGCAGACGGAGGGTGGCAAAGGGAGGCTGGGGGCCTGGGGAGGTCCTGCCTGGCTCTGTGTCCATTTGCATGTGGATGCTGATGTAAAGGCAGCGCTCCTGAGGGTGAGTGCCCAATCTGATTAGTGTGATTGATAGGGGACCCCGCTCCCTGGCACACGCGACAGCTACCGCACACCACTCTTCAGGCTGTACAAGCACACACTTGCATGTACGCACACACACACACAGACACACACACACACGCAAATACACTAACACACACTAACACACGCTAACACAGGCACACACAAACACAGGCACACACACACACAAACACAGGCACACACACATACGTTAACACACACACACACGTGCGCGCATGTACAGTACACACAAACACGCTAACACAGACACACTCGCACGCACAAACACACACACACACACACGCTAACACACACACACACACACACACACACACATACACACACACACACACACACACACACAGCAAATGATAAAGCTCTCCTGCACATGAGTCCAGACACATTTCATGCTGGGTTGTTTCCAACTGGAACTGCTGATGATGGGCTAAGACCTGAAACGTTTGTTTCCGTAGTCTCTGCACGGCCTGTTTTGTCTTGAAATGATTCAGCCTGCGTGTGCCTTCTCTACCCCTTTTGCAATTATACGGCCTGTTTTGGAATTACACACCAGGTGAAACAGAATTTAGATATAGGCACAAACATAGCTTCTACTTCCAATGCTGTTGTAACATACTGTACACACACACACACACACACACCAATACCAATTTTTGTGTGGTCTTTCAAGCTTACGCTGTCTCTCATGCATGTATGTACACACACACACACACACACACACACACACACACACACGGTTAACTAGCCCTCACCGGCCAATTAGCAGTCAGTGCTGCCTGTTGCGATGGCAGTAAACGCAGGAAACGAGGGCGTTCTTTTCCACGGCCAAGGAGTCTGAAGTCATCCCCACAGGAAGTCTGTGGCCATGACATCATCCCGGCCGCTCGCAGACAGCCAGCGTTTAGAGTCGCTGCCCTCCAACCCTTCAAAGTCCCCCCAATAAAAACACACAGGTCCCAGAGCACAACGGTAACAGCACACCCTGGCCATGCCACCCAGAGCCTGCCCTGCCTGCCAGCCTTCCTGTCTGCCCCCTATGACTCACAGCAAGAAGGCGTGGCAGGAATCAAGGTAATTGGAGGATGGTTGTGATTGTGGTGGTGGAGGTGGTGGTGGTGTTTCATTGTTTTGTTTAGTTTCTTTGTTTAGAGTCCATACACGCCAATTGTCTTCTCCCGCTTGCGCGTAATTGGATTATCATGTCTTTTCTGCTTGCTGGTTTTGTATACAAGCTCTGCTGCTGATGGCTTTTTTAGTGCAATTTTTTTTTGCTCGTCTTCCACCAGCTCTCTTCCTTTCTCTTTTTGTTTACTCTCTCAGTTTTTTTTTCCCTTCCACCTCTTCACACACTTACTCCCACACAACACTGACCTGGGCTTCGATTTCCTAAATATCGTTTGACAGAAAGATGGCATAAAGAGTAGAGGAGAGAGATACCGAGTGGGAGCGAAAGAAAGCAGAAGAATGCTTGAGAGTGAAAGAGAGAGAGAGAGGGAAAGAGATGTATATTGTGTATTGTGTATGTATATATACAGTTATATGTATGTGTATGAATATTTTATTGTTTCCCTTTTGTACTGTTCATGGGAAAGCTTTGTTAATGCAACATACATTTTGTCATGCCAATAAAGCACTATTGAGTTGAAATTGAAATTGAATTGAGAGAGAGAGAGAGAGAGAGAGAGAGGACAAGTGGAGAGAGAGAGAAAGAGGGAAAGAAAGAGAGAGAGTGGACGAGTGGAGAGAGAGACCGTCAGGGGCAGGCGAGAGGCGCAGCGTGACATTTAACACGTCGTCAGAAAGAAGCGCGGCTGATTTGCTTTTAATCGCCACGCTGAATATGCCCCTAATTGGCTCCTGCGGGGCAGAGGGGCGGCTGGTGGGGCCTGGAATGTGCCCGTGCGCCACATATTGCTCTTTTTTTTTCTTCCTCTCTTTCTCTCTTCCTCTCTTTGCTCACCACCCATCCTCCTTCCCTTCATCTCTCCGATGGCCTCCTCTTTCATGTGGCAGTGTGCCCTGCTTTGGCACATCTCTCTCAGTACTTCACAGCACTCTGTCTCCTACTCTGTGTCTCACTTTGGGATCTTTCTATATACGTGCTCGTCTTCCTGTGTGTGTGTGTGTGTGTGTGTGTGTGTGTGTGTGTGTGTGTGTGTGTGTAACTGAAAACTGAAAGTTATGTGTCAAGAGTGGTGGTACAAGATCCAACAGCACACGCAAGATGGTAATGTGTTGGATGTGTGTTTTGTAGTCAGTGAACCAAAAATATCTTTACTTCTTGCAACTTTATTTTTCTGTACTTCCTTTTTTTATTTCCCTTTGTTGTTAGACTGTCTTGTGTCTTCAAACGGAGCATATTTTTACAGAAGCGCAGTTCATTCAGTTATAAATAACGTAATTGGCAGCATCTGTCACTTGAAAGAGCTGAGAAGAGGGAGGAGAGTCATAAGGGTCCTCTCTCTTTCACACTCTCTCTCTCTCTCTCTTTCTTTTTTCTCTCCCTCTCTCCCTCTGTTTCGTGTCCCGCTTGACTAATGGCTTTCATTTGCGGCATGGTACCTCTCAAACCTCCCTCCTACTCTCCAGGCGCGGGCTCCACTCAGGTCCTCCTCTTCCCTCCTCTCTTGTAGCGGCACTAGCGGTAGCGGTAGCGGTAGCACTAGCGGTAGCGGTAGCGCTGCCTGACTGACTGTGCCTACCTAGCTACAGTACTATTGGCCCACGGCTCTGCTTTACACTCGCACCTGCCACTTTCTAACGATTGCCGCCGCCGCTAATTGTCAAGGGTCTGTGAGGAGAGCGCTTCAGAGTTGGCCAATAGCGCCTGGTGTAATCCAAACAAAACTTTCGATTGTTGCAGTTCCGCTTGCTAGTCAGCAGCCAGGCTGGCAAGAGCCTCGGTAATTAATGCAAGTAAATGTGACTGTGCTAGCTAGTTAGCATTCAGAGAAGCGGGGACAGTATTGAGAAACTCGGGTAGAATCAGCTGAGGCAGCATGTAACAACTGAGGCTGTGTGTGTGTGTGTGTGTGTGTGTGAGGCCAGGATGTGCTGTATTGTACTGCCATTCACAGTGGACAGAGAATCACAGTGGTAGCTGGTGCTGTGAGAGGTGTGGCTGAAGGAAATCACACAGCATACAGTAGTTTTCAACCATCAGATATAGTATATACGGTACTGTTTTATTTTACACTTGTATTCTTACACACACACACACACACACACACACACACACACACACACACATTAAACGACCTATACAGTTACACACTCAGGCATAAGGGCACGCATTGTACCGCACAGGAACACTTGTATATCAACACTTGCATGTGTTCTCTCTCTGTCTCTCTCTCTCACACATACACACACACACACACACACACACAGACACACACTCACACACACATCCCTCTTTTTTGCCCCTCGGGCACTCCATTTGGAGTATGGGATCATTCTCAGGGAGCGCTGCCAAAAAAGAGCTGAGGATAATTAAAATTAGGCGAGAAGAAGAAGTCCTCCAAACTTCTACAACTGTGACCATAAATCTACACAATCATTCCTCCTCCTCCTCCTCCTCCTCCTCCTCCTCCTCCTCCTCCTTCTCCTCCCCTCGACAGTCCCTTTGGAGGGCAGAGCAGGGGAAGATATGTGGGTGTGAGAGGAGAGGAGTGGGGTAGTGGTGGTGGTGGTGGTGGTGAAGAGGGTGGGGGTGGGGGAGAGAGGAGTTGAGGCGAAAAGCAAGGTTGTGGTGACATGCGCCATAAATTTGCTTATTGCTGGCACAAGGCAGCCCAGAAATAAGCTGTCCGGTTAAGATTTCGCAGAGGAAGAAAATGAAGAAGAAAAAAAAACACTCTCTGCTGATGTCTCCATTTGTCTTCCTAATGGGAAAGAATAGTGACTATGTGTGCGTGTGGACCGATGTTGAACTTGTTTTTTTTTTCTCGTGTTTTTCTTGTTTTGTCTTCTGCAGCAACAGGAGCAGGACCCCACCAACCTGTACATCTCCAACCTGCCGGTGTCCATGGACGAGCAGGAGCTGGAGAACATGCTGAAGCCCTTCGGCCACGTCATCTCCACGCGGATACTACGGGACGCCAACGGGGTCAGCCGGGGGGTCGGCTTTGCCAGGTACGTAAGCGACGCAGACGCTCACACCTGCACACTCATGCTGCATGCATTTATACACGTATGCACGCACACACACACACACACACACAGACACACACATACATGTACTGCTATACTTGTGAGGACCGTCCATTGACTCCCATTCATATCTAACTAAAGAATGTTTAACTGTGCCCAGACCAAAACAATCCCGAACCTTAACCTGCCAGTAAAGAAATGTTTTTGCACTTTTACTTTTTTCAATAACAACAAAATGGGCAGGAAAACACTGTTTTGAGGCTGTGAGGACCATCAGAATGCCTTCACAAGTAGGTGTTTCTGTAATTTATCTATCATTGTGAAGACATTTGGGTCTCACAGCTATAGAACAACAAGTACAAGCACGCAAATGAACACACGCACTCATACATGCATGCACACATATACATGCATACACACACACACACACACACAAATATACATGCGCACACATACAAGCACAAATTACCATGCATGCATGCACGCACGCACGCACACACAAACAAACACAATTAAACATACATGCATGCAAACATGCACACAGATACAGACACATATTTATACACACACACACACACACTCTCTCTCTCACACACACACACACACACACACACACACACACACACACACACAAGCACACACACACATCTCCAATACACATGGATACTGTAAATCCCTCACTAATAGTGGTCAGCAGAAGGCTCATCTGCACATACACACATTAACATAAATAAAACACCAACAAATTACCTCCATTCCATAAACCACTGCAAAACACTGGCTCCCCAGTGAAGCACTCACCAGCAGCAGTGCACAACACCGGGCCAAGGAAACTATTACTGTAGGTCTAAATGATCATTATTATGCCTCATGCATTTTTCAATACTTATAAGAATCTGACCACTGGGGCAGTAATTTAACAAGTATTTCTACAGCGGGCACAATCAGCCTAGCCTGGTAAACCAGCCCCTTGTACTACACTGCATTTGGTACAGAGGGTCTGGCTGTGCTTCCGTTGACATGGTTGCCTCAGGCAGAATTTTGCCAGATCAATCAGCAGACAATTTCTTCCTGGAGGTGTAAACTCTGCTGAAGTTTAAAATGATCGGATCTGCCTTCACCCAATCGCTAACGTCTGGTTGCATGCAGTTAACCTGGCTACAGTATAAGCCTGCCTACACACTACAGTTCAAATGTAGCACACAAAGTCGACGTCATTGCTCACGAACACTCCCTCTGTTCACTGATTGGTCAGGTAAGATTCTGCCTGAGACAGCCATGTCAATGGAAGGACAGCCAGACCCTCTGTATGAAATACAGTGTACTACGAGGGGCTGGTTTACCAGGCTAGAAAGCTAGTAGAGTCAAGTAGCTAGAAATAAAGTGTGGCTTGAAGGCACCAGGCAAACCACCCTCACACCTACAGGTGTGATAGCAGCCTGGCCTGGGTGGGTGAGCCAGTGTGTCAATCCAGCGCTCTGACGGGCCGGCGCGCAGAGATGACAGCCGGGTGAGAAAGCGAGTCAAGGAAAACAGAGAGTGACTGACAGGGGAATCAGGGAGATTAGCACAGGTGCCTGTGTGGGGCGTCAGGCATGTCTGTGCAGATTAGGGGGTGGAAAATCCCTATGATTTCACTTCCTCTCCAACCTTACTTCATGCTGCTAACACTCTTCTACCTCTCCACCCCTGCTGCGTTGTTGCTTTTATCTTTCTCCCTCTTGTCGCTCTCACTTTTTCCATCTCTCCTGGTTTTCATTCTCTCTATCTCCATCTGTATCAGAGCATTGCTCTCCACTGTCCTTTGTTTTCCTTACTTATACATGAAACATCTGCTTCATCTCGTTCCTTTCTCTTTCCCACTGTCTGTCTCTCTCTCTCTGACTTTTTCTCTCTGTCTCTCTCTCTTTCTCTCTCTCTCTCTCTCTCTCTCTCTCTTTCAATTCAATTCAAGGGAACTTTATTGGCACGACAAATAGTTCACTGCATTG
>CM050218.1:18077500-18080000 GCA_027475355.1 Coilia nasus | reverse complement strand
ATGTGTGTGTCTTCATGGCAGGGGGTGTGTGTAATATGCAGGGAAGGTTGACCTGTTAAATAAATGTTCCGCTCTGCTCCCATAATGCCTTGTGATATTGGCAAATCATACTGGCAAAGAGATGCTGGACACGGAAAGGCTCAGCCAAATACCCCACCCCCCACCTCCCCAAACGCCCACCCCTGCACACCCCCCCGCAGAGATGAGAAATGTGTGTCCCTGGGCAAACAGTTTATTTAGTTTATGACATATTTTATTCATCCTCTCCCACAACCCATTCGGTTCAAATAGCGGGCTGGTGAAAATGGGTGGCTCACGTGTCCTCAATTCCTCCTCTCCTCCTCCCCCTCCTCTCCTCTCCTCCTTACCCTCTCCTCTCGTCCTCTCCCTCTCCTCTCCTCCTCCCCCTCTCCTCTCGTCCTCTCCCTCTCCTCTCCTCCTCCCCTCTCCTCCTCTCCTTCTCCCCTCCTCTCCTCTCCTCCTCTCTCTCCTCCTTCTTCACCCTGGGAGGGGGTTTCGTTCTTGACCTCCCCGCGCTGGAGGGGTCCTGGTGTCTGTGTGGCCCTGTGGTGGCCCTGTGTGCGTGTAAAGGCCGACCAAAAACAACAGCGCCGCGCCACGCCGCCTTTGAAGTCCCATCGTCAGATTGGCGCAGAGGGGCCTTGACCGGAGCTCCCCACAGCGCTCACTTCCTGTGTGTTGTGTGTGTGTGTGTGTGTGTGCGTGTGCGTGTGTGTTTGTGTGTCTGTGTGTGTGTATGTGTGTGTGCATGTGTACAGTATGTGTGTGTGCGTGCGTGCGTGTTTATGTATGTGTGCGTGCGTGCGTGTTTATGTACGTGTGTGTGTGTATGTGTGCTCGTGTGTGTATGTGCATGTGTGTGTATTTTAGCAAAGGTTTGCACTGAGGTCCCTGTGTGTGTGCGTGTGTTTGTGTGGTTAGAAAAGGTTTCTTCAGAGGTCACTCTATGAGGTTGCCGTGTGTGTGTGTCTGTGTGTAGGTGCCTGTATGTGTGTGTGTGTGTTCATGTGCGTGTGTGTGTTGGTTCCTCTGTGAAGTTTGTGTTCTTCAGAGGATGTTGCTGCAGTAGATTGAGTGCTTTGCATGAGGCCACAGATGTGCTAATCAGACAAGAGAGGAGATGAGAGAGAGAGAGAGAGAGAGAGAGAGAGAGAAAGAAAAAGAGGACAGCCCAGGAGAGACATGTTTTTCTTCTCCCCCTCTGAACACACACAAACACAGAGGAGAGGGCATTGGGGAGCGCAGACCTCCACCAAGGAGTTCAATCCCCCCCCCCCCCTGATTTTTTATTTTGAGTTTTCCCATGGTAATTTTCCACATTTTTTGTGAGGTAACCAATGAACCGATTTTCACAAAAAAAAAAAAAAACGAATCATCTCAAGGCAGTGATAATACCGACATACTGTCATTTCAGAACGATGCGTTCATAACTTTTGGAGTTATTTTGCTAACAAACTGACAAACAAACAGGCAGACAGACAGACAGACAGACAGAAAAACACTGGCAAAAACATAGCCTCCTTGCGGGGGGTAACAACACCACAGCGCTGATTTATAAGAGCACAATTATCTGCTGCGTCTGGTTGTGCTATGGTTCACGGCCCAGGAAGTAACAAATGCCAGAATAACAAATGGCAATACCAGCATTTTATTTTCTGGATCATTTTGCGCTGTGAGTGTTGCGTTTCCGCTGCCCTGTGGCAAATGCCTTCCTGAGCAACTTGACCGCAATCCTGATGATTTTCTCACCACCGTGCCTCCACTTAAGCACTTTCTCGCTCTCTCTAACTATAATCATTAATTATAACCAACTTAAAATTCTTATGCTAATCCTAATCACAGCTACTGTGCTTGTTCCAAGCAGTATGAGTGGTGTGTGTGTGTGTGTGTGTGTGGGTGTGTGTGTGTGTAGGCACTGTAATGAAGAGAAAGGCCAGCTTACTTGAACAATTGGTGGAAACTCATTGCTTCAAATGAGTTAAGTAAAAAGTAACTAATTTATTTCAAGTTATGAATGCAAGTAAATATACATTAAAGTAGAATAGTTACATTCTATTTTATACATACAGTATCTATACATACAGTTACAAACTTATTTGAGGCATTTGAGTTTCCACCAGTTTTTCTGGTAAGCTTTACTTATTTTATTTTACTGTGTGTGTGTGTGTGTGTGTGTGTGTGTGTGTGTGTGTGTGTGTGTGTAAAGAGGAGACTAATGAAGCTGTATGTCTGGTTGGTGGTCTGGTGAAGAGTAATGGGCCATAGCAGGCCTTGCCATGCCTCACCCGCTAAACACAACTCAAGGCTCAGCTAATAAAATTAACCACCTGCATCATCTAATGGTGAAGATGACACACTGTGTGTGTGTGTCTGTGTGTGTGTGTGTGTGTGTGTGTGTGTGTGTGTGTGTGTGTGTGTGTGTGTGTGTGTGTGTGTGTGTGTGTGTGTATGTTTGTGTGTGTGTGTGCATTTGTGCATG
>CM050218.1:18070000-18075000 GCA_027475355.1 Coilia nasus | reverse complement strand
GGGGGGGTTGTGCCATGGTGTGAGGGTTGATCCTGCAGCTGGTACCAGCGCAAGGTCACGGTCAGGTTAGTGTGCGCTGGCATCCCTCTCAAAGGAGTTGGCCGTGCATCCCATCCCCTCCCCTCCCCTCCTATCGCCTCCCCTCCCTTGGCCTCCCCTCCCCCTCCCTTGGCCTCCCCCCTCCCCCTCCTTTCCCCTCCCCTCCCCTCCCCTCCCCCTCTCCTCCCCCCTGCCAGCCAGCCAGCCAGCCTGCACTGGTCTGCAAAAACAGATCCGGTTTCAGGAGAACCCAATCTGAGATGAGCGCCGCATTAGGGAGGGGGAGGCTTTTAACGGACAAACAACAGACAACACCTCCTCCATTGCTTACACTGCAGGGGGATAGATTTAGGCTGCCTTGGGAAAAAAAAAAACAACAACACTATTTTTGTTCTTTTCTCATATTGGGCATCTTTGTTTGATTAAGGAAAATCCCCCCCAAAAAAAATGGTCCGCCATTGTGAAAATCCTCTGACGTTGTGCTCGGGGTACTTTACGAGACGTGGTGCTTTTTGGGGGAACATTTTGGCTGTAACTTCATACCTGAAAAAACTCCCCTTGCTCTATCAGTGACCTTAATCACTCACAACACAAAAACGATATGTGTGTGTGTGGGTGTGTGTGCGGGTGTGTGACGGTGTTTATTTCCGTACTTACGTATATGTTTGTGTGTTTGCCTGCGTGCGAGAGCAGCTGCTTTTGTTTAATGTGTGCGCTCGGTCGCTGCGTGATTGACTTGGCTCAGACCCTGCGACGCGAAACAAAAGGCAATAAGATCTATCCCAGATTATCGCGTTTGGCGGGAGATAAAATTATAATGAAGCCCGGATCAGAGAGGGGTGGAAAAAATGATCCCGTTCTTTTTTTTGGGTGGAGGCGCCTATCTGATGGAACGCGTCGAGATCACTTTAATAACCCTCAGCGGCGGTGGGGGGGCCAAAGAGCTGGCAAACGGCGGAAGGGATTTAGGCACGCAGAAGCGAATCTATTAACTGATGCAATTTGAATGTGATGTGCGATTCTTCTCAGGGTGTTTGCCATAAACAGTGAATAAAGGAGTCAGAGAGTCATTGGGCTGTGCAGACAGGCATTGTGCCTGTGTGTGTGTGTGTGTGTGTGTGCGTGTGTTGCGTGTGTGTGACGGCGGGCTTCAGTTCTGCCCTGCGGCTTCCTCCTGTTTGGGTTGAATCCTGTCCAATGTCTAATAACAGTTGGACAGTGTCTCACTTGCTCAGGTTTAAGTTCGATAATTTGTGTGTGGGTATGTGTGTGTGTGTGTGTGTTTGTGTGTTTATGTCTGTTTATGTGTATATTGTTCAGTGGCTGTTTTTTGCACTCCCTTCTGTCTTGCCTTTTGTGAGGGGTTTGTTTTACTGTTTACGTCAGTGGGGGTATGGGTGGTGTGGGGGGTGAGGCCTCCTCATGTGTGATGAAGGATAAGAGGTGCTGTAGGGTAGCCCTCTGTGATGGAGGAGGGCAGGTGATGTAGGATGGCCAGGGTGTGGTGATGGAGGAAGGCAGGTGATATAGGGTGATATAGGGTGGCCAGGTGTGGTGATGAAGGAAGGCAGGTGATGTAGGGTGACCAGGTGATGTATGGTGGCCAGGTGATGTATGGTGGCCAGGTGATGTAGGGTGCCCAGGCGTGGTGATGGAAGAAGGAAGGTGATGTAGGGTGGCCCTCTGTGATGGAGGAGGACAGGGTGATGTAGAGTGGCCAGGTGTGGCGATGGAGAAGGGCAGGGTAAGGTAGGGTGATGTAGGGTGGGCAGGATTCGTGAAGGAGGAGGGCAGGTGGTATAGGGTGATGTAGGGTGATATAGGGTGGGCCAGGATTAGTGATGGAGGAGGGCAGGTGATGTAGGATGATATGGGGTGGCCAGGTGTGGTGATGGAGAAGGGCAGGTAAGGTAGGGTGATGTAGGGTGGCCATGCGTGGTGATGGAGGAGGGCAGGTGGTGTAGGGTGACGTAGGGTGATGTAGGGTGGCCAGGATTCGTGAAGGAGGAGGGCAGGTGGTGTAGGGTGATATAGAGTGGCTAGGCGTGGTGTGTGGTGTGGGTCAGGTGGTGTAGGGTGATGTAAGGTGATATGGAGTGGCCAGGCGTGGTGATGGAGGAGGGCAGGTGATGTAGGGTGATATAGGGTGGCTAGGCGTGGTGTGTGGTGTGGGCAGGTGGTGTAGGGTGATATGGGGTGGCCAGGCGTGGTGTGTGTTGTGGTCAGATGCTGCTGATGAGCAGAGAGCTGTGTGTGGCACTGACGCTGCACTGGAGCACCACAGGAACACTGACCAGCATCAGCACATTAGGATGACTCACTCACACACACACAAATACTCTTAGGCCCTCTCTCTCTCACCCCCCCTCCCCCTCTGTCACACACACACACACACACACACACACCACCTCCTCTCTTCTCTCTCTCTCTCTCTCTCCTCTCTCTCTCTCTCTCTCTCTCTCTCTCTCTCTCTCTCTCTCTACTCTCACACACACACACTCACACACAAATACTCTCAGCCCCCCCCCCCCCCCCCCCCCCCCCCCTCCCCGTCTGTCACACACACACACCACCTCCTCTCTTCTCTCTCTCCTCTCTCTCGTTCGCTGTCTCACACTGTCTCTCTCTCCTCTCACACACACACACACACACAACACATACTTACATCCTATCTGTCTTTTATTCTCTCTTTCTCTCTCTCTCTCTCTCTCTGTCTCTCTTTTGCTGTCTCACACTCACACACACCGTCTTTCTCTCTCTCTCTCTCTCTCTCTCTCTCTCTCTCTCTCTCTCTCACACACACACACACACATACACACTCACATCCTATCTGTCTTTTTTCTCTCTATCTCTCTTTCTCTTTCTCTGTGTCAAACACACACACACACACACACACACATACATACACACACACACACACACACACACAATAGAGCAGTGTATGAGAGAAAAGCTAAACAAAGAGAGTGATTGACAAAGACACACAGGAAGAGAGAACACAATGAGACAGTGACAGACTAACAGAGGGGAGGACTGAGAGAAAGAGAGAAAGAGACTGAGAAAGAGTCTAGTCAAGGCTGAACATACAGTTAAGAATGTGGCGTGGGAAGGTGGCAATAGGTTTTTGTGTGTGTGTGAGTCCGTGTGTGTGTGTGTGTGTGTGTGTGTGTGTGTGTGTGTACGTGTAATAAGTTTTGTGTGTGTCCGTCCGTGTGTGTCTGTGGTGTGTGTGTGTGTGCGTATATGTGCGTGAGTGTAGAGACCACCCATGCGCTCCCTTGGTGATGCAAATTGTGGGCACAATGTTGGCACCTAGCTCTCGTCCTCGCCAGCGCCGAGAGAATGAGTGAAAGAGACAGACGGAGAGATGGAGGGAGGGAGGGAGGGAGGGAGGGATAGACAGACAGAAAGACAAGGCGAAAGGGGGAAAACAAAAGGAGACAAGCCCATTAAAAGGCAGGAAGAGCAGAACCAAAGCTGATTATGCTCTGTTTGTATTCTGCAGATCCTTTCCCCGCCTCCTCCTCCTCCTCCTCCTCCTCCTCCTCCTCCTCCTCCTCCTCCTCTCCCTCCCTGCCTCTTCTCTACTCCTCCCTCTCTATCTCCCTCCCTCCCTCCCTCCCTCCCTCTATCTCTTTGTCATCCCCCTTCTCTCCTCTGCTGTCTCTCGTCCTCTGTCTCCACGGGGAGAAGGGATGTCAGGGAGCGCTGGTATTTACCCACTTGTGTGAAGGCAAACAAATAAACCAGTGTCGGCTATACGTAAGCTGCTCCCCTCGGTCTCCATTTTTATTATTTTTTCTTCTTTTTTTTTAAAAATTTTGCCCCCTGTTATTTATTTCTCGAGGAATGGTACATAGCATATGATGGCCATATATATATATATACCCCAGACTACTTCTGTCGGGAGGTCAGCCTCTTAAACTGTTTGTGGAGAGGGAGATTTCCCCTGGTGTGGAGAAAGCAGACACGCTTCTGTTTAAATGCTATGGTATGTTTACAGACAGTGTGTGTTTGTGTGTGTGTGTGCATGTGTGTGTGTGCATGTGTGAGTGTGAGAGGCGTGTGTGTGTGGCTGGGCATCATCCCCTCTGTGTTGCCCTTTTGCTTTCTCTCTCTCTCTCTCTCTCTCTCTCTCTCTCTCTCTCTCTCTCTCTCTCTCTCTCTCTCTGTCTCTCTCTCTCTCTCTCTCTCTATATCGCTCGCTCACTCTCTCACTCATTCTATCTCACTCTATCTCTGTCTATATCTCTCTCTCTCACACACACATACTCTCTCTCTGGCTCTCCTCACTTACTCTATTTCTCCATTTTCTGTCCACCTTCTCTCACCCATCCAATTTTGTATCACTTGAGGCCCCAGATGTGAACCCTCAGTATGCCTCAAAAAGAAGTCTAAAAACACAAAACAAAAATAACAAATTGGTGGCATGTATATAATTCAGGGTCCCACCTCCTGTTCCATAATTCAGCGCTTTTTTTAAGCCATGCAGCTCACAGCGTCGCTTGCTCCCCTCCGCCATCCCAGCGTGAAGAGCCTCCTGTTCTCCACCTCCCCCACAACCCCCTCTGGGAATGCTGGGATTCGCAGCAGCAGGAAGCTCCTCCTCTGGGAACGCTGGGATTCGCAGCGGCAGGAAGCCCCAAACAGGCAAAGGGCTGGGAACGCTTGGTAGAACACTTCCCCCCTCCGGCAGTGACAAGAAACACCCCACAGCATAGAGAGAGAGAGAGGAGAGAGAGAGAGAGAGAGAGAGAGAGAGAGAGAGAGAGAGAGAGAGAGAGAGAGAAAGAGAGAGAGAGACAGAAAGAGAGAGAGAGACAGAAAGAGAGGGGTGGGTAAGGGACGGAGAGGGAGAGAGAAAGAGGCAGAGACAGAAAGAGAGTGAGAAAGAGAGAAGGTCCTTAGTGTCTACTGACAGATGATGCCAGGAAGGAGGAAGGGAGGACACAGGGAACGGA
>CM050218.1:18062500-18065000 GCA_027475355.1 Coilia nasus | reverse complement strand
TTAAACTCGTATGAATGGCTTTTCTGTGCTCAGGGTATGAACTCCTATGGCACATTACTGCAAATGTCACCATGCTTTCAGATAACTCTTCCTAATGAAAGGCACCAAATCTGACTGAGTGAGAGGTGGGAAAGAAATTAATCCCCACGGCCTTTCCCTTTCTCGCTCTTCTTTGCTTTCTCTCTCTCTCTCTCTCTGTCTCTGTCTCTCTCCCCATGTCTTTCTCCCTTTCTTTCTGTCTGTCAGACTCCCATGTCTCTCCCTCTCTCTTTCTCTGCCTCCCGTTATATCTCCCTCTCTCTTTCTCTTCCTCTCTCTCTTTCTCTGTCTACCCATCTCTTTCTCCCTTTCTTTCTATCTCTCTGACTCACCGTCTCTCTCCCTCTCTCTCTTTCTCGCTCTGTCTGCCTCCCCATGTCTCTCTCTCTCTCTCTCTCTCTCTCTCTCTCTCTCTCTCCTCTCTCTCTCTCTCATTCTCTCTCCCTGTCTCCCCATCTCTTTCTCCCTTTCTTTCTCCCCCGTCTGCCTTTGCAAACCTCTCCCTCTCCCTTTCTTTCAGTGGCCCTCAGGTCTGATAGGTAGAGCATCGAGGGAGTAGGGAAGAGAGCGAGCGAGAGAGAGAGAGAGAGAGAGAGAGAGAGCGAGAGAGAGACGTTCTCTCACACAGCATAATAACTTCTCTCTGCGGCGGGGAGCCCATCTGACAACCTGCCTGGGAAGCAGAATGGAAATGGCTCTGTCAAAAAACCCTGCTGCCTCTCCCCTTTCTCCCCTCTCCACAACACACACACACACACACACACACACACACACACACACATACACACACACACAGCCCAGAGCAGCTTCACATATGCAAATCCTTGCGCTTAATAATGTCTAATTGAAAATGCTGAAATGAAATATTTATGAAAAGAGAGCACTCAAGGGGCACACATTTACTGTACACTATCAAAACACTTTGGCGCAAACTAATTTTCTTTCATATATTCATCAGATGTGACTTTGTTACATCGCATTACCATCACCCTGGTGAGGCGTGCGAAGACTGCATTGCAGTTATGAGGGTAGGGCCCTCTCTGATTGCATTCTGGAGATTAAGGTGGCTTTGACAAGACTTTATCACATTAACAGTTTCATCGCCATCTGATTTCTCTGTGGGAGGTTTCTTTTTTCGTATGACAATCTAATGCCGGCATCTGTCACAAGGGGGAGTTTTTATATGGGCGAATGCAGACGCAAGCTAATCCGAGGGTTCAATCTCTCTGTGTAAATTTGAGCATCCTTGAACTCACCCAGCATCCCTATGCCTCAGCTTATAAAAAGTGGCACTTGTGTGTGTGTGTGTGTGTGTGTGTGTGTGTGTGTGTGTGTGTGTGTGTGTGTGTGTGTGTGTGTGTGTGTCCATGTTTATTCTTGGGACAAATGCAATCAAGCTGCACATGACACCAGAGCACATCTACAGATTAATGTGTGCAACCATGCACACACACACACCTGCAAAGGCACACAAAGACACACACACACATACACCCCACAAAGACATACAAAGACACACATACACACACACACACACACATACATACTTACACACCCCTCCAAACTCCCTGACCAAACTTCAGTGTTGGCAGACACCCAGTTTAAAGACACACCTTGACAGCCTTCTGGGTAGAAATGTACAAAAAATTCAGAGGTGCTCATAAAAATGCAAATGTGGAAAGTGACTGATTATTATACTGCAGCCACAATCTTATGAACTACCAGAGACCTGACTTTTTGGCACGGTTACAATAACACACAAAAAGTGATGACACCAACAATACAATACATGCAAAAAATCACGACAGGCCATATACAGAATGAAAAACAGACAGTGAAGATCCTGGAAGACTGAGAGAGAGACAGAGAGAGAGAGAGAGAGAAAGAGAGAGAGTAGCATATGTACTCCAATTATGAACTCAACTAAGGGTGCTTTCACACTGACAGCATTTGGTGCGCACCAAACGTCCCATTCGAACCAAAAGTTCTTAGTACGGTTCGTTTTCGTTGGTGTGAATGCAATCTCGATACTTTGGTGCGCACCAAATCAACCGGTCCGAGACCGCTAAAAAGGGGTGGTCTCGGACCGCTTTATCTGCCCTACTTTGGTACGGTTCCTCAGGTGTGAAAGCAACCAAACCAAATTGGATGGAACAGTAGAGTTAAGCGCATTATTATTATTGAACGTGGCACATTTTAGTCTGGTTCCGGTGGCGATGGCCTTCGCGGACTATTTTGGTTAGTTTAGAACTATGCATATGTGAAAGCAAACCGTACCCACGTCTGTTTGCTACATTGTAACATTTTTCTCACTAGTGGCGGGCCAAAACAATCGAACTTTAGGTCTGAAAGCGCCCCTAAGTGTTTTTTTTCCCCTTGTTTATTAAAGTAGTTTGTGTTTTTTTTTTCATTTGCTTTTCAATATACTTGTTTTATTATTATTATTATCTTTGTTGTTTAT
>CM050218.1:17947500-18055000 GCA_027475355.1 Coilia nasus | reverse complement strand
GAGTGTTCCCAGATGTCAGCTTCAGCCTGTTCGGCTGTAATTATGGCGATGTGGGGTTCGCCATAAGGGGTGGTCACACTGACTTTTTTTTTTTTTTTTTTTTTTTGAAGCGTTGGGTGTACATTTGGTTTGAAATGTGTTCAACGAAGAGTGTTATTCTCTGGCAAGAAGAGTGTGGATTATAAACCTGGTGCAGATTAATGACTCACTGTAAGAGAGCAAACGCACTCCACTGATCTCGCTCATCAATGCTTCAGCATGTGGCTTGCCAGTGTGCTCTGTATTTTCATATGATGGTGGGTGAGGAGATTTGTGGATTATGAACAGAGAATAGAGGCTTAAAAAAGTCATGCAGTATTCTTATTCTAGTGTTCTTGTTATATTTGTATTCACCAAACACCATTTGGATATAGGGCATTGAAATAAAGCATACATTTTGCACCCTCAAGGTATTGGTGTAAAAAACAATTAGGAGATTGCTGTAACTCCTTAATAATCCTTACATTACCTTTTTCATGTCTTCTCTAATATATGTTTAGAGCATTTTTTAAAGGTGAAAGTTGACCTCATGACTTTTAACCATGATTCTGATACGATGGAACGTCAAGGCAAGACCCAGGTAGTCAGAGGCACTCGGGGTGCTCGGTCGCAGTCATCAGTCATCATGTTTGTGGGGGAGACCAATTTGAATCTGAAACGATCGTTTCCATTGTTGACACAATTCCAGTTTAATCAAATATGTTTGATTTGATTGGTACCAGTGTGTTCTATATTGTCATGGTTGTGAATATGACATGGAAGTCAGCTGTATTTTCACCCAATCTCTATGTCTGTACCAACAACCGACTTAAAAATCCCATACGACGCTGTCGGTAGGCTTGGTGTGCTTAGTTTCATTCTAATCATGAACGACTTCAAAAATTGTGAGGTCTTTTCCCAGCTTTAGCTAAAATCAATATCAAATGAACATAATACAACATATTTACAAATTAAACACTTCTTTATACAGCCTTCACTGACCTCACTTATCAATACTTGCCAGTCTGCCTTGTATTTTTATATCATGTTGGGTGAGGAGATGTGTGGACTATGAATAGAGAACTGGGGTGCAATCGATAGAAGCACAAAAATTTGATGTCTTTTGACTAAACCAGGAAGACACGCTATGATGAATTCACAGACAACTTTGGATCAGGACAGTGTTTTTCAGCAGCGAGCACTGGGAATGAATAAATGAATGCGCAGATAAACAGGTCCATCAGGTGAGAAATCTCTCAATCATTTCTTTTTATATCCAATTTCACATCCTATTAGGTGTAGTCTCTCATGTCCCAAAGCTGATGAGTCATCATATCTCTAAAACATCTCTACATCTTTTTCATTTAGTTCTGAATATCCAGAACATCACACACACATACACACTTGAACACACATAGACAGGCGTGCACACACACACACACACACACAGCAATGGACACACTCTTCTTTACCTCTCTCATCACTCACCACCCAATGACTTTACACACCGAACTCTCAACATGGGCACGCGTTAAAAAACATTACCTGACATAAAAAACACCCAATAAAAAAAAAGAAAAAAGGGAAAAGAACTTTCCTCACAGTTCCCTATAGGTCACTTCTGAGTGCACGCTTATGGTTATGGCTAATTTTACATGGGATTTTTATATGACAGCGAGGTGGTGATGACAGACGAAGAGAAGGATGGTCATCACTCTCCGACGCCCGCGAGCACAGCGCCGGGGGTAATAAAGCTCGAGCAGCTGCCTGCGAAGGGGCGGCCATTGATTTCCCCCGCATGCGTAAATGGGCCAGGGGCACCCGTGGGGATGCTCATAAACACAGCTGTAGGGGGAAACGCCATTGATTGCTGTCTATGGTAAAGACACCGGCCCCATACTGGGCGTAATGGCCGCGCTGCGGGTGCGCACAGCTTAGGGGGTTGTGGAGGTGGAGGGTGGGGTGGAAGAGGACGACATGGATCGTGGATGTAAAGAAAGCCTGGAGATTGAGATAACAAACATGTGGGAACCCTGGGAAGAAAACCTGACAAAGAGAGAATGGGGAGAGAGAGAGAGAGAGAGAGAGAGAGAGAGAGAGAGAGAATGGGAGATGTGGAGAGGGATAGGGAAAGGAAGAGAGAGAGAGAGAGAGAGATAGAGAGACAGGGAATGAGAAAGAAAGGGAGAGGAATAGAGAAAGGAAGAGAGAGAGTGGGGAGGGAGAGAGAGAATGAGAGAGAATGAGAGAGAAAGGGAGAAGGATAGAGAAAGGAAGAGAGAGAGAGTGGGGAGGGGGAGGGAGAGAGAGAGAGAGAGAGAGAGAGAGAAAGAGAGAAAGAGAGGAAGTGACACACCGAACAAAATGCAGCGGTACTAAACAAGCTTCAATAAAATGCATCTGCCACAAAAAATGTACTCTGTGAAATTCCTCCTCTGCTCTGGTTTGTGTGAGCCAGTGTATGTGTGTGTCTAACTGTATGTTTCTCCACCTACCTGTGTTTCTACGTTCACATACATGCGGATTTGACAAAATATAACACTCTCATGAGTATGGAGGGCTGATGCTGGTGCTGGTTGTATCCAAACAGACAGTGCAACACTAGCCAAGGAGGAAGAAGAAAGAGCTCACAGCTGATTTTGAAGAGAGAGCGGGCTGTGCGGAACAAAAGGGATGTTCTGTGAGTACTGGGCCGGAGATGAGACAATGAATGGCAGTAACAGCTGAACAAGCCACGCTGCCAAGAAGACAGGGCTTCTTGCCTAAAGCCTCTGATCTTCAGCTACCCACAATACACAAGGGCTATGGGAACAGAACTACCACTGCCCCCTCACCCGCCCATATGCAGACACACACAGACACACACATGCACACACAGAAACGCACGCACATGCACGCACAGATACACACACACACACACACACGTCTTACAGGTTTACCCTGACCCCACTGCAGATTTTTACCCTTGACCTTAACAGAAGCTATTATCTACCTGGGTGACATTTCCTTGAAACGTGTGTGCTCTCTTGAATATAGACACTTGCCAGCACACATGCACACATGCCCACAGAGACACACACACACACACACACACACACATACACATACACATACACACATACATACACACACACACACACACACACACACACACACACACACACACAGCATGGTAAACTGGTAGTTTAGCAACAACTACAACAACAAGAGCAGCCTGAAAAGACACTACCCCATGAAGGCAGCAGATGACTCAGTCTTTCGATATAAGAGAGCCAATTATGAAATGATGCACCCATGGTGAGAATGACAAGCTGCTGAGCAAAGCACACATTTGGTGAGAACAACAACAACAGATTGAACTGACGTCTGACGAGCAGGGGAAGGGGTGAGACAAAGAGAGCTGCACTTTTTACCGAACAGACAACCTTGCTCTCTCTCTCTCTGCATTGTTAGATGTGCCGTGCTTCCACTGTGCATGTCGTGCTCATTAAGACCGAGCGGCAGAGCGCACATTCATAAAAGAGCCGTGACAGGCAAGCAGAAGAACCTTGAGCTCAGGAATGCAGACGGCCTGTGCTCAACTTCACCACCTGGGACTAAGGAGCTGCCGCAGCATCACTAGGGAAATACTGCCACCCTTTGGTGAACAGGAAGTAAAGACCAAACCCCTCTAGCATTTCCTTTCAAGGGCCCGTAGGTTAAAAAATAAAAGCTCTATTGATTACATTCATTAGTTTCAGTGCAGAAAGCTAATGTATATAGTGTGATTTCCAAATGGAATGTGACTATGGAAGAGGGTAGGGTTTAATAGAGCTGTTGGTGAGTGGACCGCAGGCATACCAGGCCAAAATTGGTACCAATAAGTGCTGTTTAAAGGCTAACATTAGGAGTGAGCTGTGAGACTGCAAAACAGTGATGGTCTGAAATATTTAATAGTTTAAAACTTAACACAACAACCGGAGACCATCAGAATTGATAGCAGATTTCTTTTTCATTCAAAACAGCTCTTGCGAAGAGAAGCACTAAGTTTTGGAGACCGAGGCAAACTGATTAAGGGCTGATTATTTCTGTGCCGGTGCTGTGTTCTCCAGAGACTCCTAGGTGTTTTCCACCCCCAGCTCCTTCCATTCTAATCAGCAGGCTCTGTTTACAAAAGCCTGCGCCTCATGAATTATGCAACGAGTGCTTCAGGTCAAAATCGCCAAAAAATACTGCACTTCATCTACCATGAGAAGGAACCTGTCAAGCCCCACCCAACCACTCAACCACCCTCCCACCCATACCCCCGCCCTGATTTGACTCAAGATGACTTCGTGTGCACAAGGACGTGTAATCGGCATGCGGGTCATCATCCTCCTGCATGCCGATGATCTGCGTTGTTTACGAGAGACTGATGACACCGAGGCGCAATGGCAACAACCATCGATTTGTTTACTAATCCATAATACATCCCTTATTCCTCTGAAGGGACTCTTCAAAAAAGCTGAAGATATTCTATACAGAATGCAAGGAGGCCTGATGTTGACAAAAGCTGGGGGGGGGGGGGGGGGTCGGTCCATGGCTGGCAAATTTTCCCTTGGTCAACACACATACATCTGAAAATTGATTTATAGATTCACTTTTTTTTTTTTTTTTACAAAAGTTGGCAACCAAAGTTTCAGAGTGGTTCTGGGTGCCATCTTTCCCATTGCTGCTGCCAAAGGCTTGCCATATTTGCTTTTTAGTAGTGGCAGAGGATTCTAAGGGCCCAGCATTGACAGAAAGCCAGGGCTCCATTTAAGGGCACTACTACTATTACTGTACTAGCAGTGTGTATGTGTGATGGGGGGGCAGTGGCACTATTCTTTTATAGGGTCCAGAAGTTAGGATGGGAATTGATAAGGTTCCTACGTTTCTGATTTTCGATTCTGCTTAACGATTCGGTTCTTTATCGATTCTGTTATTGATTGTCATTTGGAAAAAAAGGAGCACAAACAGGTTGATTAGCATCATCTTTTCTTGTAAAATGCAGCCAAACTTTTGAGTGTTTAAACCACGTGGGTGACATGTTTCCTGCTGACTGCACAACGCTACGCACATTGCGTAACTTGCATAAAATATGTGATGTTAGTCATTCCCGCTGGAATCGATAAGGGATTCGTTTGCAAAACTGGCAAACAATTCCAAGGCACTGAAACACAGGGAAACGATTCTCAACAAGAACCTGCTTTTCATCCCCATCCCTACCCAGAAGCGATGTGTTTTAACCATGGTTGGATGTCTGGGACCATTATACTGACAAAAAAGGGGGAAAGTGTGAATTAAATTTTGTTGTAATGACACCTCCTGCTTGTGTGTGACATGAAGTTATGTGCTGTATGTAGATGCATGTTATGTGTAACAGATATAGTTGGGGGGGCACAATTCTTTTATAGGCCCTAAAATTTCTAGTGGTGTCCCTGAGTAGTGTCTTATATAGGCTACTGAGCCACTGTTTCACTTTTCAGTGAATGTCATATTTGTAGTTATTAGTCACGCTCACTTCTTCTGGGCTAATTTTAACATTCTCAGACAGCCAAATATCCAGGCGCTGGAGAGGGGCATGTCAAAGCTTAACAGCACTGGAGAGATTATGACTCCTCTAGTATTGTGCCTGCAAATTGCTGATTGCCATGTAAATTATGTTCTAATTTGTGTAGTAAACACTACATGGATGGGCACAGAAAATAAATGGATGTTTAATCATTATTATTTTGGTAATTTGTAGTAATGAATGTCAGGGCCGCAACAACCGCCAGTGGGCCAAATGAGCACTTCATTTTGGGGCCGAGCAAGAAAGTGCATACTAATGACCTCATTTACATTTTTCATGTCACTTAATTTAGCATCCCAACAAGTTGGCAAGGCCTGAATAAATGGCTTAGGCTGACCTGTTCTGTAGAAGCGTTCGAAATATTACTCTGCTGGGATCTCGCTCATCACTCTCGACCAGACCTCCTTAACCCCCGCTGCCTGCAGTACACGATGATGTGTTTTAGCCATGGTTGAATGCCTGGGACCATTAATGACAAAGAAAAGGAGCAGGGGTCATTTCAATGTGTAAGATTCAGATGGTAATGTTGGAAATATTTTATACATACATTTTAATAGAATCTACAGATATTACCTGAAACTAGAAATATTTTAAACATTGTAGAGCTGGCAAGCTAGGTGACAGCCACGTAAACAGAAAAGAGCATGAATAGTAATTTCAGTGTAATTTCAATTTTGTTTTAATGACACCTGCTGCTTGTGTGTGAGATGAAGTTATATGCTGAATGTAGATGTACAGTATGTTATGTGTAATAGATATGGTTTTTAGTAAAAGAATGTGTAATTTGGCATGTTGTTCTAGCACTGACTTCAGCCAAGAGAACATAAACAAAAATGCACAAATGCATTGGTATGAGCTTCCTTTGGCAGATAAGGGCAGCTTTATTTTCATAATTCTCATGAAATTACCATCACACCTCCCTGCTGAACAACATGTCTGCGTGGTCCTCTGTCCATGGGGGCCGCTAAGAGCTCGACTCAGGCCTACATTATTTACAAGATCGCTAAGAGTAACATGAGCTCCAGCCAGTAATGGTCTAGCACTGGACGCAGCGCATGGACAAATACACAAAGTGGCGATACCCAAGACACACAACCTCCTCTGGCCCTGAGAGAGCATAAGGGAAGGTGTAAAGGGCCTGTACACAGCTGAGGTGCACTTAAGTTTAAATGTTTTGCTACGAAGGTCATTTCTCGTTTTGGCTGGCGTTTTTATCCATTATGTTTACTGACAAACAACAAAGGGAGTTTTCACCGTGGATGCAACTGCCCAACTGCACATTTAACTAGCCCACTACCCTATCAAAATATAGCACTCTATCCTCATATAAACTGCCTGTGAGTGTTCCCAATCTTTTTGACTTTCCACTTCCCTCTGTTTTTTTCTTACCCCTGTGTGTGTGTGTGTGTGTGTGTGTGTGTGTGTGTGTGTGTGTGTGTGTGTGTGTGTGTGTGTGTGTGTGTGTGTGTCTACAAAGCAGATGTCCAATCTGCATAATACAAATCACAGAAGTCTCATAATGCAACACTTCCGCAATATTAAACATAAACCATACCCAAATAAAAGCTAGCTTTAGGAAGTAATAACAACCAAGGGAGGAATGCAAAATAAATATTCCTGAAAGGCTTTAAAGTGCACACTGAATAATAATGTATAATAAAACTACAGAAGACAACAATAACTAAACCACCAGGCTCCGAGCTATGCAGGCAGACAATTCCCTTTGTCATCACATTGTCATTAAAGACAGAGCTAGAAAATGTCCTCTGCACAACTATGGCTACGTTTTAAGTTAACATAAATTCAACAGACTCCTACTTCATACTGTGTCATTTTTTAACAGATTAAAGCTACAGGCACTGACATGAAATGTTTTCACTTGGCCCTCCAGTTGCACTACAGTGAATGAAGGCTGCCGAGCATTCCACTCTTCTAACTTCTGTGACCCTGACTTGAACCCAGACTGGACAAACAAGAGGTCAGACAAACAGTCCCTTTGACTTGACAAGGGCCGATTCAAGAAGGGGGACACTGGCTGGCACTAACAAAGAGCCAGCCAGGCTGGCACTAACATAATCAAACTGACAGTAGTTTATGTGCAACACTGCTGGATCTGTAGTGTGGAACCATTTTTATCAAACAGGAGATACACACACAATAAAAGAAAGTAACATATAGGAAAGTTGAGCCATGGCCATGTCTTTAGTCATGGTACACACTATATACACATTCAGTTGTTAGAAATATTGTATATCTGATCTGAGGTGGCCTTCTCCCCCCACTCTAACCCCTTTCCTTCAAAGTCAAGCTAAACTGTAGGCCTATGTGTTGATCTGCCACCTTTGCAAACTGGTGCTAGACCCTCAATTGTCTCCCCATTTAAAAACTACTAAGCGCCACTATACAGGACATAACACTACAATTATACAAAACCATGTCAGCATCTTACAAAAAGACAAATACTGTACTCAAATATTAATACAGTCAATCATATTACCGAGGCAAAGTCAGTTCATCCTATCTAGTTGTGTTCTAACTCCATATCACAAACAATTCCGTAACTAGGCCTTTGGAGTAAAATTCTACACCGCAAGATTACCACATAGAGTTTTGTGATGTTTCTCTTTGGTGATGAAACACTTTACAAAGAAGTTATTGTGGAACCTGAAAGGCACACTGGACTAAGCCTTATTAGAGACAAGCAGGAAAAATAGTAGCAGCCTACGCCTAAATGGGGCTAGATTTTAATTAAAAAAAAAAAAACTTAGCCTTACCACGTGGAACCTTTTGGGGGAGTTTTGGTGCATACAATACTGTTTTCCAAAGACCTACATGATGCTATAGATATAACCTCAATATATGACCACCGCACCATACTGAGTGAAATTCATTCCCCCACTCTACCCTATGTAAAGCCACGTACTCACCTTGACCATATCAGCGTGTGCTTGATAAATAAAGCCAACGGCAAGGTGGAGTTTTCGGAACCAATACCATGAACCTGAACCCCACATATTTAGAAATAAAAAATGAATTTATGTGATTTACATGACCGGTACAGGTTCATGTTTGTTCGAGACGCCAACTATTAAATTGTGTGCCACCACGCCTAAAGATGGCGCTGTTAGCACAGTGTGAACATCATCAGGAAGTGTTCAGTACAAGAATTACAACTAGGCGTTTTCAAGATGGCAACAAACGGTGAAACTACCCCTGAAACAACAGCATCAAGTGTCGCTATAGGTAGCAATTCTCCAAAAACTGGATATGACAAGAAATGTATATTTTGTAAAATTGTAAACAAGGAATTGAGTACTGAGCTTCTTTACTCGGTAAGAGGTTATACCGCATGATTTTGAAAAAAAAAAACACCTGCACTTTCATACTGATAAATTAGTTAGCTATAGGATTGCTTAAATTGTTTGCAGAGTAAATATAACATTTTGTGTATTCAAATATTGTTTATACCACCATCATCACATCTTGTAACATCACCTTTATCCTGTTGTTGTAAACATAGGACGAAGAAGTGTCCTGTTTTAAAGATATCAAACCTGGAGCACCGCATCACTATCTGGTTGTACCCAGTAAACATGTCGGGAATTGCAAATCACTCGGCAAAGAACATATTCCACTTGGTAATCCCGCTGCCATGTTAATCTGATAGGTTTTACTAAATAATTTAGACATTTCTTAATGTTAGTGACAGTTCCAGAGATTGTGCCATTGAAGTAGCATGAACATTAGGCTATTAGGGAATGCCAGTAAACTTCACTTTTAATATCTTTGATTGTTCTACAATAACAGCTGTTGTGTCTTGTGTGTGATCAGTTGAAAGGATGGTGGAGACAGGGAAAGAGATACTCCAGATGAACAATATGACAGACTTCAGCGATGTCAGGTAGTATCAAATGTCCATAGTCATAACCATTTTGTACATTTATAGAAGAATAAATGAGACAGACTAAATTGTAGTTCCTTTTAGGTTTGGGTTCCACTGGCCTCCATTTTGTTCAGTTGCACACCTGCATCTTCATGTGCTGGCCCCAGTTAGCCAAATGGGCTTAATGTCCAGACAATTCTACCGCCTGGATTCTTTCTGGTTCATAACAGTAAGTACCATTTTAGGACAGGTTCATTATGTTCTCTGGTTCGGACTAGGTAGCCTAAAACTTGCTTGTTAATGGTGAGTAATCCAGTGTAACTGAACATGTACACAACACTTTGTTTGTTAACATGTTAACATTTCTTGGCAGATGCTTTCAAAGTGATATTCGATATCAAACCATTACAGTATAAGCAAAAAGAAAACTTAACATTTAGCAGATGCTAAATAAATGTTTCCCTTGTCTACTTTGCCTGATGCCTTAAATTGGAAACACAACCAGCAAGCCAGCCATTAAGCTGTGTGTGTGTGTGTATGTGTGTCCCCTGACAATAAATCTCAATGGCTATAGTGACAAGAATGAAAACGCTGATTGTTCTTGACTGCTGTTGCATGTTTTCCTGGTTAGCCGTGGCTGTAAATAGATGCCTTTGACACAAACCTAACCATGTTGTCGTCGGAATCAGTACAGACAATGGAGGGTTGTGAATTCCTGGGCTTGGTGGTCAGACAGCTAAGCCTGGCCTCTTCGCTACAGACATGATAGCCTACAAAGCCAAAACAGTGTCATTCAAAATACTACTCTAAGAGGTATTTAAGCTCAACAACATTAAGAACTCTCGTAGTCAAAGCCAAAGAAAAATGCACTAATGTGAAATTGTCAGTGTCAATTTACAATGTCAGTTTAAGAAATCACATCTTAATGAACTGATTTGTGCATCTGGGACATGCTTTTTTCCCGCTGCCATCACCACATTATACAGACTGCGGTCCCAATTTGTACAAACGCATTATTTCATTGTGTACACAAAGCCAGATGAGTATGATGTCAACATTGTTGCTATAGAAACAGCCCATGTATAACCCTGCCCCCCCCCCCCTTCTGCAGGCTGACCAGCTGATTCAGAGACTGAATTCCCTAGGCTAGCTCAACTGAACAATGAGGCTTGCTGCTGCTAAATGTGGACATCTGAATCGGACAAACAAACTGGCTTGTATTTCCTCAATACTTCCTAACTTACTCAAGGAAAGCAGGTGTGACTTCTACGAGTGCCTCAGGATAACTCTCATTCTGGCCATCACATCACATGCTTGTTTGTTTAAGCCAATCAACTACAGCAAGACTTCATTCTTTTTTGTGTAATTACCTGTGAAACTATATAACACGATTTCCTCAGTATTACAACAGCACTGATATAATAGAATGGTAATGATTATACAATCATATAACCATTGGGAATGCAGAACTTAGGGGTGTAATAAGTAACACAGACAATCGTCAACATTGACATCTTGTATGGAACAGAACTAACTATTATGCATGGAAGGAGTTCATGGGCTGCAGTTGTCTAGAAAATGGCCAGTCAAATACACTAATTATTCTTGACAGTGTTATGCAACTGATGATTGCTATATGTTAAGCTGCTTAAAATCTGGTCAGTAGAGAATGGTGATTTTTGCATGTCAGAGAACTGTGAAGATTTAATTTGTTGTGTACTGAAATGTATTTAATGAGATGTATCTAATGTATACCAAATGATAATTCTGTGTATTATTACACCAGAAATGAGCAAAAATGTTAAAAGATGTAAGATAATTGCCATGTTAGCTTGTAAGATAGTTTGATCTGTATGCATAAAATGAATGGTGTGCTGAGTAAAGAAAAATCTTTTTCACTTTTAACCCTCATCAGTTTTACATGCCCTGAGAGACAATATCATCTACACACATTATCACATTTAACAAGTTTCTTTTAATGAGACAACTTAAGAGAATGAGAGGATGCGTAATCCAACCTGAGTACACACACCATCTTCTATTCACATTTATGGTTTAGTAGCATAACATTGCAAATTGAATGACTGCAGAGTGAAATTTCCCCATTAGAGATCTGGCAATGCAATTATTGCAGAGAGCAAGTAGGCTACAGCACAAACAATGATCTATTATAGACATGGTTAAAGGAGAACTTCGGTGTAAAATGAAAATTGGCATGTTAAAACATCATACCGAGTTGGTATGTGTACTGAGGAGCAAAATTGATTTAGCCTGTTGCATTCAGAGTTTAACTATTTTATAGTTTGACCCAGAAGGCTAACAATGGAAGTGGTACGTGCCCTTAGACGAAGCATGACGACTACGCTATTTTTAAACCATTAAAACAGCTCGAAGAAACTCCACATTCCATTGGTAGTACAACAAAGGCTCTGGCATTCAAAACGAACCACTGAGAATATTGTAAATATACACAACGTTTATTTAAAAAGCTGTTCTTACATGCAGTTGTTTCTCGTTGCCGCCATGATGAAAGTCCAAACAAGTTGATTGTACTACCTCTCCTCCTATTCTTCCTGCTGGTTCGTGTTCGTCAATCGACTTGTGCAGACTTTCATCATGGCGGCGACGAGAAACTACAGCAAGGTACTGCTTGTCAAAACTGTTTTATTAATAAATGTTGTGTACACTTACAAAGTTCTCAGTGCCTCATTTTTAATGTCAGGGCCTTTGTTGTATTACCGATGGAGTGTGGAGTTTCTTCGAGCTGTTTTAATGGTTTAAAAATAGCGTAGCCGTCATGCTTTGTCTAAGGGCACCTACCACTTCCATTGTTAGCCTTCTGGGACAAACGATAAAAAATAGTTAAACTCTGAATGCAACAGGCTAAATCAATTTTGCTCCTCAGTACACATACCAACTCAGTATGATGTTTTAACATGCCAATTTTCATTTTACACCGAAGTTCTCCTTTAATGAAAGTGATCACTCCAGATCAGTGCAAACAATGAAATTAAATCTTCTGACACATTGACTAATTTTAAGACCACTGCTTTGTTGGCAATGTATAAAATAGTCCTTTAAATATTCCCAATGGACAGTGTGCTGAAGCACCAGACTTGATGGTGATGCACAGCTGTCTTAATACTGTAAAAAAAATTCACAGCAGTTCACTTCAACAGTGTTTTCTTTCCCTTAAACATTTTTCCAAGGCCTTTGCTGTCCAATATCTATCAGGTAGTTATATCACTTTTATTGCTCTATGATGTCAACCTGAAATTCCTTATATAGGAATACTTTGTGCTTTTGACATCTTTAGGCAATACATATTCAGTTACTCGTATTCATTATTAAAGAAGGGTAATGAGCTTGCGGTCATCTCGTCCTTGCCAAAGCATTTCCCCCTCAAAGTGAACCAGACCTTGTCTCCGTGCGCGCAGCAGGACACCAACTAATTTGTTAGAGATGGTAACATAATGCTCAAACAGTGTCCCGAACTCGACAGTTATCTTCCCGTTATGTTCACCGGAGCGGCCAATTTCCTTGATCACCCTGCACAGCTCCTCCACCTCTCTGCAGATGTGAGAGTGCGCGTCTTTGCCCCTCTGTTCAGTCTTGGAACCCTCTGGCGGTTTCCCATAGCCGTGTTGTTCGCGGTGACGTTGCACGGACACTGGAGTCTTGCCACGGCTGAAAGGATTGTGTTTTTGGTATTGCTGGTGTTTTGTAGACCACTTTTGCCAGTTCTCAGTTAAGCCTTTCACTGAAACCGCACAATCCTCGTCTCTGTTGTCATATTGCGCAGGTGCATCATTTGTTTCCATAGTGCCGCTTCCCCAGCTGTGCGTCTTACCGCGACCACATGCCATTTGTGTACTTTGTTTACATTTCTGGGAAAAAACGAACATTTCTGTCAGGTTATCAACCCTAACTTTACGACCAATCTAAGCTACACGGCTTTGCATCTTTGAAATGTCCCTAAGCACACTATTGTTCATGACGCAATTCCTTGGCATATAGTTTTTACTCAGAAAAAATAGTTATAACTTTATATAACACTATATAGCAGCTTCTTAGACCATACATGTTAGGACAGTAATTGTTTTGTTTTTAGTATCAATACTCGTAGGAGAATGTTTAGCACTATCTCTTCACCCGCAAGCTTACGAAAAGTGCATAAAAGGAAAAGGAATGCAGGCCTAAAGTCAAAGGCGCAAGTCAGCTGAACTTCTTTCTCCCTAGCCTCATCAATCTAATTTGGCGTTGCACGTCGCCTATAGTTACTTGCGCAGGCTACCAATCTCACAGGCATATTATACATATAAATACATTTCAAAATTACTCTACCTTTTCGGATATGTTGGTTTTCAAAAACTCCCTTGCCATGATGCCTTGCATGCCTTTACTGCTGTCCAGAGGCTACTCGATCGCTCTATGACTCAACCAAAGTGCGGGATACTTGGATACTTCTGGCATCAGGGTAAAGAGAGCGACGCTTTCGAGAGCCAATCACAACATATGGATAATGGTCACACAAGTGTAGTGGATCCAATCCTTGTCTCTAAAGTAACTGGCAAGATTTTCATGTAAATCAGCTTAAGGGATAGTCTAAATTTAGGTGATGATGCTTGTCGCTTGTTAAAAATAAAAATGACAAAGACCGATCATTTAATTTATGTTTTTTCTTCTGATAGTCTCCAGGTGGTACTTTATTATGTACAAGAGAAAGGTACTGCATATCGATATGTTAAATCACTTTTAAACGCGTATTTTGGAGGCAACTCTTTCATGCCAATAGACAGTTTAGGAACCTTTCTTGTGAACAGCAGTTCCTGGTAGGATGTATTTACAGTCACGCTCAAACATGGCGCTGCACTGTAGCAGAACATGCCGACAATATTTATTACATTTAGCCCATGATAATATAGATTTTAGACTACCGGTATGATCTAAATGATTTTTATTCACAGTCCTTCACTGTTGTGTTGTTGTTTCCTGTCCTATGAAGTGCCTTTTTGGTACTTTTGTAAAACTAGAAGTGATGTTTGCCTTCGGATGCATGTTATGGTGTACTGTAATGCAGATGTAACATGGAAGGGTTAGGTAATGTTCTAACCATTTTTATATATATATTTGTTCCCCTAGGAGATCAAGGCGTTGTTGTCTATTCAAGGAAAGCCATTTGACCCATCAGAGAATTTTAAAGAAACGGTCAGTTGGTTCAAATTTAGCGGCTATTAGAAATGAAGGTTATCTGAAATCTAGGCCACAGAAAGTAGAGAATTGGTGTATTGATAAGGTATGCGTTTTCAAATGGATTCTTTTGTTGTGCAATTTTTGTGTTGACAGTCTCCCTTCTTGCGATTGAATGGCTTGTCTGAGGATAACATACGAAACATAATGGGGAGAACAGTATGTGCTAAGTGAGTGAAATGTACGATTGTGTTGTTTAGAGTATTCTAAACATATTCTAAATATATATCTTGGAACATTTCTTTTGTAGTAGCACTTTGTGTGTGGTTACATTGTTTACTTCTGATTGTTTTATAGGTCAGCATTTGAATTATGGGGTCATGGAAAAACGACAGATGAGCTGAAATCATCTCTTCTAAAATATCCATCAGAAAGGATGGTATGTCGTTTGTGATGGCAACATATAGTCATACAAATTATGTATGGTAGTTTCTTGCATTCTGATGTTCTTTTGTGTCACTTTTCATGTAGTTGCCATTTCTTCAAGAGGAATCAACATACAAAATTAATGTTTACACCTTCAACAAGACATTGGTCTTCCAGGACAGAATAAAGAAAATTGATGTAAGTATGTCACATCATGTATCTGAGTTAATATTAGGCCATCTAGCCTCTTTCCAAATGACAGTCGTTATATACCTATGATGGTGTGTTTTCAACTGATGCGTTTGCAGTTCTGTGGTCTCACCAGTGTTGTTCAGTCTTGTTTGAAGGACTAACCTGTAATAATCATTTGCCATCAGGCTTTGAATTTCCTTCCTTTTAAAGGGAAAGTAAACCTGAAAGACCCAGATCACATCTTCTGTCTGCTGGAGGACTATGGCACTGACCCCAACAACATACCTGAGGAACCGTTCTACAGGTATTTTGGCAGATGGGTGAGTGTCATCAGTTATTAATTTACTCCCGTTACTGATTGTCTCACTTAAATCAATATTGGGTAGAGGAAAAACATGGCATGATTGCAGATTAATTTCACTCAGTAGCACTACAGTAGCCCCTATGTAGATACTCCTACTGTAGCAGATGTAACTTATGCTTCAGCACAGGGGTGTAGCCAGAAATCATAAATTGGATGGGCCCAGACAAAAAATCAGGTGGATCCAGCCTGAGAACACATAGGTTACTATTTTTACTAAAAGAGGCAATATCAGGCAAAAGGAACCTTCTGATTGGATGGGCCTGATTGACAGGGGAGGCCCCACCCACAGCTACGCCTACGTATGCAGCTCTCCACCATCATCTGCACTGTCTTCTGCTCTAAAGATGTCAAAGTCAAACATGACTCCAACATTAGGTTCAGGAATGTTATCTGAAATGTTAATTCACTATGAACGTTTTGTGCTACAGTAATTTTGGGGTGTTTTAAGTATTTAATGGTAACCTAACCTCATATATATCTCATATACAACCAATACAGTGGGTGCAGTGACAAGGACTATATATAATAGGTGCTCAAAGTGAATGTCCATGCTCAGAAACCGTGCATTTTGGACCAGCTGGAACAATGTGCAATTACCAATATCTTCTCTCTTCCTCAATCAAGCCAAAATGACAGTGTTTATTTTTAAAGTAAAATGCTCAAACTAGAATCTTCAACGTAGAATATTCAAAATATATGGTTCTCTGGTAATAAGTAAGGGGTAACATCCGACGAGGCGTGCATTATACAGTTTTAAGTCAACGAGGTGGAGCCTAAGAACTTCCCGACGCGAAGCGGAGGGAAGTTTGCTCCGCCAAGTTGACTTAAAACTGTATAATGCGCGCCTCGGAGGATGTTACCCCGCTTATGACCCGGTTAATGCCACTCAATTATGTAGAATGTATTTAAAATAATTCTCAATTAACTTAGGGTTAACTTAGACTCAGTTTCGCTACAATGTGGCCTACAATGTAGCCTAATATTTGTAACGTTAAGTAGAGCGCAACGCAGCCCTCAGTCACTAGCCAAATTGGTTGTCAAGGTTACCTTTTATTTGCTAAGGTGATTGCTACTGCTCATCAGGTGTTAGCTAGCTTGGATTGAGCAACGTGACACATGCAATACTTATTCCAAAACGTTGATTTATTTGTTATTTTCGGTTTACTATTTTTTTTAAGTTCATGGAAATTGAACTCGACATTGCCATTAATTGTGAAGTTTGACAGAGACGGTTACAGTAGGTACTTACATTCTATTGGGTATTGATATGGAATGGTGCTGAAGTTTTAAACTTTTTTGCCAGAACTACTTTCAAGGCGTGCATGATATACGATTTTACTGCATGCCTAGCAACCAATCAGAAAGCAGCACCACGTTCCAGAGGGTCATAATGTACATGAATTCTGGAATTCTGAGAGTGAGAATAGGGAAAGTGAATTTACTAACCAAATATTAGGTTGCTAGTAATTTATGTAGGTATCGTATTAAAGTAAATCAATCCCAATTGAAAAATAACAGATACCAAAAATGTGTTATATGTATAATATAAAAATACATTATTGTATATATCAAGGCAAAGATGCACTGCAGATGCAGATGCACTCCAGCCCACCACTCCAGTATTGAAGAACAATGACAGTAGTTGTACTTCATGCAAATACATTTCTTTCAAACCTTTTTTTCAAAAAGCTGTCCTAAAAGTAACTGCACACAGGTGTCACCTGCTTGCCTGTCATCCTCAGTCATTTAGATGGCTAGCAACCAGGCTTCCATTCATCTAGAAAGTGAAAGTGATTCCCATTTGTCTTTGTGACTACACAGCACACCACAGCACACGGTACACACAACGAAATTCAACCTCTGCATTTAACCCATCACACACACGTGAGCAGAGGGACGCTCTAGCAACGGCGGTACCATGCTCAGGGTACCTCAGTGGTGCTTTTGGCAGTTGGTGGATTTGAATCTTAGACCCTCTGGGCACAGGTCCGTCACCTTAGCTGGGTGCTGGGTACCAAACCTGCTACCCTTGTGTTACAGGTCCATTACCTTAACCACCAGGCCACCACTGCCCCATCTAGCACCTATTACCAGTGATGGGCCGTATGCCAGCCTAGCTCCCTTGCAAAAATTGTGTAGACGTTAGACAACAGTCTCTGAAAGCCCCACTACCCAGCTCTTCACCCTCTGAATCTCATAACACTGACGCCATCCCCCTCACTGGTATGTTACGTTTACATTATAAACAAAAAATCTAGGCTTACTTTTGAAATACAACAAAAGCATTATATGACATTATGTGAGGGAATATAATATGTGTGTGTATCCACTATCAAGCCATATCTTAGATAGCATACACATTACACAACCGCTACATTAAATGTACTTAAAGATAAGTCCACATATAGTGGTTTATTATCCCTTATGATCATTGACCAGTAGTTTGTCCTCAGATTGCAGATGGCCAGAGGGATCTAATCCGCTCTCACAGTGTGAAGAAGAGACACTTCATTGGGAACACCAGTATGGATGCAGGGCTGTCTTTCATCATGGCTAACCACGCCAGAGTCAAAGAGCATGACCTTGTCTACGACCCTTTCGTTGGAACAGGTGAGAAGTAAACCATGACTATAGTTAACCAGAACAACAGAATGTTTGGATGAAAGGTGAAACGTCTTCAAGTTTCAAAAAGAAGTCCAGTGATACAGTAGCCATTTCTTTTCGAATGCCTTATAACTTGAATTGAATAGTTTGGTTGAATAGTTGAATCGTTTGAATTAGGTTTGATTGTATCACCAGTTTTACCCCCTCTAATAGTGTTTGTAAGGCTTAGATGCAAAATGTAGTTGATAGCTGTCTAATAAGCTACTGATTTGGTCAGTACTGCAGAATAAACCCTTTCAGAGTGATTCAAGTTAAGTTTTTATTATTGTCCTTGGGGGAGGAAACTTGTCTTCTGCATTTTACCCATCTGGGGTGGAGGGTATGCACACATACACTCAGTGGAGCACACATACCCCAGAGCAGAGCTCTGCCATTAATTTACATGAATGGTACATTAATCCAGCGCCTGAGAGCGTGAGTCTGGCACAGTGCCTTGTGCCTGTGGCTGTGGATGTGGGAAGAGCGTTGTACCTGTCTGGCAATCACATCAGCCACCTTTTGGTAACTAGTCAAATTCCATAACCAGTATACCACAGATTCAAGACATGTATTTTTCCCCCACTTGTATGACCAGTCTTGGTGCATTTGACAAGGTTTTGAACGACATGGCAGACCACATTCTTCAGTTTGCAACCGGCCGGTCACTATCAGAGGCTGGGCTTACACTTATCACTTTCTATGGCTTCTGTGATTAGACTCCAGATTATATCAGTCTTCATCTGGTTCCATCCAGGAACTCATCTCAGCCACATCCTCCCAAGAATTTTCAGATTAAGTCATTAGGAGTCCATGATCTGATATGAAAGTGTGCACGTGAGTCTGTTATGTTGGCTGAGCCAGCACATGGCGAAACAGTATGTGGTGATGACGAGTTGATGGTCTGACCACTTTCTTGTAAATGGTGCTGACACTGAAATAGTTAGTCACTAGTGATAATTACATGCTACATGTACATAAAAACCCCACGAATATTCCTAGCGAATCCTGAGACTCACTGTCAACCCATCTTTAGTTGATTGCTTCAGATTCTTCTCCCTGAGCTGTTACTGCATTGTGAATTTTTACTTTTAAGTTCTAAAGTCATGTTTTTAAATAATGAACTAAAATGTTTAGCTTGGTGAATTGTCCTGCATTCCCAGCACTTTGGCATATGTGTGTTTTTGTGGTATATGACTTAATATGCAGTCCTACTGAAGCCAAAGGCAGACTGCCAGGTGTGAACAATAAAGCCATCTGTTTATCTATCTTTCTATCTGCCGAGCTGTCTCTTCATCAGTCACGTTGTGAAGTTATGCATAGTAAAAACCAAGGCGAACGGAGGGGTGTTTGTAGCGTGCAGTGTGCTCAGTACACTTGCCAGGCCTTATCACGAATGCCTTGCAGTCAGACGTATGGATGGTGTGAGATCTGCTGGCCAGATGTGATCTTTATGACCCAGCTCAGGAGAAGAACTGGGGATATACCGCATGTGTATATCTACTGGGCCCCCAAGTACAGCAAAAACAACCAGTGATGGATTCACACTCTCACTTACTGTAGGTAGCTTATGTGCTGTAGGAACAGACACACTGGTACCTGCAGCACTGAACTGCTACCACCCTTTAAGGGGAAGTGTCTGCCAAATGACGAAATCGTCAGTTTGTGTGTGTGGTGGCCTGTGCACGGGTTTGTTTATACGGACGCACACAAGTTTGTCTTTTTTTTTACCGCAACTTGTGCCAGCTACTTTCAAATACGGCCAAACCACTCTAATAAATTCTCATGGCTGATCAACAACATATTCAACAAATGGAAAAGCATGTTTTCAATATAAACACAGAGTTGTTTTAAAACCATTATGTATTTACATTACAGTTAGCTGGCTCACTTAGCTAAGATAACTTGCAGATAAGTGCATACAAATTATGCTTTCTTGCCAAGAGAAGCTCTTTTCTGTACTGCTACAGATATGGTCTGCCAGCCAAAAGTAAATGGTTGTCATAAGGAATATTTATTAGTGTTTTGAGTTGATGCTATTTGTTACTCCTTCTTCCAGGAAGTCTCCTGGTAGCATGTTGCCAGTTTGGAGCCTATGTGTGTGGGACAGACATCGATTACAACACCATCCACGGAGCAGGTGTGTGTTTATTTGATTTAAGTTTTTCGGAATTGTAAGATCGATTGAGTGTCATTTGTTAGGCCTGCATATCTCTTCCTTGAAATGTGTTTTAGATTTTTGCGCTTCTGAACTTGAATACAGGGAAATCCAGCCGGACGAATCAAAAATGGAGAGGGCCAGACGAAAACATCCGGGCGAACCTGCGCCAGTACGGGACAGAGAGGCAGTACGTGGATGTCCTGATATCAGATGCTTCCAAGTCCATCTGGAGGAGGGAGGCCCTATTTGATGCCATTATCACAGATCGTACGTTAACCCATATTGGGGTTTATTTTTCCCCCCATTCCCAACTTGATTTTCCTCCAGAGATTAAAAAAGGGTTGTGATTTCCCAATGGATTTGTCTCTGCTGTTGTTCTTCCCATTTTGTTAACAAGGAGCACAGACCCATTAATGTATCCTCTGATCATCTCTCTCTCTGTCCTCTGTTTTCTACTTCTGTCAGCTCCCTATGGGATCCGGGAATCCACGAGGAGAACAGGCTCCCATAAGGATATAATTAAGCCTCCAGAGGACTTGTGAGTTCATCACGCCTCTCCTTGTTTTCATAGGAAATGTTGTGAACGCCAGTGAGCTTCTGTAGTGGCACGTTCTTTGTAGATCAAACAGCAGAGGGCGCCATAGCTATTCTTTTGAAGTTAGGGCCATAAAAGCACCATCACTAAAAGGATGCACTGTTTTCATTTCTGTTCTTAACACTACTGAAACACCTGGTACAAAAGCAAACATCTGTAAGATGGTGTTCTACGTAATTAGTCTAACACATTTCTGGTCTAGCATTTGTCTATTTTCATCATGACCATAAGCTTGCAAGGTTTGTAAGCTTCTAAGAATCATGACAATAAGCTTGTGTGTGTGTGTGTGTGTGTGTGTGTGTTTGTTGGTGTGTGTGTGTGTGTGTTTTATTGCTCAGTGACTGTGGTGTGTGTTTCTTCCTCAGCTGTGGAGAGAGCCATGTCCCAGTGTCCATGGAGTACCGCCTGAGTGACATCTTCTCTGACCTCTTGAACTTCGCAGCGCATCATTTAGTAATGGGTGGCCGGCTAGTTTACTGGCTACCAATCTACAGACCAGAGTAAGTGGCATTAGCCTGACCAAACATGAGTCTACCTTCCTTTTAACAGTGAGCTGTGACCTCTTTACCCATGTAACAGTTCATCCAGTTATGAGACACAAGTGTTTAAGTTACAAATGTTGTAAGAACGATGCAGCTAGCTATTTATATTTGAGATCTCCAAACTTGGGCTTGAAGGAAGAATGAGGTGAAAAACTGACAGTGAATGTATGTGACCTGTGAGCGCATCACCAGAGCCGAATTCGGTTTAATCCGGTTCTATCCTGTTCTTTCCAGCTCTGCCAGCGCCAAGTCTTTATAGTAGAGCAGGTTAGGATATTCCAGGTTGGCTCTTGGTGTGTGTGTGTGTGTGTGTGTGTGTGTGTGTGTGTGTGTGTGTGTGTGTGTGTGTGCGTGTGCGTGTGTGTGTTTGTGTGTGTGGGGTTGTAGCTTCACGGGGAGTGCAGGTGTCCTGTGGTGGGATATTCCAGACAGCCTCCACCACAGGCCTGTCCAGGCAGCAGGCTGCCCACATATTAGAGGGCTGCTGTTGGAACCTCGGTAGAGGAGGCGAAGGAGGAGGAGGAGGAGAAGGTGGTGGAGGAGGAGGAGGAGAGGCAGCCGCTTCAAGCCTCTGATCTAAATTACAGTCCATAGAGTGTGTACAGTTCTTACATCATGTCTGTAACACACACACACAAGATACACAGACACAGACCACCGCCATAAAACGAATTTCCGTAGCAGTGGAGATGGGAGACCCGCGGGCAAGTGCTTGTTCTGCTTACTTGCTGACATCTGCTTTGAGGAAACAAAAAGCAACTCCTTAAGCAAAGCCTTACCGTATGCATCGTTGGCAAGAAAGCAAGCAACACTATACATGAGAGACTTTATGTGTACACTGAAAGAAGCTATACGTGTGTCTGACTAGTTGGCTTTTGGCAAGCTCAGTGATTTCCATACTGGTCTCCTTCTCACCCAAAGCACATTGGGTGAATAGTATTACTACATCTGTACAACCCTACCTTTTCTACCTTTGCCTTATATAAACAAAAAAATGGTGAAGGCTGAAGGCACACTATAGAGGAGCATAGCGGTGACTTCTGAAATTGGGAACACTGATGATGCGTTAGGTGGAAAGCATCACTTCGGCATTCATTATAGTGCAAGACTTCAAAGTTCTTCAGCCCCTGTGTGGGGTCTTACCTTTCTTTACCCTGAAAACCTACATGTACCATGAAAATATTATGATTGAAAGGTATGTAGGCTACCAGTAGGGTCAGCAGGTGATCCTAGTTTAGGCAGACAAAGCCATGTAGGTCTTAGGGCTCATTTCCACCAAACACTCTGCATGTACAGCGCGTGGCCGTTTTCTGTCCGTATTCGTTTAGAATGCACGTTAACAGATTAGACCATTTCCACCGCACGTGTGATCTGATCGTGAACGTATTCTGTCCCTATACAAACCTATTGTACATGGATACGCGCTGTACACGCTCAAGTCGGTGGAAATGAGGCCTAAGGCACTGAAGCTTTTGAGCTTATTGACAGACTTACTGGTAATGTTAATGCCCAGGTTAATTACTCAGCTTCGTGTTGAGATGACAGCATAGCCATGCTGACTAGCCATCATTATGGTTATTTTAACTTTCTCAGTCAAAAGTGAGTTGATGTAAATCGCTTTACACTGTTTTTTTTTTTTTTACAAAGGAATAAAAACACCATTTTTGACAGTATAGGGTTATTACTACTACATCTATGATGCCACTCTGTCTAAACATTGTTGTTCTTCTACCTCTGTGCTGGCAGTAGCCATGGCTAGAAGCATTATGTTCTCAGCTTCTCTGTATGTCCATACATCTGTCTGTGCATCTTGATCTTGTGAAAGTGAGATCTCAGGAACACCTCAGAGTGTGACCTTTACATTTGTTATGACTGTTCTATTGCACTCACGTCGGCTAGTTAGATTTTAGAGGTCAAAGGGTCAAAATCCAAGGTCACTGTGACCATGAAAGTGTTATTTTTTAACCTAGACCTCAATAAAGTTTTGAAGCATATACTTCAGTTCAGCGGGGAGGGGGCGGCTGGTCAAGGTCACTCTGACCACATTTCTGTCTCATTCTTGAGAGTGCAATATCTCAGCAACTTGAGGCTCATTTCTCAAATATGGTGTAAATGATCAGTTCAACTAAAAAGATCACCGCGTTGGACTTTTAGGTCAGATGTCAAAGGTCAATGGCAATATAACCTTAAACATATATAAACACAATAATTTAAGATTTTTTTTTTTTTTTTAATTTCTGCTAATTTGACCTAATCTTACCACCTTTGACTCAAAGATGAAGATGACCAGTTTGAAGGTCAAAGGTAAAGTAACAAGATGCCTTCTGAGGTTAGAGGTGGCTTCAAAAGAAAGATGGGTTCTGCTTTAGCAGGTTAACATGCTTACTCTTCAGTGGATAATATCTTGGCTGCTTGGACATATCAAAATGGTTAGTCTTGTATATTATTTTGCTTTTTGTGGTAGTTTTTGTGTGTTTTCAAAGGAAGTTCTTTCATGTAGCAACTTTAAACAGTCACACTTGTTTGTGTGTGTGTGTGTGTGTGTGTGTGTGTGTGTGTGTGTGTGTGTGTGTGTGTGTGTGTGTGTGTGTGTGTGTGTGTGTGTGTGTGTGTGTGTGTGTGTGCGCGCGCGCGAGTGTGGGCTTCCGGAAGGGCAACCTGACACTGGCGTGTTGAACGGCCCAGAAACTCTTCACCCCGTGCCGCAGCTACACTTGACCCCCCCAATCCCCCCCCCCCCCCCCACCCCCCCCCCCGGCCTATCGGCCCCCGACACATTCAGGGCACGGTGCCAGAAGAAATCCCGCAGTGACAAACTTAACGCACAGACTAAACACAGCACTCCCTCGCACCCCGACCCCAGCCTCGCCACAATCTCCGCCACCTTCACCCCCCATCACCGCCTCCACAGAACCCCATCCACCACCAACCCAGGGGCCTGCTTGTGTTCTCTCCACGGATGCTGGGTCTCACTGGTGTCCAGTTGCAGCTGACCCGAATGTGTGGAGTTCTGTTGACAGACAGACAGCTGTGATGTGGTGGCGTGGCGCTTCGTGACAGCCAAAGCTGTTGACGCAAGAAGGGGACTGTTTGTGTTGTAACATTGTAATCTGCATTATATTTTGAGGTTTACATCTGCACGCCAGGGGCTAAACTGGCAAAGCAAGGTGCTAGCAGAGTCATGACTGTAGGCTGTATAAAACAAACAATACAAGTCCACAACTGACAGAGTTGTAGCATGCTGTACTGTTCGTCCGTTTGAAAGAAACGGAATTGAAGGAATGAAGTTGTCTGCAAATAGCTTGAGCAGAGATGGAGACGTTAGTGGAGCGGACGACTAAATCTGCAGCCCATCAATGACTTCTTCAGCGGGCTGCTCCCAGTAAGGGAGCGTGTAAAGAGTTTTTCGTGATCCCTGCTCACACCTCTCTTGCCCACACCCAAATCTGCCATGGCCAAATCGTGCCACCTGGAAGATCTGAAAGGTCTGAAACTTCAAAAGCGGCGGTTTTATTGTCCAGCTACCGGCAGCCAAGCCATTTTACAGCTCAGCGGTGTTCTGTCCCGTTCTGTCCATGAGGGGGCGTACACCCTTCGCCGTGACTGCCTAGAGTCTAGTTGCCCTCTAACTTGGGGGTGTTGGCGTGGAGGGTTGGGGTGTGTGAGCTTTGACAGAGTGGCTCTGGAGAGGAAGATTGTGTAGCAACAAAGTTGTTTATAAACACTGGTGTCAGAGGAGAAGGGGATGACTGCCGCAGGAATCCGGGCCAGCGGTGCCACGCGGCCCTTTTAACAGCCACCAGTGGAAGCGGCGCCTGCCCGGGTCCCCTGACAGCGTGCACAGAGGCCTGGCGAATGAGGTCACCCTTCCGAGTCCCCTGCCACTGCCACTCTACCATCCAATTAGAGGGGGGCTTCCGTCGCTGCGAGACCTACTGCCGCGCCCGTCCCTCAAACACTCATACAAACACACACGCACACACACACACACACACACACACACATATATATACACACACACACGTATATACACACACACACACGTGTGCTCCTTCTCTCCACTCTGCGTTCCAACTCTGAGCTGGGCACTGTGGCTTCCTCTGCTCATTAGTTTATGTTCCCCGCTGCCTTTCTTAAGTTTTGCGGCGTGTTGCCGTTCAGTGCATTTAACATGTTCCGACCGCCACGTTCCTGTTTTCTAATGTCTCGGCTGCTCTTGACACGCTTGAGAGTTTGCTTTTCAACCAGTGCGAAAAAAAACGAATGAAAACTCTCTTTTTGTCTTTGTTTTTCTCTGTTCCTCGCTTTCTTGGTGATTGTTGCATATATACCCCCTGCAGTTTAAACTGGCTTGGAAAATGAAGGAGTTACAGTGGTGGCAAAGCTTACCTGTGGGGAACGCTCATCTTATACCACCGTACTTACTGCAGAAAACACTATTCGAAGTTCTCCATGAGTGTGATCGCCTAAATTGACTAAACCTTTCCTGTTTAGGTCTAAACCTTACCCAACACACACTCATCCCTCAAATACTTATACACACTCTACCTGAGGACCGAGCACCAGGGCCTCATTTGACACATTGTCCCCAAACACCCCCAACCCTTATGCACACACACACACACATACACACGAACACTGAAGATGATGAGGGAAAGTAAAGTCATAATTGGCATGTTAAATCTGGCTGTGCTGCTCATACGCAATACGGTGCAACATGCGCACATATTCCATGGTGCCCATGGCTACGGCGGGAACAAACAAAACGGGACGAAAAATCTGCCAGCAGCATCAGCTTAGCGTTTCTTCAAAACACTGGCCTACGTGTGCGTCACCTCGGCCTTTCGACAGGTTTCGTACCTCCGAAGTCTGGGCCACCCTAATGACAAGTTGACAGTCGTTGTATATTTGCTGCCTCTCTGCAGAGGCGGGAATGATTTGCCCCTCGCGTGTAGCTTGTGCAAGTCAAAACTGTGCCATACGGATGCTTCCCCCCATCTGGGAAACAAAGGAGGCTTAGTACACCAAAGCTCTGGGAAATGGCCGCTTCTTTATGGTTATGGCGGCTTCCCTGAGGAATCTGAGAAGGAGGGGAGGGGGGTGGTATCTGATGAGCTTTTCCCTTTCTTCAGCAGGAGCTTCTGGTGGTCGCCAGGCCTGGTTTTGGTCTAAGCTCTTTGTTTGATTGTTAATCTATATGGTCTCATACTTCAGTGCTCGGGGACCATACTGTTTACTGGAGATGCTCTGAGTGTGCTCCACTATGGTTGTCAGAAACCAGGGAACTAGGATACCTTTCAAACATAATCAGGCTGTCGCCTGCCCTCAAACACACACATATACACATAAACATGAAAAAAATATTCAAGCAAACATTGTGAAGATTGATAGTTGGAGAAGTGAGTGTTTGCGTTTTTGTGGAACCACTTGACAGTAATTAATGCATCCAGTGGCTTGCAGCGTAACAGTGTTTATAGGCTTGTTTAATACATTTCCTTCCTCAGATTTCGCTGTGGCAGGGAAGCCATAACATTAATTCAATTTGAGTTTATGAGTAAAGTATGCTTTTATTGTACCATTACTAAGTGAGACAGGAAACCCTACTTGCGGTGGTTGCGAGTCATACCCTGGTTTGTCACATGACTCAGTGGTGTCCCATGACCCTCGAGTCGTCTGGAAAACAGCGGTGTTATTGAAACGCGCTCTGCTCCGTTAGTCAGTGTCAAAATCTCCAACATAGAAACAAATCAACATTCACCTTTTTGTTTAAGGTCAGATGCCATTCTGTTTTGCTTGCAGTATCCTGTGTGGTTTTCCAGGGGACTTCTGAATTTGCTGTCGAGGAGTAGTACCAAGTAGGTGGCGGAGTGCCTAGCCAAAATAGGTTACCTTAGACAAAAAGGAGTAAACCTTCTAATAGTGTCATCTCTTGGCATCATTATCCCAGACAATTAAAGCCATAAGGCCCTTCTGTTGTAGGGTTTACCACTTGCTCTGAGTAAACATACCCAGGTATGTGACTGAACCCTCTTTTTAGAACACCCCTGGCTGACCTTAAGTGTGGCTATGCCTGTTCTGTGCAGGTACTGTGAGGAGATGATCCCCATGCACCCCTGTCTGAGTCTCATCAGCAACTGCGAGCAGGTCTTCTCCACACACACATCTCGAAGGCTCATCACCATGGAGAAGAAAAAAGAACCAGTGGTTTGTGTTAGTGCACTGAATGTGTTTTTATGTGTTTGTCTTTCATCTGTGTGTGTGTGTGTGTGTGTGTGTGTGTGTGTGTGTGTGTGTGTGTGTTTCCGTGTTCTCATGAGTATGTGTATGTCATGCCATTTTAAGTGTGTATCTGCCCATGTGTTAGGCTGTATGAGCGCATCTCATGTCTGTGTGTAGCTGGGTGGGTTGGAATGCTTCACATCACGATCAAAGAACCAGAGGTGTGTGTGTGTGTGTGTGTGTGTGTGTGTGTGTGTGTGTGTGTGTGTGTGTGTGTGTGTGTGTGTGTGTTTTGTCATATCAATCTCTGTGCAAGTGTGTGTCTGTGTGTCCTGTCGATATGTATGCATGTATCAGCATATCCAAGTGTGTCGGTGTGTGTGTTTTTAAGTGTATGTGTATGCATGTATGATTCATCTGTGTGTGTGTTTGGGTATGTAAGCTTGTGTGAGTGCATCTTTCAGTCCATCTGTGTGGCTAGTGGGGTAGGTTTTCTTCACATCACGTGAAGACTGGGATCCCCTCACATGATTTTGATTCATTTGTGTATTCCTGTGGTATGCGCATTGCACACAGGAGATTATGTTAGTTTATGCACGCCGTAACTGATGGTGTGTGCCTCAGAATATGTTTACTCTCTGTATGCAAGCATTTCACGTTTACAAGTGTTTCTGCGTGTGTGTGTGTGTGTGTGTGTGTGTGTGTTTTTGTGTCTGTGTGTGTGTCTGTGTGTCAGCAGGGCATAGCCTGTGTGATTGTGCACAGAAAAGTTACAGGGGGATTGTAGCTAATGCTTACACGCAAGGCTTGGGAGGAAACCCTACCATCTGGCTGCGGTTGACTCGCTTTTTTATACTACACTTTAATGACTTAATCACACATTGTATGGAAAATAATCCATCTTTTGGATTTGACAACCTACACCGCTTCACTTCAAAACCCCAAATTGTTCCCATAAAGGCCTGTGTGAATCATGTACGTGCTCAACACACACAAACACACAGACACTCTCTTTGTCACACACATATATACACAGAGACAGACAGACACACACACACACACCTATTAAACACACTGCTCCTGCTGCTGGTGATGACTGGCATGTGTCTGGAGCTTCATATTCTCTAGACCTGCACCACATTGGCTACACACAGACACACACACATTGTACCAAAGAAAACTGGGCCACTTTTTAAATTCTTATATTTTTTAAATCTTTGAGGCTGTCAAAAATGTTGGAGGGCACATTAAACACCTTTTCCACCATTAAAAGTTAGTTTATAGCAGGATCTGAAGTTTTCATAAAACTGTCAGAATTCAAAATGCAAATATGAAAAAGCATGTGCAAGTTTTTTTTCAAGGGCAGTTCTTTTTAAATGTCCATTGTGGTCATGCCCTTGCTTGCATGGTCAAAAACTATGATATCACTGCAAAGAGAACTGCATGAGTGTTAATATGCATGGTTTGTAATGGTGGTAGCCTCAGTGATTGAGGAACTATAATAATGTGAAAAGTGGGCCAGTTTTTTTTATCCACCCTGTGTGTGTATATATATATGTGTGTGTGTGTGTGAGTGTGTGTGAGTGTGTGTGAATGTGTGTGTGTGTGTGTGTGTGTGTGTGTGTTTGTATGTATGCCTTGTTTCCATAGCCGATCTCCCTCTTTCTCCCCTATCACTCCTCTGTGTCTTTCGGGGGTGGGGTGTGGGGGGGGGGGGGGGGGGGGGGGTGTTAAGCTTCAAATTAGAGCAGCTTCAGTTTTGGCTTGTGAAGAGACTGGTCTGTCAGGGGTTTCACCCTTTCAAGAGAGAGGGAGGAGAAAGACCAGCCCCTGCCTTTTGAATACTAGCTCAGCATTTGGCCCACCAAATATGATAAATGGATGTTTACCACAGACCCTCGCCTGTGTATCAGCGGTAGCCAGCACCGAGCCACTTGAGATGTTAAGTTTGTTTAAAGTGCCTCGAGACCCCTCTCTGCAGTCATCTTGTAATTTTGACATCAAGATAATCACGACTCCGCTCCCTGCGAGGACTGACATCGCCAAGTGGCCACTGTGCGATTTGGAGATTGCCAAGAGCCTACAAACAGCACTGTTCTGCTGCAGTTTTTAGAGTTTTCACCAAGCCCTAGTGCGGTCTTTGATTAGTAGTCTCTGATTATCTTCACGATGGTGCATATAGTATTGTTCAGTATAGAACATTTATGAAGATGTTGGTGTTGGTAGATGTCGGATATATTTAGATGTCAACAACAGTGACGTTAGCAGGCTGGCCCATAGGACATTAGCACACAGATCAGGTCAAGTCACAGAGCATGCTTCGTTTGTGTTAACTGGTGCAGATACAGAGAAGAGAAAAAAAAAACATTTTTCCTCCAGCACTGGACAGTAATAGTCATTATGGGAAATTTAAAGTAAGCTTTTACCGTAAGAGTGACTCTTAATGTCTAAAAACGAGTTGTCCTTTCAGGAGGGGAAAATTAATATTTAGAACTGTGCAAGATGGGCGTCAGCCAGCCGGGGCCTTTTCAAACAACACTCATCGCGCCCTTCGCCTCTGTCCCCATCTCTCCATTTCACTCTCGCCTGTGCCTCAGCTCAGAGCCCCTGTGTGCCCTTTCCTCGCCAGGCTTTGCCGTCATTACCCCCTCCCACACACACATGCCCACACACACACACCACCTCGTCCCACACACATGCCCACACACACACCACCTCGTCCCACACACATGCCCACACACACACCACCTCGTCCCACACACATACCCACACACACACACCACCCCCTTCCACAAACATGCCCACGCACACACCACCTCGTCCCACACACATGCCCACACACACACCACCTCGTCCCACACACATGCCCACACACACACCACCTCGTCCCACACACATACCCACACACACACACCACCCCCTTCCACAAACATGCCCACACACACACCACCTCGTCCCACACACATACTCACACACACACCACCTCTACCACCACCACCTCTCACACACACATGCCCACACACACACCACCTCGTCCCGCACACAGATGCCCACACACACACACCACCTCGTCCCACACACACACACCCACACACCACCTCTACCACCACCACCACCAACCACAACCTTTCTACCTCCAAGAGGAAAAAAACACACTTCTTTTGGATGGTCCTAATGATCGTCGGTCCTGCAAACTGTCTACAGACACTAACACTATTAGTAATTCCAATGTTGAAACTCTGTGTCTCATAAATGTTGGGGTTGGGAGTTGGGTTTGATGAAGGTGATAGGTTAGACAATTAATAAAATGGAACTGAACCACCTGTAAAGACTGTGGGTTGACTATCCAAATAAAGTGTTACCTCACTTCCTTCCAGGGCAACCGGTCAGATTTCACTAGCCTGGTAAACCAGCCCCTTGTACTTCATTTCATTTTGTACAGAGGGTCTGGAGCGGAGGCCGTGAGAAACAATTTCTTCCTGGAGGTGTGCACTCTGCTGAAGTTTAAAACAAGTGGCTCTGCCTTTACCCAATCGCTAACGTCTGGTCGTCACGTATGCAGTCAGCCTACCTACACACTACAATTCAAATGTGGCACACAAAGCCAGCCAGTCATGGCTCGCGAACACACCCTCTGTTCGCTGATGGGCTAGGAGTTGCTCAGTCCTCTTACATGACCTTCACCGGCCTCCGGTCCAGACCCTCTCTACAAAATGAACTAAAGTACGAGGGGCAGGTTTACCAGGCTAAGATTTCACCACATTCGGGTCACCATTTGTCCCACTTGATCATGATTCTTTCCTCCAACCTTGAGCTTGTTTGCTCCGTCACACGATGCCAGTCATCATTAGATGAAGTTGGTTTTACTTTAGTACATGTTAGTTGCATGCCTGTTGCCAGTTGAGCCAGCAACTCAACATCTTGTGCTATACACTGCTGCAGTCAAGAGCGTGACTAAATAGCAACGTAACGCTAATAAATCTCTGGGATTTGCCTGATAGCCCTGGAGGCAGTTCAAAGAGATGGATGGAAACCAAATTGCATCTAAAGGGAAGTCTGCAGGAAGCTTATCCATTGGAAAATCGCTTAGTGGTTTCCATCTTCGCCTGAAACATGGACCGGTTCATTTTGAGCCACAGCCAGGTGATGGTCTGGCTTCTTGCTCATTGTATTACCAGCCCCCTCATTTTACCTTCATTTAAAGGGCTTCAGATGTTGTCAGTTTAGTTGTCGAGTTTAGTTGTTGTTGCTGGTAGGTCCCATACATTGTGCATGAACACACAGGGTCACCTGTCAGGGAGAATGTCAGGGAGGTTGCAGTGATGTCTTGCAGCTCGTAATGTTGACTGACTCATCACCCACATCAGCTTGACCCTGCTGTAACTCTCATGTGTTTGGCTGTTGGTGAGTACCTGACAGTCTTGGCCCGGAAAGCAGCCAGTACTCCCTAACAGCTCGCAGCTCTCTTCACCAGAAAGGAAAATGTGAGGAGTGCTCAGCGCGAAACCGTTATTGCACAGTGCAGCAGGGGTGTGAATAGATGGTACACAGGAGTGCTTCAGACTGGAGTTGACAGAGGAGTTCTGAAAAAAAAAGTGTGTGTGAAGCTTGAGTGTAAAGGTAAAGAGAAAGAACTTACAACAGAGCGTGTTTGTTTGACCTCCACTGAGTGTGTCCTCTCCATGGCTCTCCGTGTCTTTCCTGTTGTATGGTGTCTGCCTTTTATTGTATGATACATCTGCCTTTTTGTCTCATTGCTAAACCTTCTCTTTGGACTGTCCTCCTCCCCACAGGAGGAAGATGCCCTGGCTTGCCTGACAGACCCACGCTATGGCCCCTATCAGGGGCTGGACTCCTTCAGAGAGAAGTACTTTAGTGGCCTTACCAAGAGAACTGGCCCAGTAGAGCCCAGAACACCACCTGACGGAAGAGAGTGATGTCTATGGCAATGGAGCTGAGGGTCCTGATTTCAGTAACATTGTGGTTTTATTGTTTAACATTACTGTATGTCACTAAGAGACTGGCAAAGAGGACACAAGAACAGCAGCTGATGGAAGGGAGTAATATGTTTGCCAATGTAGCAGAAGTTTCCCATTTTTACTCACATTTTTGTAAACATTATGATGCTTGAAATACTTATTTCCAATAAATGAATGTAAACTCACTGACTTCTAATCAAAAGTAATTACATTGAATTATAATTATAGTGATTATATCAGTAGTTGATGATGCCCCAGCACTTAGAGTGGCCTTTTACTGTGACTGACATTCGAAATATCAGGAAACAGATTCTGTTTGACATTAGATTAAGATGTCCTCCCCTGCAAGAGTTTGAGGCTTAAAAAAAAAATCAACTCTGTCCGGTTAAGCTGGGAGCCGTATGTGTGGTGCAGCAAAACGGATTCATGTGCCCTATAATGTCGGTGTGGGACATATGAGCACCAAGCTATTTGTTTTTGGCAGAGGGCTTCCGGGCTGTGGGGGGGAACACAGTTAAGGCTCATGGTTCTGTGTGCCAGCCCTCTGCAAATAAATATCCTTGTCAGGCCACAGCAGTGGGTAAATGCTTGGATGCACTGTGAAAGATTAGACGCCAAGGATGTTTTGCGGTCCGTTTGTCCCCGACTGATGTTTTGTTCTGTCTTTTGTTTCTGTCTGATGGAGTTACAGGAGTTGTGAAACGATGCAGGCACCTTGCCCTCAGGCAGCATCACCTCCTGTCCTGAATCGAATCTTCCAAAGCTAACGTTGGTCTGCAACGCTTGCCTGCTTTGTGTAAACAGTCTAGAATGCTCAAAGTGGAATATTCATTGAGCGGCCCATAAAACTAATAAGCATTTAAAAAAAAAAAAAAAAACACACCCAGGCCTTACCATATGCTACGCTATTTTTGCGTACAAACGCCTCTTCATTTGATGCAGATGGAGACTAAAAATATGGCTGCTTAATCCCCAACCGAGAAAAAAAAGAGAATTGTTTAGGCAAGGAGAGCACAAACAGCCCGTGCCTGCGACCAAATCCCAGGGCCTTCCCCAACTCCCAGCGCAACGCTCCCCCGCTCCCCCGCCGTTAGTCAGCAGCTTTTGTGTTTTCCGACCACAGTTTACATGCGGCCAGCTCGTTTTCATCTACTACGTCCCCAACCCAACTCTTTGTGTACGGAACGCTCTCCGTGTGTTTATCAGTTTGGGGGCTGGCCATCCCCAGCCATAATGTCCCAGAGAAGAAAAAGGGAAGCCTTCATCACAAAACTCTTGTGGTGTGTGTGTGTGTGTGTGTGTGTGTGTGTGTGTGTGTGTGTGTGTGTGTGCGCGTCATCTTGCGAAGCTGCAGCATCTGGTGTTGGCTTCCTGCTACACCTCCCCTGCGCCTAGTTATTCTTCCCCACCACACATGCCATGAAAAGCCCTCCCCTCGCCCCACTCCACCCCACCTCCACTCCCCAAAGCAGCACGCCCGCTCCATAGTCCTCACCCTTCGCGCCCACCACTCCCACTCCCAGTCCCTTTTCCCCTTCTCCCAACCCAGCCCCCTCTCTCCTCCCTCATCTCTATCCCGTGTAAACAAACAATTCTTGCAGAGGAACAGATGAGTCCTTCCAGCTTGTTATTTTTACTAGTCCCTTCATGGAAGGCTGCCACTGTGCAGTGATAAAACGTTCACTCACGCACTTCCAGAACGGCTGTGCCGCTGCAATTACGTGCGGGGGTCCCTTCTTCGCCGCGTGGCGCACTTGTCAAAATGCTGTCCAGACCCAGACGCGGCATGGCAGCACACAGCATGGTTTGTTTTTGTTTTGCTTGGACCAGCAGGTCAGGTAAGCTAAATAGAGAGTTTAGTCACGGGGAAGGCCCATTAAAACGATGCCGGATAAGTTTCCTTTATTGCACCGCAGGTGGATCAGATTTGGGAAACCTGGTTAGGTTTTTGTTTTGTTTTGATTTGATGTGCATCGACTCCTCTTTGTCACAGCCTCAATGGTACAGTCACATTCAGTTGTGCAGGAGCCTGGGTGGCCATACTGTGCATGTGTGCATCTCTGGCTCTCTGTCTCTCTTTCACTCTAGCTCTCTCTCTCTCTCTCTCTCTCTGTGTCTAGCGCTCTCACTCTGTCTAGTGCTCTCTCTCCCACTCTTTCTCTCTGCCTCTCCCTCCCCCCCTCCCCCTTGTGTGTGTGTGTGTGTGTGTGTGTGTGTGTGTGTGTGCCAAGGCAGGGTGTCCTCCCTTGGAGCCAGTCTCCTTGTGGGAGTTCCCGGGACAAGGCCAGCGATGTGGATCGCTGGGCCCTGATTGCTTTGTCCGTGTGAAAGTCTGCCTCCGAACTGCTGAGTCAGGCTTGGGCATGGCCACATGCGCGGCGGCTAACAATGCTAGCGCCACGCCGAGCCACGCAGCAGAACAGGGCTCTGGCGACTAGCAAGGCCATGGTCAACATTCCCCCCAAGGGTTTAGGGAGTTCTGCTCATTGGACAAACTAATTAATCCAGATGGGCCGGCTCCATGGTCAGATAATGCCCCGCATCTGTTTGAAGTGATTGACGACATGTGAGAGGGAGTTTGTCGGGGAGCTTACACAGTAGACACATGTACACTCTTTCTCTCACACACACACACACACACACACACTCACAGCCTTTCACACACTCTCATGTACACTCTTTCTCTCACACACACTCACACCCTGACTTATTCCGTGTTTCACTGAAGTATTTTCGTATGTGTTGCTGGCTTCAACTGTGTGTGGTATTTTTGCGTGCCTTGTTAGGATATGCTGTATGTAAGCCCAATCATGAAGGAGCACGGCTGCATGTATGTATCTATCTAGAATATGTAAGCTTGTGCTTAATGTCTGATTAAGCGTTCGATTGTTGTGTATGCGAACATGTGATCTTGCATGTCTGAGCAGGCATTGGATCTAAGTCCCGTGTGCACATGCATGTCTGCCTGTCTGCCTGCCTGTTTGTTTGTGCGCTCACATATGTGTAGCAGGTGTGCTGCACCTGTCTGCTGTCAGCCCCAGCACAAACACACACCTGCGCCTGCCCCCCCACTCCCCTCCCCTCCCCTCCTCTCCCCTCCCCTCTGCAACACTGACCCAGCTTTACCTTCGGCTCACCTCTCGGTAGCACTTCATAATCACTACTTACTAATAGGCATTTATGTTGCATTTCTTAACTCTTACTAAACACTTTGTTCATCATTTGGTAACCATTGCTTTTACACATTTTTTTCATCAGTAAATCACTTAATAATTATAAACATAATAACACTCATCTGTCTTTATGTCTGACTGTTTGTCTTTATGCTATCTGCTATCTATCAGCCTGCTGTCTGTCTGTCTGTCTGTCTGTCTGTCACCTTCTCTGTCTGCTTTAACATTTGTAGATATGTTTAGAAATGATTTAATAATGACAAATAGTGTAAAACCAGTGGTTACCAAATGATGAACAAATTATTAAGTAAGAGTTAAAAAATGCAAAACAAATGCTTATTGGAAAAGAGTTATTATAAATATATGCTACCCACCTCTCAGCTGAGCGTGCGGTCAGTAAGGCGAGATCGCCCACGTCAGGGCTGACAAGGCGGGGCGAGCTGGACGTGGTCCCGATGAAGCACCGAGGCAGATCACCACTCAGGACTCTGCCTCAGGGAGGGGGTGGCATATGTCTTCCCATGAAACCCAAGCCTGGTCAAGGACACCAGACACCTCGCACACTCACAAAGGACAGGCGCAGGGCTACGCTGTTCCCACCCTTACACGTAGAGAGCCGCAGGTGTGTGTGGAGGTGCTCCCTGTCAAGTGCCTGTGTTATGTCACATTCGTGTAGAAATCTCAGCTTACATCTCCATCATTCAAGGCATTGTTTGAAGTACTGTGAAGTCACAGTCATGTTTGAAGTACTTGTTGTTCATTTTGAAGTGGTATGTGTCTGTTAGTAAAGCTATAACCTCTGAGGGAAAAAATGGCACATTTGTAACTAGTTGCCTGTAAAATTCCATAATTCTGTGTAAAAAATAAATAAATAAATAAATGTTACAATCTTGGCAAAAATACATTTGACAGTATATTTCATGCGATGAAGAATTGACTACATTCTAATTGTCAGGGTTTAAAGTTTCTTCCCACAAGTGATTACGTTTGGGTTCATAAACAAAGGCTTATGCTGTAACAGTGGGCCTTTTTCTGTCTCACTGAAAATAAGATCAATTTTTGTGAACATTTAATTTCATATTGAAGTGGATAAGTCATCATGCAAGGATGGGATGCCTTTCCCACTCAAACGAAAAGCTAAAAGGATCAATGACCAAACAAATACAGGATGTACCCTGTTCAGTCCCTGCGGTAGCTCTCGTGTAATCGTCCCCACATTTTGAGAGCAGCACAACAAAAGTCAGGACGAGTGGTTCCAGTCGAGACTAAATGCCGCTAGATGACAGGCTTGAGTAGTTAATGATCCATCAAAATATTTTTCAAAAAATGAAAAAAAGCCCCCTTACTTCTTGCGTTGTTTCTTGAAGCCGTACGTTTGAGAAAGCCCAGATGAGCGTCAAAACACACACGACGTGCTCCTCAAGATAAACGCCAAACAAGTGGCTCTAGTCAGTGACCTGGAAGTGGAGGGTGTCAGTGACCGGTCTGTCCCGACACTCGAACCTTCCCCTCGCCCCCAGGGCTTATCGAAAGGCTCGTTCGGAGTGGCCTTGTTCAACCTCCGTATTATCGTTGCATAAGTGTCTTGCAGTCAAAAATTAGAGCGCTGTGTGCCGTGGGCCCTGATGACTAACGTGCCCAGAACTGCCCTTGTATAACACAGATGCGGCGTCGGAACCTTTCATGTTCTAGAATTCAGGGCATTGCCCCAACATTCCATCAGAGCTCTACGCACAGGCTGCATACACACACACACATACACACACACACACCCACACACACACACACAGGCATACATACACACACACACACACACAGAGGAGTTGGAGCCATATTTCCTCTCAGGGGGGAAGATGGGAGCGACGAGAGGCACAGGCACGAATTTATGAGAGGAAAAAGTCGGTATTCTCCGGGTGATCCGCACAATTAGCCCGCTCAGCATTTCTCTGTTAATGAGATGAACTACCGGACGGGTCCAGACCACCCTTTTTTAATGACTGCGGGATGCCAAGTGGGCAAATGTGGTGACTATGACACCATCGCCACATTGCACACGTCCCATTATGAAAAAGCACGGCTAAAAAAAGTGGTTACCGCTTGCAAAGTTAGTGGGGGGGCAGGGTTAGTGGGGGTGTTTGCACAATCCTTAAGCATGTTCACAGAACCGTTAGTTTAACTCCAAAGCAACAAACGCTTTTATCTCTGCTATGGCTCTCTGTTAATATTTTCAGGCCCACATGCTGTCATTAGGCCAAATTATGTTCACTGCTTGCCAAGCTATTGCATGCAGCTCCCCCTTATTAAAATGCTCTTGTGAAAAAGTCATCTTTGCGGGTTGAAATGAAATTTTTGTTGTCTTGGTGCAGAGGTATTTTGAGCAGGGAGGTGGCAAGGTTTGCACGTCAGCCTAGGGCCCCTCTGCACATAAAGAGAGAGAGGTGCTGTGTACCAGGGGGTGAGTAGAGGTGGTGGATAGGGTGGATGGGATGGGTGGTGTGTGTGTAGGGGGGTCGTCAGCAGACCCAAGCCTCTCATGGCTGCTTTACTCACTGGAATGCTCTGCCGATGGGGGTCTGCGTCGGCAGGGGCCAGGAAATGCGCACGCCAGCCCAGCATTGTTTTCCATTTTCCCGGACCCTCAAAGTCCCTCACCCCTATCCCGACGGGCAGATCTGTGCAGGTAAGCCCATGTGGCCCATGGCGGCATTGCCCTGCTCGACGCAGATTCACACCTGTCTGAGATGCGCAGGTGTGGGGGGAATGGAGTGGAAAGGGGAGGGGCGGGGCGGGGCGGGAGGGTATGGGGGGAAGGTGGTAAAGAGAGCCAAGCAGGCCCCTGTTTCTCCTGTTTCCGCGCCTTCTACAGCCAGTGCCCAGGCCAGCCCAACAGCGAGGCTGCCAGCGTTACACTGTGTCCTCCGTGAACTCCCACCGGCAGCTCCAGTCGTACCATCTGCACTGTCAAACATGCCCTGCCACATGGTCTACAAATGAGAGGGAAAACCATGTTCTGCTCTTTCTCATGGGCAGCCACACTTGGATTATGAAAGACTGGTTGTTTTTACACCTAAGGTTGATCTCCCAGAAGATGAGGCACATTAAAAAGGTCACAGGTAGTTAATGTGTATAGATCAATTATATAAATATAAAGGAGGTAAATAAATTTATATATATATAATTATATAAATATAATTATATATATATAAATATAAATCAATTCATTTTCACATATCCAAAAACATGTGCTTTGGTTTTTTAAATGCTGGACTGACCTGCAGGAGCCCCTATAATAACAGGTGTCCTGTGTCCCAGCCACTGGTGGAAACTACATGATCTCATGGGATTGCATAGAATAGCACGCCACTTCTTATTAAACATTTTTGTGTCATAAAAATACATTTTTGCATTTCGTGTGTCATACTACGCACTGTATGCTGATATGTAATTTGTTCATACAGAAGAATAACATGGCTATCAGTAACTTGTGGATAAGTTTTAACACGGAAAGACTTTGTAGAGATGGTTAGGGTTAGGCAGATGGTTATTCCCTTTGAATGCTTACAACCTGAACACATCACACAGGCTAACAACATTAGCCGTTAACTTACAGTCATTGGGAAAACTGCAAGGTATAACTGGCGGCATGAAATGAGACGTGAAAATGCAAAACAGCGTCGAAATAACATGCAAAAAGACTTAAGGAATTTGGTGTGACATTCTACACCTTTTGATTAAACCAGGCTGGTGGGAATCATAAACAGCAGCAGACAGCTTTCAGCTTATTTTAAGTGAATGTCCCCAACGCCACAAGCCACAGGATGACCACAGCACCCAGTGTGTTCCTTAAAAGCCTAGACTGACGTAGTGGAGAATTCGGACACTCTTTCCAACACCATGGGCAGTGTGTATTGTTTTATTCTATTACACCTCATAATATAAATATATTCATTATATATATTCATATATATATATATATATATATATATATATATATATATATATATATATATATATATATAAATTCAACATGAACACAGACATGACTATGGCATGTGCTGTGTAATTATTTGATATGTCTGTGTTGTTAAGTGCTCTGACCATGCTATTTCAAAGCTATTTCAAAGCTATTTGTTAGCTATTTAACAAAGTCTGTGTTAGGTGATTGGATGGGAGGTATTGATATTTTTGTGTGATGGAGGATTTGGTACCTGAGAGAGGGAAGATGAAATGCCTAAACCATCACAGGCAGCTTTCTTTAGTGTATTCTGAAAGGGGTATGTGAGCCCAGGTGTGGTAGAGCCATAAATTCTAGGATCTCTCTCTCTCTCTCTCTCTCTCTCTCTCACACACACACACACACACACACACAGTCTCTCTCTCCCTCTCTCTTTCTTTCTTCCTCTCCTTCTCTCTGTCTGTCTCTCCCTCCCTCTCTCTTTCAGTATATATTTTTTGTGATGCCGTTGGACCACCATTTCTGAGAATCCTCAGAAACCTCAAGGGTATAAAACTACCTAAACAGACTTTGTTATGACCAGGTTAACAAGTCTCTTTTATAACTGACGTCATTAAGCTGGCCACCAAAAAATCTGCTTATTTTTATCTTGGTGCAGTTCAACTCATATTAAATAATGTTGCCATGCAACACTATTGTTTTTCTGTAATGTCAATGGCAAATCAGCCTACCAAGATGTTAGCTTTTTCTTCTGTGCAGGCGTAATGTCTCAGTCAAGCTGAGAAAATAGCCTCAAACCATTAAATAGCTCTCCGCAGTATTTAGAGCATGGCTTTCCATAATGTTTATTTGTTTTTAATGCTGACTGAAGGGTGGTGGAAGGAACAATACAGAGGTAGGTAATTATTGGTTTGTATAGAACATTTTTATGGACAGCATAAACACAGCGCACTTTGTAAGATTCCGCAAGAAACCGCTTAGTACTTGCTCTTTTTGAAATACGACAGGTTACTGTGAGTTGCAAATGCATGCTGGATGTGAAAATGTTCTTCTAAATTGCCTCCATTAGTCAATGAAAGACAATAGGTGAAAAAATGAGCGAATAAGGAAAAGGCAAACAAAGTGATGTAAGTTTGTTAAATAGAAAAAGCCATGCCACAGTTGTGATTACTGGAGGAGTCTCCTTGCAGTACACATTCACTTAGCAAAATATAGGTAGCTGCAAAGTGTGTTTGTTTAGTTTCACTAAAACTAGCTCACAGGGCATTCATCAATACTAGAGACCACTGCGAAATTAATGAAAAAACCATGCAATGAGAATTGTTAAAGTAAACAACATATAGTAAAAGTATAATAAGGTAGTTCAACTTGAGATACTAAACTGGAAAGATTCAGTGTCTCTGTCTGTGCAAGTTTTGAATTTATGTGGCAGAAAATGCTGCGTGTAGACAGCTACCCCCACTAAAAAAACACACTGCATGTCAGGGAACAATAAATTCATCACTGTCAGTTTTTGCATTTACGTTTTTCAAACATCAAAACATTTACACCAGGCTTTTTGCCTTGAACGTTTGACAAGGGAATGCTAAATGGTCGGTCCAGGCCCAAAATGAACCCATTTAGCATGCCGCTAGTAATGTTAGTCAGTGTTCAGCTGCTCAATTCATTTAAGACTGTTCCGTGCGGTGAGCTCTGTCATGCTATTTCATCATTCAGTTTTTCATATGTCTGGATTCGAGTCGAGTATGGTTTGACAGTCTGTTGTCCAATACAAGTTGTCATCATAGCCAGTCCAACAATAAATCAGAGGAAATTTGATTCCCAATAAAAATGTCATCTCTTTGTGTTTTCACTTAGGTTTTGACAAGATGTCCGTCATAAGTGCACTTTAAAGTTTTGGCTTTAAAAGGCCTTTGGAGAGTTAAGAGCTCTGCAAAGATGGAAACACGCAGGCCTTTGGCTGTTTTTATTGCTGGCAGAAATGTTCAAAAGAAAATATAATGGAAATGTTTCTAAATGAAATCAAATCAAATAAAGTCACTTGCACATTTGGAGTGGGTGAACCAAAGTCCTGGGGGCCTGGATGTTTGGTTAAGGGTCGTAGTTTTTTTTTTTCAGCAGAGGAAAGAGCCAAATCAATTCCTCTCTCTTTCGGCAGCCCATTTACACTTACTTAGACTTCTGCCATCTGGGGGGCAGCAGTTTCGGCCTTGTCGCTTTGTTCTCATGAGCGATGCATCGAACCACACAGCTCTAGTTATATGTTGGCACTCCGCCCCTTCCCACTCCAGCCCGAACCACCATTCTTCTTTTTTCTTCACCTAAATGCATATTTAACTCCATCACAGTTTTGGAACACTTTGACCCAGGGGCCTTAAGAAGCAAACGTTTTCAGTTTTTTTTTTTTCATTTTTGAAGGGGCAAGAGAGCACAATTTCTCTACGAATTCCATAGAATGCACCTGTAGCTACCTAAAAAATATACAACCAGTCTCCATCAGGAGGTAAATGAGGACTTTTCAGTTTCACTTTATGTGCTATCCTCTACCATGGGGATCTAGAATAATGTCTCCTCTGTTAACCAGGACAGAACAGCATCCACTGGTGTTGGCAAGCTAGCGCTCTGTGAAACGCACATTTTGATTGAGTTAGAGCAAGATCCATTAAACATCAATGGGAGGTGAAATGGTTTTAGATGGTGGTGTTGGTCTGCTTTGAAAGGGCCTTCTCCTGATTTACGGAGTGTCTGGATCTGCCTTTATGGTTCTTAGCACCTCATCACCATCTCCCACATGGGGCCGTTAAGACGGAGCCTGGAACTCCACCAAGTGCACAGGCCGAGCTTTCTGTTGGTCGCGTGGTGTGTCAGACCACAGCCTGCTGGGATCAGGGTAGAGGTGCTTAAGCTGTTCTGTAAATGCGTCTGTGGCCGGTGACAAGAAGCACACATCCTTGTTTTGTTTGGACCAGTCTGGTGGCATCGCATGTGGTTTGTAAAATCTTGAAACAACTTAAGAAGGAAATTATTAGCAGTACTGTGGTACTATTTACCCTCACCCCCGATAGCTTGCAGTAATTGAAACAGCTCACATAACTTAAAGACTACATGTCTGATTTGCTTTAAATTTCCATACAAGGTAAAGAGTTGCCACGTCTCAGTCATCTCAGCTCTGAATTAGGATCCAGATGCTGAAATGTATTTCCCCTTTCTTTAACATTGTTAGAATGGGATGAGGACCTACGGTGACTTGCCTGCTGTTGTTGATGATGTATGTTGCAAGCACACACCATTCTCTTTCTGGACCACTCTTAATCCAGACAGTGTTTTTTGGCACACCTTTCATGGAGAAAAACATTCAGAAAGACTGGGGGGAATTTGTTTTGTTTGTTTGCTAGCAAAATAACAAGACAGACAGTCCTGTATTGCTCGACCCACCAGGCAGCCATGTCTGGAGGCATCGTAGCCAAATCAGGGCCAGACCTGGGTCCTGGGTCCTGGGTCCTGGGTCCTGGGTCCTGGGTCCTGGGTCCTGGGTCCTGGGTCCTGGGTCCTGGGTCCTGGGTCCTGGGTCCTGGGTCCGTCTGGACTACGGGCTTTCAAAAGTCACAACTGTAGCTCACCAGTGCGCGTGCACTTGCCCCCACCTCCCCTCCACACAAAGAACCATAAGAGTAATGAAACCACTCCAAAAAAGGGGGCTATAATAAAAAGCAGGCACTCGCATACTATAAGCAGGCAAAGGTAGCGTTTTATACCTTGCCAGTGTTTCCCCTGAAGTGGGGCTGGGGAATGTTGCATTATAAGGAACGAATTAAAGCTTGGACATTGGGTGCAGTGGGGTAGCGAGCGGCTCTTCGGGAGCCTGCCTTTGGTAAACCTGGTCTCATTTAGACATATTCTTGCAATATAGTCACAGAAAGTACTCAGTGCTCTGCTCTCAACAGTAACATTACTAAAAAAAAGAAAATGTTTTGTTCAGAAAAAGGCCTTTGATGGAGAGGAGCTGGGAAGATCTGTCTAGAAAACTGTCTTGAAAAAAAAAAACATCTTGCTGGTGCTGCTGGGTAGGCATTGCCCGTTAAATCAAATTTCAAACTAAGAGGCTGGTTTGGAAGAGGAGAAAAACATGTATCTTTACTGTATGATGTACCACATAATGATACAGACCTGTTTCAGACATACAACCTTTATGTACCCAAATAGAAGAAAACATTTCAGCATGTTTAAAGCTTCTACTGACGTGATAAATGTAGCCAAGGTTAACGAACACCTTTTAAAAAGTAACAATAGCATCCAAGCATACCCTCATTGTCCTTTGAATTATTGTTGACCTTGACTGACACAAATAGATTATAATTGAGTTCTCAGGTTATTTATTGCACGTTAAATCTCAGGAGTTGCAAACTCAACCTCACCTCATTTTTCCTCTCTTTTAACTCTCTGCGATTGTCTGCCGAGTGTGCTCAGGCAGATGTAACGCTTGTTAGGGATCTCCACTGCCTGGACTTCAGAGTCTTGGCTCAGCACCCACTCGTTGGCCAGCGTTAAAAAGAATAATATAAATTACAATTCAGGACTTTGGCAATTTTAATTTTTTTTTATGTCAAAGGAGTCAAGCTCCAGTCTAACAAGATGTGTTCATGTAATTTATTAAAGGATTTTTTTAGCTTTGGTTTTTTCTTTCAAAATTATATTAATTTCACACTGAAACATTGATGAAAAGGATTTCAATAACTAGGAACGGTACTAAGAGGCACAAAGTAAACTTTGGATACCTTTTTTATTGCAATTATTTTTTAGCTATATTTTGATTTCATTCTGTTGATAAATGCTGCATTTGCTATTAGAATTTCCCTGTGAACTTCACACTTGGCATACTGACCACATACACATGATTTAAATGGGAAGAGAACAGAAAACCAAACAAACCTACAAATTGATCACATATGGACAGAAGGTGAGTCATGTTACCAAAACTTGTTTAGTGTGAAATGGAGAAAAACACATTGTGCTACAGTACTTCTTATGTGCTACTTACCTTTCCCTCTAATATTTAGGCTTACAACTTACCGTACATTTGTGGCTCACCACACCTGGTTGGGAACCGGTTTGGGACATATGTCTAAAGGAAAATGTAAAAGTAGTTTAGATAAATATCACCTCGGTCCTCACCTCTCTTGGGTTTTTTGCTCAAGTTTCAGGGTTTCGGGGTGAGTTTGTTCTGCCATGCTTATGCAGCTGTTGCTGGGCAGGAATGACAGGGGATTATGTTTATCTTTTTTTTTTAAATGTTTCATTTCATTAAATAAAATGTTCAGTGAGAAGTACGGAGTTTGTACGTTTTGATTACATTGCAAAATGTTGTTTATGGTTTACATAAAGTGAAGGATTTCTTGCTTGTAAATTAAATATTAAAATTGTAAAATAGTTGCTTTTTATTTATTTTGTAATGAGAACCCACTCAATACAGAATAGAAGTGACTAAATAAAGAATATTTAATGTCCCTTACAACTTCCAAGGAACAGTGAGATATCTACAAACATTTATCTTACTTACTGTTTAAGTTATACTGACTGAGTTATTGTCATGTAAATCTGTGAGTAAGTAACGTGTTGGTTTTTATAGAGTAAGAGATTAAATAACAGAAGAATTAAATAAGTAAATGTTGTTGTTACTTCATGTCAGAGTTGTGTGTGTGTGTGTGTGTGTGTGTGTGTGTGTGTGTGTGTGTGTGTGTGTGTGTGTGTGTGTGTGTGTGTGAGTGTGTGTGTGTGTGTGTGTGTGTGTGTGTGCTTGTATTAGTGATTTATGGGGACACACACTTGTAGGTGGGGGTGCAGTGGGTTAAGGGGAGGTGGGCTTTCATGAAGCCCTCATGATGTACTATCATAAAATCACCCTCCCCATTAAAAGCCCTCTTATTCCTATCTGCCCACCTAAGATGGAGTCCCCCCACATCCATCTGTGTGTCATTATCAGCACAATCTACATAGCTTTTATTGCTCTGATACGTAGGCTTCTATAAACCATGAGTAGACTTTTCCTCTACACAGTCCTGTAGAAACATCTAAGCACTTACTTTTTCACTTCGGAATACTACTGTATTTTAATCATTTGATAACTCACTGCTGCCAGTCAATATTTGTAGTGCTAGTTTTTTTAACCTAATGGCTTCTGGTGCATTATCACCATAGTGCTCAAGAAAAACTGTACACCTACTGTACTGAAGCAGCCCAGGTTTCTTCTCCGCTGCCCAGTAAACCACACCTGAATACTTCCCCACAGCACCGCAGCATGTGGTGTTTTAGGAGCCGTGCTGTCAAAAAACAGGAGGCGACGTGATCAGGTATGGATTTGGTTTATAGCTGTGACTAATCTGGTCGTTATCACTGCCTTTATCATATCTACAACTTATAAATCTCCCTTCTGTGGACCTCAGGCACTCAGCAGGGTTTCACGCCCAGGTCTGGTCTGTGGAGACGGCAGGATGTGTGCTAAAGAGGCCATGTCTGTGCTTTATGAACTGGACCATGCACCTCTCCTCTAACAAGCCTTGACAGACTTCCTTCAAGTCCATCCAAAGCCTGGAATTCTCCTAAATTATGATAACTGTGTATGATTTTGGTCTCACCTTTTTCTTTTTCTTTTTCTTTTTTTTCAGTTTTTTTTTTGGTCTCGTTTGCACATGAAGGAGAGGAATGACTCCCTCCACGCAGGATTTCTTGAGCCTGTGTCCAGCAGCATGTGAAGTAATTTCCCTTTGAGGTGATTCATGGTCAGTACATAGCATTTCGTACACGAGGGCCTGGTCAAAGTTTATTTCATGGAATAACTTTGCACTTAGGCGCACACCCAGGCTCTCGCTTCTAAGAAAAACCTGTTCACTGATTGATCACAATCCTATGTATAGGCACTCCTTTACTGACACCTATCCATTCACATCACTTTTTTTCACATCGCTTTTTTTTTACATCGCTTCCAAACCTGTGGCCATCAGCATCTGTCTCCTGTCAAAGCCTTCACCTTCCAGAACCTTCTCCCATTCATATCGATCTCTCACTAAAGAGGCTATTGTGTTGTCTGACATGATACAGTTAGGGAGCTGCAGACCTTTTCGAGAGGAGCCCGGGTTTCTCTCTGTGTGTGCTGGCTATTGAGTCTGTGGACTGCAGGAATGTGGAGGCTAGAAGTGACGGGGCTTTTTAAGCTTCCAAGGCCTCCTTTGATGTCCCCCTCTGTTTCTCTGGGGAGTTGAAAGGGTAACGTGAGAACCAAAGGGAGCACAATGCGGCCCTCACCTGTGCCCTTTGAAGATCGAAGAGGGCCAAGTAGTCCCAGGACATCTCCATCATTAGAGCCACGCACTAAAAGAAAAAGGGAAGAGAAAAAAACAAAAAAAAGAAAGAAACATGCACACACAAACACTCACATGAAGCGCCTCTGTCTCATCTTTTTTGGGGGAAGGTGGGTAGGGTGGAGGGGTGGATGGGTGGGGGTGTTGTTTTGAGAGCACTCATCAAACTACTCCAGTGGGGCTTTGTGCGTAAGTGCACGGCGCTGCTCTGGTTACAGCGCCCCTTGTTCGGCGCGGAATGGATGACATCCAGCTCGGTGGCCGGGTCAGGCTCCATCACTCAAGCTGCGGTGTGCCATTGAAGCCCCAGAGTTCACGTCCCGCTTAGGGCCAGCTCATCCCAGGCCATCTCTCTGCCCCCCCCCCCCCCCCCCCCCCCCTCTGCCGGTCCGTCAACACCCTCTGTGAAGGAATTAGTCCGGCTCAACGCAACACAGTTTCCTTACTTGATCAGTTTTCTATGCCCTCAGCGCAGGCACCTGACAATACAGCTCAGCTCACCGTAATCCACAACGGAAGAAAGAAAGGGCTGCATTTTATTGGGTAGCAGACAAGCGCAGCTTATAGCAACAGTGTATTGCTGTATGATGGCCACGCAAGGAAGTTTCCAGATATACGACTAGAAAAGCACTCAGAGAACACAGACCTCTGCCAGGGCAGCTCAGATCACCACCAAAATCGAGTCACTTTTAAGTTAGGCCATTTTTTACCTACCCTGAAGATTTCATCAAAATCCATCCATAACTTTTTGAGTTATGTTGCTAACTAACAAACTAACAAACAGACAAACGCCGATGATTGCATAACATCCACTGGCGGAGGTAATAATGGGTGGTTTAATCAGAGACAATCAGAGTAACACTGAATGAAGGAGCACAAAAGATGTGGTCAGCAAAGAATTCATAGTCCAACACTCAGTGTCCATTACCGAATGAAGGTAAAGAGAAAGGGCCTTCCCTGACCAATCCTTCCACTCAGTTGGCCACAGGAGGGAGTTGGTGGTTCAGCATCTCCCCTGTCACCCACCACCCCCCCACCCCCACCCTCAAAACACCCACACCCCGACTCTCTCTCTCTTTGCAGGAGTAATAACTCATCCACAGCCCTGAGAGCCATCCTTCATCCTCTCACAACCAGCTCTCTGGAAGTAGAGTAATAGAACCTAATCAGATGTTTGGCATTCTTGAAGGTTTCACATTGAGGGCAGCAGCGGCTCCACGGAGAGCAGCAGTGATGGAGATTAGCACAGAGAAGCCCACAGACACACAGGGCCATCTCTGGATGCAGACAGCTGAACAAGATACGTGGTAAGGTCAGCGGCGGGTCATCATGGATGGGAAAGATGAGTGATTCGGTATGAGCCAATGCCCACATACAGATCCGTTACAATTAGTTTAGACACACACACACACACACACACACACACACACACACACACACACACACACACACACACACTGACTAATCTTTACAAACAAAACAGTTCCTGTAGATAAACAGATATGCATACATTCCCACACACTCACATAATTACACATGTACCAGTGAGATGACTCACACACACATGCCCACACACACACACACACACACACACACACACACACACACACACATACACACACACACACACACACACACACACACACACATACACACACACATGCACCCACACGCACACACACACACAGACCAGTCAGTAGAAACAGTTCATTGTCAGTGCTAGAAGGTGCTGATGGTTTCCATCCCTATGTCAGAGGGTCACAGAGGACCTTGTCTGAAACACAATAGGCCTTACACCTGCCTAAGATACCAGAGCATCAAATATTCATCTGTGCTCATACACACACACACACACACACACACACACACACACACACACACACATACACACACACACACACATTGAGAAAGAGGAAGAGAGAGAGAAAGAGATAGAGATAGAGAGAGATAGAGAGAGAGAGAGAGAGAGATAGACACATGCGCCTGCGCGCACACACACACACACACACACACACGGACAGAGAGAGGGACAGAGACAGAGGTTGGATAGTCTTCTCTGCTCACTCACACATTCAGACGTTGGCTCTCAGTTTTGCTGTGTGACAGTTTCAAACATTCGCTTAGAAGAGTCATCACTGGCTTCTGGGAAACGGATGACCATTTGTCCTTTGCGAGGACTGGAAATCAAACATTTCCAATCTCGCAGTCCTAACAGAGGTGTATTTCTGCACCTATCTATCTCGGCGCTGACAGAAACAGACACACAACGCCTCGCTGTCATGTCTGCTGTCTGGGGATAATAATAACCACATTAATCTGCACAGCTCTCCCTTTATCTCCCATGACTCCCGGCTGTGACCTCCACGCCCTCAGGGATGACAGTCGTCCTGTGCCCCAGGGGCCACTCCCTCTACCCCCCACACCCTCATCCCTTCTACCACTACTACCAGTCCCGACCACCCCTCGCCCCTCTTCCCCCTGCCCACGGTTCGGTTCCACCGTAGGGGGCCCACCTCTGAGTGGCTCGGAGCCCCTGGCTGGGTGACAGGCAGGGCTGAAGAGCCACGGGCTCCACGGGCTCCGGCACCGGCTCCAGCCCCAGCCTGCCTCTCTGGCTGCCCAGCCTGAACCAACACGGCCCTAATCCTCGGGATCACCTTCCCCTGCTGGGCCACAGACGCGGATCAGCGCTGACAGAGCTCCAGGAATCCCCACGTTTAATCTCTTGTGGGTGAGTGTGTGGGTGGGTGGATGGGTGGGGGGGCTCTGCACAGCCAAGCAGCCGCCACTGCCACCGCTGCAGCAGCCGTACAGGGCTACAGGGTACACGTAATTACGCCGGCTGCTTTTCCGGGACTGTCCACCCAACATGTCTAAGGGACAAGTGTGTGTCGATGTGTGTGTGTGTTTCTGTGTGTGTGCGTGTGTGGATGTGTGTGTGTTTGTGTGTGTGTTTGTGTGTGTGTGTGTGTGTGTGTGTGTAAGTGTGTTTGTGTGTGTAAGTGTGTGTGTGTGTGTGTGTGTGTGTGTGTGTGTGTGTGTGTGTGTGTGTGTGTGTGTGTGTGTGTGTGTGTGGTGTTTTTAGTTTTATCTTTGTTTGTGCTTGGAGCTAAGTAGATAAAAGCACCTAACATACGTTACACATGGGTCATGTGCACATCTTCAGATCTTTGGATGTGGGTGAAGGGAAATGAGACTTTTGGGGGGAGAGAGAAAGAGGCACAGAGAGAGAGAGAGAGAGAGAGAGAGAGAGAGGGAGGGAGAAAGAGAGAGAAGTGCATGGGAACATTTCCAAAATAGCAGACATTCTGCTTGTGACCTCTCTTCTGGGTGATCCTGCTTCCTCCGTGTGTGCAGCTCCACACCTCCACCTCCTCCTCCTCCTCCTCCTCCTGTTCCATACACAGAAGGGGGTGAGGGGTGTGACTATCAGTGCCCCCTTGCCCCTTTGCCACGTCCCATGCAGACTCAAACAAGGGCGCCTTTGCCCTTTGCTCTGCTCAGCACCGAGGGGGCATTCCAGAACATTCTCTCGCGCCCGAAATGCTCTTGATCCTCATCCATGTCCGATCAAGACTGTGCCATGCCGGATAGACATGCCTCCCAAAAACCCAACACCTGATACTAATCCCTGGGACTGGATACAAAGAGAGATTCATCCTTCTGTGTGTGTGTGTGTGTGTGTGTGTGTGTGTGTGTGTGTGTGTGTGTGTGTGTGTGTGTGTGGCTTGCTCTCTTTCCTTCACTTTCTTCCTCTCTCTCCCTCTCTCATTCTCTCTCTCTCTCTCTCTCTCACTCTTTCTCAATCCCTCTCCCTCTCTCACTCTCTCTGTCTCTGTCTCTATCTCTCTCTCTCTCCCTCCCTCCCTCTCTCTCTCTCCCTCCCTCCTCTCTCTCTCTCTCTCTCTCTCTCTCTCTCTCTCTCTCTCTCTCACTTTCTCTCTGCCCTTTTCCTTTCACACACATTCACATGGACAGACACAGCGTTGGAGCCCTTAAATACCCTTTCCCTACATTTTCTTCATTGGACCCCTGTGTTTTTTTTTCTGAACGGTCAGACATCTCGTATGTCATTTTGTTCGACAACTGAGCCTCTTCTCTGTTGTTTGTGGCCTTTCATCTCCTGAGACACACTTCAAATGTTTAACTTCAGTCTAGTTCAGTCACCTTGACCAACGCTGAACCCCTAACTGTCAAAGGCACTCTAAATGGCAAAATTAGGGCAGGAGGGGGCAACAGGGATCAGTTTGGCCAGACTGCACTAACAGGTGCCGTTAATCAGGCAACTGTGAAAGCCAACAGGAGCCACAATGGAGCCTCCTCCCCCTCTCCTCCTCTCCCTCTCCTCCTCCTCCTCCTCCTCCTCCTCCTCATCAAACGCCATTGCCTTCAGTAGCTGCTTGACAATGATAAAAGATGCACATCTGCACAGTTTCACCACCCTGCCCCAAGTCAGAGGATGAATTACGGATGGGGAGTATTTAGTAGCCATGTTGATTTAAACGCGCAAGTGATGGCTCTGCCTTTTCTCCTCCGAGAGATGGGAACACTTGTCCTGGCCCGTGGTGTTGAGAGGGGTCTCCCATAACCTGCTGACTGGTAGGAATCGTAAGCCCAACTCACAGTACAGGAATGCAGTGACTCCAAGATGGATAATGAAAGGAATGCCAGAGAGAGAGATGGGATTGATGTGAAGGGGGTATGTGTTATTCCAATAGCCCTCTCTCTTTCTTGCAGAGTGGTTAACCCTAGCTTCATACTTTCACAGTCGAGGTTCACTGGGCCTGAAAACATCAAACCAAGCTGCTGGACTAACACAGGCCTTCATGCATCACCACCAATGGCTGCATTCTTGTCCGAGGGGAGCTGAAGGCTTCAGGGAGGACGGTTCTGACTGAACGCATCGGGAAATTCATTAAAGGAGAAGATGACACGACAGTTCGTGGAAACAGACACAAGGACAACTCGTGCTGTCACTTTTTTCACGAACATGAGACTGACTAAAAACTTGATTCAACTCAGAGTTGCTTGCTTGCTATTTCTAGGGTGGGGTGGTTTAACTGCAACAAGGCAGAGATAGGTTATTGGCCATTATTTATAACAATGGCTGCACAAAAACAGGTTTATGATCTTTTTGTCCTCCTTTTGTAAGTTGCTTCGGGTAAAAGCATCTGCTAAATAATGTAATGTAATGTAATGACCTCTGAGTTGAGGATACAGCAATGATGTTACTCTCTGTCTCTCACCTTTACCCCCTTTCATTACTGCTCATACTATTTACTCACCCTGAGCGTTTGAGGCTGCTGCCATTTTGACACCCAAGGCAGTCTGTGTCTTAGGACGGCGCTCATCTGTCCGTACACCTCTGTTTGTCTTACTGCTCCCTCCAAACCCTAAACCCCCACCTCCACAACACAACCATCTCGTGGCCCCACCACCCCTGGTGCCCCGCGGTTAATTGGATTCAGTCGGGGGATTGTTGACGGGGAGGAGAGAGTGTGGCTGCATTGTTATCAGAGGGCCCCCAGGAGCAGCAGAGCCCTCTGATAAACTCCAACCCCTCCATTCCACTGCTCTCCTGAGAGCGACCTCTCTCTCTCCCTCTCTCTCTCTCTCTCTCTCTCTCTCTCTCTCTCTCTCTCTCTCTCTCTCTCTCTCTTAAGGTGATGATACATGGAGCAACTTTTTGAGCAATGTTGCTGGGCAATAGCATAAAAGGCTCCTATCATTCTGATTGGATGAAGTTCTGTAAACGTAAGTTAATTGTGTGGCCTAGCATCAGTAGGAAAGTCCCCAAACAGCATCTGTTAGTAACGTTGCAACAACAAAATTAGAAGCAGGCCTGCCAAACTCTAACATATATCCATATGCAAACATATAAACAGGCATTCTCCAAACACTTGTGTGTCTGAATGAGAGTTCAGAGAAGAGCTTTATTTACAAGGTCAATTTCTAACTATCCTTGCAGAGAGTCTGGATCTGTTAGAAGAAAAAACACCAGATTGCTATCAGTTTATGAGGCGCTGTCCTTTCCCTTAAAAGTCCGGGCGTAAGAGGGACAGGGAGGAGACAAGAAGAGAAAACAAACGTGTGTCCTTGTGTATGTTTGTGCGTGCTTTACCTTGGCGGTAAATTAGGCTTTGGCAGTTTTATAAAGTGCACTGCACTTTAGAAAAAGTGCTGTAAATCTGTTTTATTTGCTGTTTGCACGGGTCACACTTCTCTTAGCCTTTGACCTCTTTTACCAGGCAAATATTGTCCAGTTTAGGGTCGTCCTGGGCAGCAGTACAAGCTTTGTGTTGGACTCAGCTGTGTGTCATATCCCCCCCGACCCAGGCCTGTGTTTCCCTTCACTCAGGTCTCATGCTTCACGTCAATAGCTGTAGCCCTTCTGAGCAAGCCATCTCTCCAGCCCCTTCACATGTCTTTGATGGAGTGCAACAGACATAGAGCACTGAGGAACTAGTTAATAACTCTTAACTTCTGTCTTTACATGCACATCAGCACTCAATGCATCCACACAGGCCTCAATGCATCACGTCTACGGATGATACTCTGCAGAGGCAGTACCGTTGTGCTCGCTGTTGGTGGGAGCCTGTGATGTTCGGATAACGTGCAACGTGTGCAGCTCTTGCAATACTCAGTGTGTCTCTGACACACCGGAATGTCATCTGATAACTGGCCGTGCGAGAGGAGGCAGGGGTGGGCGGGCGGTTAGTCACCCCGAGATGATGCATCATGGGAGGCCTCTCGGGGAAAAGGCACACAGTGTAGAGGAGAGTGGAGAGGGATGGACTTGCTTGCAAGAAGCGTCTGTGGTTGCAGCAGTGACCAGATGACTTTTCTGAATGGATTCAATATCACCAATCTGCAGGCTATTTCTGTGTTATTTTTTTAAAGGTGTACTTCCATCGTGTTTTCATTAATTTTTGCGGCGTTCTCTAGTATTAATAATTGCCATATGCGCTGGTTTTGATGAAAAAAATGTTCTAGTGCTTCTGTTTCAGGCTGTTTTAGTTTGGTGGAGGGGGTGGGGCCGGGAGAACGACACGATTTCACCAGAGGCGTGACACGCTCCCTGCAGCTTCCTTTGCCCCACAGTCAACTTGATAGCAGAGTAAGGTAAAGGGGAAAAGTCAACTTGACAGCGCTAAAACTGCACACAGAATGTCTTCGGAGATACAGCCTTATGTGTTTGATTCTGAATCCGAAGAGGAAGGAGAGATGGCACAAGCACAGTCACTTCCTGACCGTTTGTCAATGAACGTTTCAGAATGGTAATATTTGCATGACAAAACGGTGCAAGTGCCCGGCTAAATGCAGTTCAGTCATTCAACTAGCCTGCTAATCTTATGCGAGTCAGTCACAGGCTAACATCATTTAAAGCCCATTCGGTCAGTTTCTCTTATATGCATTTGCATACGTCTACGTCACGCTGCAGGCCCTTTTCGCATTGGGTCGTTTTTCCCGTCTATTGTCTTCTTTTGACTGATATAGAAAATGGGGGTAGAAAAACATTTTGATATGCAGCATGCATATGCAACTCGGGGTGACCTATTATATTTCAAAAGAGCAAGTACTAAACGGTTTCTCGTGGAAGTACACCTTTAAAGAGAGTACATGTTTACACATGCCTCCTCAGTGAGCCCAGGTGCAGGGCAAAATTTGCACTAAACAAAAGGAGAAGATTGTCTGCTGGTATACACTGGTATAAATCCCAAAAAACAAAAAGTATATTTACTGGTATTACGCAATGGCAATTGCAATACAGGGACCAACCAGGGTCTTAATCAGGTAACATTTTTGGCATCTATACCAATGTTCAGACATTTTTGTCTTTTTATTTCTGTGATGTGGTAATCTACTGGATGCTGTAAAAAAATTAAGTTCCTTGGGCAAAAGTACCAGCACATTTCATTTTACAATCATGAAGATAAGTATGCTTGAGGCCTACGTTTTTAAGGCGGGCTGGCATGCAGGTTAGATTTTACTAACAGAGAAAACAGTGTCCAGTTTTCACAGCTGTTAATAGGTGTTCTTTTTCTCCTCTAAAACATTTCCCCCTCGGCTTCATTTTCTTTTTGAAGCTCGGGAGGATTTGTCATAAAGCCGGAGAAGTTTACAGCACCGTCCGCCGTGTTCAGCAGCGCGCAGGTCGGCACACACATAGACATAGGCCCGGTGTGTCTGTGTGTGTGTGTGTATGTGTGTGTGTGTGTGTGTGTGTGTGTGTGTGTATGTGTGTGGCGGGGGGGGGGGCAACTCCGTTGATGGGAATCAGTAGGCATAAACACAGCGTGGGAATGCAAATAAACTCTCCTCCTCTCGCTTTACCGTGCCTGCTCTCCTTCTGCACTTTTTTTTCTCCTCTTTTTCGCTCACGCTTGTTTCCGCGGCGACTCCATATCAAAGGCTGGTGGCCTGGAGTTTTCTCTAACCTCCCCTGGATCTGGATTGTTGGTTAAATAATCACAGAGGTGATGGATTAAGCCTGCAATTAGATAAAGTCATAACTCTAATAGCATGTAAGGGGACCCCTGCTCTGTGAGTAACAATGTGGCATGGAACTCCCAGATGGCCGGCTGAAATATTGAGTTATGTCGGTCTCCTCATGGTAACCGTACGGTACGGGAGGCGCGATGTGGGATGGAAGCTGTTAACGGAAAGCTGCACTGAAGCTTCTCCATATGCTGCAGTAAGCAACATTTCTCGATGCTTTTCTCTTCAACTCTCACAGTGATCTGACACGGAGCTAAAATGTCTGGTTAGCTTTTTTGCCATGGAATGTTAACAATTTCAGACAATAGTTGGCTGTTTGTAGCACACACAGTCCCTGATCTAGCATCACCTCGCTGTTACACAAGCTGGTGCACAACACTACAAATAAGCAATGTCGACAAATACAAGATCTGTGTTTGTTATGTAATACCTCCGCGTTTAAATGTTGCAAACCCACTGAATCACACAAAAGCAGAAAACCAGGCCAGCACAGACGGAATGTTCTCGAGTGTGTTGTGAAACATCTTCCTCTCGCTCCCTCTTGGTTGCCTCTCTGATGAAACTGGGAGATTTGATAAGAGCTGCGGCCTCAGACAAGAGAAGGAATAACTCCATGTGGAGGACATGGTACCAGTCAAACCCTCCTCCCGCACAACTCCTGACACAACAGCAGCTCCCCATGAAGCTGTCATTCTTTCTATCTCTCCCTCTGTTTCTCTCTCTCCCTCACTTCTTTCTCTCTCTGTCTTTTTCTGTCTGGCTCTCTCTCTCTCTTTGTTTTTCTCCCTCCTCTCTCTGTCTCTCTCTCTCCCTCTTTCTCTCTATCTCTCTCTTTCTCTTTCTCTCTTTTTCTTACTCAATCCCTTCCCGCTCTCTATTTCTTCTTCTCTTTCTGTCTCTGTGATGTGTCAGAAAGTTATTGCATTGTATTGTTGCTAGCCTGGTAAACCACCCCCTCGTACTTCATTTCATATAAACGTAACAAAAACTACAACAGGCTTGTATATAATACAAATAAGTAAAGACACAAATGTGTAGTGTATGAAGTACGAGGAGCAGGTTTACCAGGCTATGTTGTAGCCACATCTTCAGAGCGCTCCCTATACATAGCCCCCCTGCAGAGACAAGAGTCTAGTGGCAGATAAATGCGGAGCCTTAAAGTCTTGCTGAAGGCCAAGCGTGTGTACAGTAGTAGCAGCAGTAGCAGCAGCAGCAGGCCAGCGTCATGGGAGGCTAGTCCAGTGGTCTTTAGATCAGTTCACCTTGCCTGGGGGCATTCACTTCCAGCAGGCCAGCGTCATGGGAGGCTAGTCCAGTGGTCTTTAGATCAGTTCACCTTGCCTGGGGGCATTCACCCCCCCCCCCCCCCCCCCCCCTAGCATCTTAAAAGAACCTCTCATCAAAAAAAAAAAAAAATGGACATGTATATACTGATATATGAATACAGTGGGTGGCCTTTGAACCCTGGATGGACCTGCGGAGAGGTTTTGCTAATTTTAAAGAAATGTCTTTGAAGTCTTCGCTTATGGCAGTGCTCCATCCCCACGAGACCCATGACGAATCGCACAGGATTCTGAGATTACAGTACCTATCTCCAGTGCCCCAGGCGATATTCTCCATAGGAGTTCTCTGATCAAAACATATATGGATACATATATCTCTCGTTCACTCTCTTGCTCTTTCTCTCTCTCCCTCTCCCTCTCTCTGTCTGGGTCTTTGTATCGTTATGTGTGTGTATAGGGTGGGGGTTCCAATAGCCATAGGCAGTGCGCAGATCAGTGCAAACAGGCTGCAAACAATTTGATACAGTGTTATCTTCAGTCCCTCTACCCAAGCACACACGTCACCTCACAGCATGATACCCTTCTACCAGAGGTGGGATTTATGGCAGTCCACCGCAGGAAGCTGAAGTTTACTTTGACCCGTACCATACAAACAGCGGCGGTGTTGCTTTATTACTGCATACAGACTACAAGACATTTCCCAGCCATGTTGGCAGTGTCATTTGTTTGCTTTTGTGGCAAGGGGTCTGTAGAAATCAGTGCCCATGCCCATCAAAGAACATATGCTGTGTGTTTATTGCAGTGACCTTCCTCAGATTATATAGATTTACTTGGAAGTTGTATGTAATAACTCAGCTTCACTATACCATGAAACTTGAGCAACAACCTATTTGTTACATGTGTTTGGCGACATGCTGTAAACATTAAAATAGCAAAAGCTGATGTCTTGAAGCCTCTATCATTGCCTCTGTCATTGTCTTCCTATTTAACATTCACATTTAAATGCCACTATTGGTAATGTATTATTGTCATCATTATTGTTTACTATTATCATTATTATTATTATTATTAGTAGTAGTAGTAGTAGTAGTGGTAGTAGTAGTAGTTGTTGTTGTAGTAGTAGTAGTAGTAGTAGTAGTAGTAGTAGTAGTAGTAATGTGAAATCTTTTGAAATGAATGAAATTCATTTTTGAAAGTAGACATTGTGAAGAAGAAATTAGAAACTCCATCATTCTACCCCACTCTAATGCATTTGCAGCATCTACAGTCGCACACCTGTGAAGGATTTCAAGCTTCGATGTTGCCTTGCCATGATGTTCATCAGAAAAGAAACTTCTGAACACTTTTTTATGTGTAGCACTGCAGTGCAGCACTGCCCTCTACAATGCACCTGGTCTAAAGTCTAAAGATTCCATGCTGGAGGTCTGAAAACTGCCTTTGACCTTGAAGTTGACATCTGTCACCAGAGAGTTACACCCTGGAACAACGGTTGCAAAGCAGATGGTATTTTCTCTGGAGATCTGTGCTTTATACATTGAGTCACACCTTAAAACAATCACCTTGTCCAAATGGGTTATGCAGGCCTGAAACAGTGACCTGCAGTACTATAAAGCATATCCCAGGTGTCCTGAGTGCTCTTTAAAGGTCCTATAAGAAATGTATGACAAGTACAGTATTAATAAAATGGTCCTGATATATCACCACAAATTAAGGAAACGTGTAAAATCGAAATACTGATTTCACTGACAACAATGGTAAAGCCAGATTATTTTCATTTCCAACTTGCAACATCAAAGTAGCCATTTAACTGTTCTGGTGTATCAATAACTATACAATATAAGAAAGATTCAGCATTGCTCTGATTGGTTCTCTATTTAAATACATCATTCATTACAATTGTTCCTTGTGCTCCATTATACATATTAGATCCACATTTTTAATCAAAGATTTTCCTCACAATATATCAAAAAAGATTCCCCTCAGATTTTGAAGCCTATGTATTGGTCCTACTGTCATAAATTAGTCTATATCCTTCCAGAACATTCTGGAGCCAAACCATACTCTTTGATGACATGAATAAATGCCTCACATCAGGCCTTTTAAATTGCTAAAAAAAAGTATGAGTGCCAGTGACAATATGGCCTGCAATGTGTGTTGCATTTAGGATGGAGATTACAAACATGAAGCTGGCAATATATGAACATGACCTAAAAAATACAGCCGCAGAATGACACCTTAAATGACGTCTCCAAGAAAAATGGGAATGACCTCCATTGCCTTGTCACTGAGAGGTATCCTGCGTTCAGTCGCAGATGAAGTCAGTGTGCTGGTGCAGAGCCGGGCCAGGTGGAGGGGAATGGATATTTGGCATTTCCCGTTAATATGGTGAGACAGAGCAGAGAGCAGAGAGCAGTCCCCCCGGGCAGTGGACCCTCCTCCCATGGCCGTTCCGCAGATGGATTGGATGCAGATTGGGACAGTGTTTGGACAAAGGTAATTCACCACGCTGAATCTATGGCCGCTGCCGCTCTCTTAACATCCATCTGTCATTTTTACTTGATTTATGGAGATGGCGGTTTCCACAGGGATAAAATAAATCTGTGGGCCCCCCTAAATGGTTTTGAGTGATTACACCGCACATCTAAAACTTAAGTATTTCACCGATGACAGTTTGCTTGTGTATAATGTTGTATCTGTCAGCCACTGAAACATATGTCGGGTCCACCCTATATTGCCTGTGAATTAGGAAGAACAAAGGCGGTTAGATAGAACCAAGTGTTTTTGGAATGAAAGGGCTCTGTTGAGATCATGTTACTTCCTCCTTCTACACTTGCTGTGGTAAACAAATAGAATCAAAAGTAAATGTACATCAGGAAGTCGTTTATAAACCCAATATGAAATGTTCGCACCATTCAACTTTTTTTGTCAGCTTACTCAAAGTAGACATGAAAGTACAGCTTTGAAAATGAAATCCAGCTGATTGGAGAAAACGGGTAAGTGTCAGCTGAAAGAATTTCTTTCTTTTCACGACTGAAATGCATACTTTTGGGGGTATACAGAACGTTAGGAAATGGAGAAATTGAAAACAGAGCGTGAAGATGAGGGTGATAAAATTTTATTGCCCAGAGTCGTTGTAGTTGCACTTCCCAGTTAATGATGTATGAAGGTGCTTTGATCGTGTTGGTGAGCTGAAAGCTCAGATTAAGTCGACACAGAAAGTGGAAAATTCTGTTACTGCCTGTGGACAACATACTAATTATGAATGGGCTTTCAGGCAGCTGTACACAACAACACTGCAAAACATCTACAGCACAAAACAATCTTCCAGTTTTATTTCTGGGTGCTCTAATTAACGACATTTATTTCCATATGTAAGCTATAACATCAAAAAAGGAAATAATAAAAAAGTCTTTTTTATAAACATAACAAAAAGAAGTTACAGAGTCAAATTGTCCCAGTATTGTATCTCAATGGTAAAACTGCAATTTAAATAACAACTTAAACTGAAGTAATTTCAAAAGACTCACCAACATTTATAACCTACAGTTATATAGGCTATAAATGTTGTATCAATGTTGCACGAAGCATGAAGCTAGTATTTTTTAAAACTTACACCAGCAGAGTTAAATAAATCTCAAAAAGAGTTCAATTCTTTCACAGTTAAGATATTGACCTGGATGCTTACCATCCTCTTTGGTGCCATCATGCCTCACCTTCATCATGGTACTGATCTATGATCCCACTGCATTTAAACTAAAGTATGTAATGCCATGTGCAGTGCTGAAATTGCCTTCATGAAAGGGCAGGTCTACCGCTAAACCAGCCAATAAAATATCCAGCCACATGAAAAGCTATGAGAACAAAGCCTCTAATTGTTACCGTGCAATAAAGTCACATTGCAAAACCTAATGCAGAAATTATTTTGCAAAGTATAAAAAATGATGTCAGTTTGGAACAATCATACTCCCAGACATTCATAATCCTGGTATTTGAAAGTATATGGAAAGAAAACAGTCCTGTGCAATTGGAGCAGTTCCATCAAAATTAAAAATCTGAAATATAAGGAGTGTTTTTATTACCATAAAAAACCTGTTCCGCTGTGTCGCTCGATATCATTAAAGATCTCGAGCTTTAATACACAGCCTTAAGTCTGTTTATTAATTATGACGATATGTTTCAGAAACGCATGTTCACGGTCTAATTATTCTCTCCCCAGACACATTTGCACTTCAAAACATTAAATTGATCATTGAACAAACTGGAGCTATTCAGCAAACATGTTTAAGAAGAGTGGATATGCCCTGCAGGCTACTCCTTCAAAACTCTGCCAAATGCCAAAACTCTGAGAAATTAATTGAAACCATGAACCTGCAACATTTACATGGACTCAGAATTCTGGCATGGTTTCAACTACATATTATTTATTAATATATTTTTAATTCAGAAAATGCTTTACAGATGTCCCATCTAGCTTTGCATTAAATATACCTGCAACAATGGACAGTTTCCCCATTTTGTAAATCTAACCTAGCTTAAAAAAAAGGTGACTATTTAATAATTTCTTTCAAATAACTCAAATAGGCTATTTGGTCAGTTTTCAGTAGACTTTGTTGGTTGATATAAAATCAAATGCAGGCCTACTCAATTATATTTAGTACACATATTTTCTGTGATGTGGCAGTGATTAAGCACATAAAAACAGACATGCAGCCTTTTTATTTAACTACTGGGCACAATTTTCCAACAGCCTCTCCTACAGTACACCTCATCGCTTTTCTCACATTTAATTAGTGTGAAAGACATTTTACATGTATTTGGAGCAAAAATGAATGTCATTCTAGAAAAAAAAGAATAATGTTCCTATTTAATGCCCAGAGAATATAAACTGGTCCTTCGGTTCTTACTTACACCAAAACTCTTCAATCCATTATAAAGACGGATGTCTATGCTTCAAACACTGAACTAAGACTTCACTAGTCTTTTTAGTGTTCAGTGTATGACTGGCAAATCGTGCGACATAACACGTCATCAACATCAGCCGGTAGTGGAGGCGCGGCAAATTGAACATTTGAACAGCTGAGCCGTTTGGATTTTGTTTTCTGTTAATTGTAGATATTTGTTGTCAGCGTACTGTCAACATAATGCCGAATAAATTACAAAGACAGCCCATCAAACGTCTAATGAAGGGCAATGTGAAGAAACGCGTTGGTGGCATTGCAGATTTGATGGTGAGTTGTTTTTTTCGAGCAACTTGAGCAAAACGCAGAATAAAACAGCATTCGAACAACAACCAACAACCGCCTGTGTCATTTTAACATTTAGTGTTGCCTAGTTTGTAGCAAAGGTTGCAATGCCTAGAAAGATGGCACGTGCGTCTAAACAGTTTTCAAGCTTTTTTAAAGAAACGCTTTGCGCTATTTTAGCGAGGGCTTGTGGTAAATAACATTCTGCGATTAGCAAAGGAGTGTAACGTCATTTGACGAGGGCAAATTGTGCTGTTGGTATTGCACACCAAAATAGACATTTTAAAAGCAACGCCTTTTGTCGTTAACATGAGTCTTCGTAGTCGTATTTACCGTTTGTGTAATCTGGAGCTATGTCATAAGCCTACTGTAGGGTAAAACATCCGACTTGAATTCTCCGCCTTCCATTGTGGTACAAAGCTGTTTAAAACCCCTGATCGCGCTTGTCTTGAGGGTCATCGGAGTCAGATTAGCGAAGTTAAGAGTTCTGATTTCACTGCAAAACTTCCCACTTGGAACATCTGGGGGAATTAAAGTTTTTGCAATATTTTAAAATAGAATGGGCTGGTTGTCGTTGTTGCCCATATGTGTATCACGTTACATTACACTTAGGCTATATACTTCACATGTAAAGTGTAATAAAAACTGTATTATTATTCATCTTGAGACTTAGCAATAGTGTCTGACGATAGAGTAATATAGGCCTAAGTGGTCATCAGAGGCTGTGCTGAATGCACATTTAGATCCACTTAGCCTTTAAAACATATTGGGGTGTATTGCTTCCTCATCTGTGAGGAATATCACCTCAATATGTTTCTTGCTAACAGTAAAAGAAAAGAAACCAATGTCATTTTCCCCCCATTCTAACATTCCAATTGGTCACTGCAGAATGATAATGGCACTGGCTGCAGCTCACAGTCAATTTTCAGACAACTGTATTTGTCTTCCAGAGGCAAAACAAGAAGCTGTACATTTGAGTCACTGTAACAGGTTATGTAACTAGAGGACTACAACTAAAGTTGGCCATCTCCGGGGTCAGTGTAGGCCCACACATTGGAGCAGTGTTATGGCTATACAGACTATATGGATACCAGTCATCTCCCTGATTCTTTCCTGGGTGCATGCTATTATAACACTCTTAGCCAAGTTGTATAGAACTTTGATCATTACTAAAAATATTACTCCATTATTTGTAGTCAGAGCCTTAATGTAGACATTTGAGTAAAGTTACAGGCCTGTGGTGGCCCAGTCTGGGCTGGATACAGTTCTTTCTCCTGCACTTTTAGCCTGGCTTGTCATTGGACATTTTGAAAAACTCTATCTCATCTTGGTATTATTCTGTGTGGTGACAGGAGAGTACAGTAGGCATCAGTGGAAAACCAATCACAGCGAGATCCATCTTCAAAGCAGTTCCATGACTCTACACATCAGTGTAGCACGCGCTGTACTGATGTGGCTTCGTAACCGGCACGATCCATAAGTTGCTAAGAGACTTTTGTGTACGTAAAAATTAACAGAGTTTGCGGGTGAAGCAGAGCCGAGCGGCATTGCCTTAATGTAACTCGTGTGAAGTGGCCATCGCAGATGTGACAGGAAGGCGTGGTGTGTGCGTGTCGGTTGCCGCTCCTGTGATTGCTGCCTTACGCCGACCACTTCACAGCATCACAGGAATGTACGGTAGTCCGCTGTCACACCAAAATAGACAGATCAAGACCACAAGCGCTCCCATTCACCATAGGGAAAGCAAGTAAATAAAAAAGGTACGTTTTTTTTGTCATTTACGGTTAAGGCTAGATCTTTTTTGTTTTATGGCGGGTTCGCCGAGTTATTGGAAACAGTTGCAGGAAGACAGGCAGACATTATAAAGAAATCACTGGGGTTTTAAAGTGGTCAGTGAACCATCCCCCCAGATGCCACTGTAGAAAGTAGCCTAACCACTTAACAGAATGTGTTGTGCTTTTATTTTCTGAGGTAGCAGATGGCGTTGATCATTAGAGCGAAACATGTTCTTAAATCTTGTGGTCGCCACTCAGTTTCTGTAGAGTGCGTGGATGTGTACAGTCTGTTTAATGTGTGTTAAGAGGCCATGGTTCAAATGGCTAATCACAGCACTGATTGTAAAGGGTTTTGTGTGTGTGTGTGTGTGTGTGTGTGTGTGTGTGTGTGTGTGTGTGTGTGTGTGTGTCATGCCAGTGTGGTGGAACTATGATTGGCTGTAACCAGCTCCAAATAAGAGGCTTGGCCAGCTGGACTGGGCTTTATAGGGAGGGGGGGTAAAGGCCTGGCAGAGATTTTAAAAAACCCACCTGTGAGGTGTGCAGCTTTACAGGGGTCTAATCCAGCAATTAGGCAAATGCTGGAAAGAAGGATCTAAGGGAAAGAAAAAGAAGCTGTCAACTCTCTCTCTCTCTCTCTCTCTCTCTCTCTCTATTTCTCTCTCTCTGTCTCTGTCTCTCTTTCTCTCTCTCCTATCCTTCCCCCCCTCTCTCTTTCCATACCTCCTGTACAGTTTGAATTTCTGACTTTTTCCCCTCTCTCTCTCCCTCTCTCTCTCTCTCTCTTTCTCTCTTTCTCTCTCTGTCTGTAATTAATTTAGCCTCACACCACTTAGCCCCCATGTCTACCGTAGTCACACATTTCCACTCTGTGTAATTTTAATTGGATTCTATAGGTGGTGAGTGGGCAATGCCTCCTACGCACAGGATTGCTGACGCCTCTTGATCTAACATAAGGATGTAATATGCAGACATGTGTCGCCTAATCTCTTGCCATAAAGCTCCCTCTCGTCATCTGCAATCAAAGGTGATTCAGGTAGCTCGTCAAGCTTAACTAGTGTTGATGCATTTCCTCCTAAATGAGAAATAACTGTTGACTGGATTCGCGGTCCCGTCCCTGGCCAGCTTTAATAGGAAATCCACCCTCGTGTTAGGCAGCGTGTGGGAGGAGACAGACCACTTGGTGAGTAAATGGGAAAGCCTGTAGTGTTAGCTGTGTTAGGTTTATGACAGGGAGTCCAAGCCTGTGTTTAAAAGCACCAATTAGGCTAGCTGTTTGAGGAACACGCCGACTTCCCTATAGGCTTAAATGCCCCTTTTTTTTTGCTGTTGATGAAAAATCTCCTCACAGTGTACAAACAAAGTAATTATTCACTTTTGCCTGATGGGGTCAAGTCTGCCTGCATGTTATGTCACAGTTGCCAGGTACCGAAGCGTGGTCTGTCCGTCACCCCTTGGTCCACTCCAGGCCTCGACACTGCACAGAACATCTTCCAGTGTAGCAGTTCACTGACGAGGTTTCTCCGTTGCTGAGGGGCCGCATTTGGTCCGTGACCATGCGGGGAGCTCCGTTGCAGACCTGCCGGGCCGCCGCTGTGTTCGGTGTTTACGAGACGCTCCCAGAAGGCAGGGCAGGGCGCGGTGTGGCACAGCACAGCACGGCGGTGGCTCTGCGGCGGCTTTGTTCCCACTGCTGAACAGCGATGGCCCCGGCAGCATTTGATGGTCGATTGAACGCAAAAACAATCAGCCGCATCCTGCAAGGAAGCTGCAAAAGTGTCCGCTTTCCTGCTCTCTCTCTCTCTCTGTCTCTCTCTCTCTCTGTCTCTCTCTCTCTCTCTCTCTCTCTCTCTCATTCTCTCGTTCTTTTTTTTTCTCCCTTGACTCAAGTGCTCCTGCTTGCTGCCACCCGTAAGTTGCGAGACAAGCCAAAGTGGCCTGACGGAGCTCACACACACACACACACACACACACACACACACACACACTTACACATACACCGACTGACACACACATATACACACACATGCCCCAATACTGCAGGTGCAGCCAGCAGTTCTCCTGTGTTCGAGGGGCCATTTCTCACTCCAGGTTAATTAGAGTTTACTTAAGGCACCCTGCTTATTTACCCTTCTTTTTTTTTTTTTGGTAGGAGACGGGGAAGTCTTTGAGTAAGTCACTTTCTCTGTTTAGACTGGTGGCTATGTCAGCCCCTCAGGGAGGGAAGCTTTTCAAGGTGCTTTTTTTTCCTGGGTTGGTTCATGCTACATGTTTCATTCGTTTCACACACTCAGCAATGCAGCATGGGAATTTCCATGAGTTTGGCAGCGTTAGTACAGCTCTAGTCTCTGTGTCCTGTGACCGATGACTGGCACTGTAATCTCCGTTTCACACCGTAATTGGCTGTATTTTAACAAGAAAAATATGCAAGTTTGTCATTTGTCCAGAGGATTTGTCCTTTGTTTGTCCTTGTCCTCAGTTTCTCACTATCCTTTTGGTCCTGTTTTTTTTCCTAATTTAAACAATTCTGTCATACAAAGGCAAAGTGCATTAACTACGCAAACATTAAAACTGAAAAAAAAATTGTCATACTGCCGCGTCAAAACATGTTGTAGATAGGATAGTGCTTATATGTACTTACTTATATGTGATGCTTACATGTACTTTCTTAACAGGAAGAAGCACAATATTTGGTCATAAGACCAAACGGGTATTTCCAATGTGTCCATTTTTTAGTCTAAACATGATTGTGAATATGTAGTTACTGTCTGAGTTATCTTTTTTTAACCCTCTGGTTGGTGTATGGTTCGAATGTGCTGAAGGGTGGTTGAGAAGTGGCAACATATGTGCTGGGTACTGCCCTGCACCGGTGCGGCGCGAAGCCCAACGAAACACCAGGAAGGGGAAAGGTGACCCTCCTTGTTAGTCACAAACACTTGCTTCACTTCTTCCTCCTCATCATTCCCACCCTTCCACCCATTCTCTCTCTCTCTCTCTCTCTCTCTCTCTCTTTCTCTCTTATTCTCTCACTCACTCGCTCACTCGTTTATCCTCCGTGTGTTTAATTTCCCCCATGGTGAAGTTTCCATGCACCAGCCGGCCGGGGCTGAGGCCAAGAGAGGCAGGCAGGCAGGCAGTAGAGGGAGACCCCTTGGCTTTAATCAGTTCAGTCGGGTCGTTTTGGCAGGGGTTCTGCCACGCTGCGCGCTATGGGCCTTCGGGCCTCTCGTTCCGCCCAAGACACTTGCAAGACCAGCTGCTGGGGGTGTGGGGGGGGGAGAGAATTCAGACGGCCCAGAGATGACCTACAATTATGAAAATGAGGTATTAATAGATTTAAATTGCATCCAAATGGCTATCATGTAGATGCACAGGGAAAAGCGGCTTGTTTTTTTTCCGCTGAAATCATTAGCAGTGTTTGGAAAACTTGTTGGATGTGGTTCAGAGGGATTGCGGACACTTGGGTGTGTGTGTGTGTGTGTGTGTGTGTGTATCCATACACATGCGTGTGCACACATGCCTGCCACCCCATTGCCTTGTTTGTGTGCTTACATTCACACAGACAGGAGCTGTGTGTGTGTGTGTTTCGGAAAGAGTCGTTTGTGTGTCTATGTGTGGGGTGTGTGTGTGTGTGTTCGTACGCACGATGTCCACAGGCAGAGCGTGTACATGCATATCGTGCCTGCATGCGTGCATTGCAGGTGTTGGCTCGCTGCATGCGCTGGTCAGACGGCGGGCTCTCCTGCCCCCCCCTGTCCGTGAGGCTCATGGTGACGTGCCTGCGTGGGTCTGCAGCGCGCTGGCTACACCACGTTTGCGTGTGGGGCAGGGAGCGTTGCCTTGGCACACATTATGAAAACACAAACGCGTGCCAGAACGAGAGCCTTTACATCCAGAGATTAAAACGGGAGAGTGGGGAGGTGGGGAAGGAGAAGAGAAGGATAGAGTGGAGGGACGGAGGGAGGGAGGGACGGAGGGAGGGAGGGAGAAGTGGAGAAGTGGAGAGGTAGAACAGTGCTTCTCAAAGTTTTTCAGACTGAGGACCACTTACACCCCTTTAAAAACTAACCTAAAGGACCACCCCCCACCCGCATGGTTTTTCAGACCGAGGGCCAGTCTCCACCCCCCCCCAAAATAAAACCTGAAGGACCACTCCCACCCTCCCAAAAGAAAAACCTCAAGGACGATTCCCATTTGAGGCTAACAGGGCTATGCATGGATTAGTGCAGCATCACAGCCCTAACTAGGTAATGGCATGAAGATGATATACGTGTTGTTTAAACACACTGCTTAGCATAGGTAGCTTAAAAAAGATAAAAAAAATAACACTTTAACACAACTGCTAGCCGGCCACTTTACATGTCTTGCAAACCACCAGTTGTCGGTGGACCACACTTTGAGATACACTGAGATAAAAGGAGTAGGGCTGCAGGATGTGCGATGTGTGGTACCATTGCTGAATGTTGCGATGACGATATGTTTTGAGGTAAATAAACAAACATTTAAATACAGTTTTTACATTTTTCAGCTTAATTTTAACCGCTAGGCCCTAGACAGTGCATAGCCTATGGGGTGGATATCAAGGGCAGTAGAACTCCCAAGTATCTTTATAGGTGGAGCGTGAAACAGCTTACAGTAATGTCCCATTTATTCCAGTTAAGCCATGTTTCGCGATATGTATATCACGATATTGTATGTTGCGATATCGCAATATTTACGATATGTTGTGCAGCCCTAAAAAGGAGGCAGATAAATATGTAAGCGGGATAAACTGAGAAGAAGAGCATGAGGGAGGGACATGGGTGGAGAAAGTGAAAAGAAAAGAAGTAAAGGATGAGAGGACAGAGGGAAAAGAGTAATCGAGGGAAACTGTGAAAGAGAAGGGGGAAAAAAAGGCACAAGCTTGTGTGTGTGTGTGTGGTGGGGGAGGGTGTGTGTTTGTTGTGGGCAATGCTAATTACACATGTTTCTCAAAAGCAGCTCCCAGTCGAAGTGCTCGGCATTGCTGAGCGGCCCCATGTTCTCTGCGTGCCTCTCACCCGTTGAGGCCATTAAAATGGACCTCCAGGGTAACGCTCCATTTAAACCACCATCAGGACGAGGTCAGGTCTCCCACCTCCGCTAAGGAGCTCCACCGGCTGGCTATTGGCGGATAATTCAAACAGACGAAAAGATTAAAGCGTTTAGTTTAGATTGTCGGATCGCCAGCTCTCTTGTTGCCTCTTTTGATTTTCCATCGGAAAAAGACGTGCAACGCTTTGGCGTGTTCTGGTCTTGTTTCTTCAATTTCTCCACAACAGCCCATTTCTTTTTCCACCATGGTCAAGGGTGATATGGGCTAAACTGTGGCCTGTCATCAGCAATTTGCACGCATTCAAAGCCTGGCAGTCAATCCATTGGTGGTGAGCGACGGGAAATGAGAGTGGGCAAAGGCACCGGAGTGATAGAATAGAGAGAGATGGGGAGGAAGAGAGAGATGGATGGAAAGAGAATACAGAGGGGCCCACAGACAGACAGACAGACACAGAGAGAGAGAAAGAAAGATGACTGGAAAGATTGGGGGAGAGATGTTTGCCAGTAGAAAGAAAAATAGTGATGAGAGGAGGATGAGGAGGTGGGCGGGAGAGATGAGGAGACACACACAGCTGTGGCACGGGGCAAAGCTAGGGAGCGGTGGCACTGGCGTGGGGAGCCCGAGGCCTAAGTCGAGTCACTCGGGAATCTGCGGAGACCTCCCGCACAGTTACGACCCCTTCCCTTCCCCTCCCTCCCCCCACCTCCCTACCCCTGTGCCAGCCATCTCGTGACAATGTGGAGTAAGATGGATGAACCGCTGAAAACGAGACAATTTCCTGGTGTTATCCGGGCCTTAAAGTGAGGGATGGCTGGGTGCATAGGAGGTCTGCCTGCCTCGTGGGAGGTGTGGGCCACGGCAGACGGGGGTCGACAGGGGAGAGACTGATGGATTTAGGGTTTGTCTGGCAGTCCCCCGGCTCTCGTTTGGACGGGCCAGCTCCCGAGTTCCGTACATTTTTGCTGGGGGTTCGTTATTTGGTTGTTGTTATACGCCACTTTAGAATGCTGACGAACGTCTCATTGACTTTGAATGGGCCACTCTAACGTTATTAGGTGAAATCTTTTTGTATAATGACTGCTGAAGAAGTGTAATGACTGCAGTCTATGGCAACGGGTTTTGTGCTCCTTTCAGATAATTCTGTAAGTAGTCCGTTCACTTATCATAATGGAACAATAAGCTGCAATGAGTTATTTAGCAACTGGACACGTTGCTATGCAACACTTGTACATTCTATTTCCTCAGTTAACTATTTTTGGCAACTGAGGTCATGAAGCGGCAGCGAAATATTTAAAAATATAACGTTGTTAGAAGTGTCTAATTCTCTATTATTAGTTTTAAGCTTAGCTACTCCGCTTTGCGTTGGGGTCCTGCATCACTCTGTCAGGACTTATTCCATGAGAATGACTGCCTCGCAGAACATTATCCCTAACTTAACCCATTGATGGGTCGCTATCCTGAAAACCCCAAAACAGATTTGACCAGTCCTTTGATATGGGAGCCGATGACCATGATGTTGTCCTGATGGAACATATCAGAGTAACTGGCTTAGATGTGTCTGTGAGGGAAGGCAGTAGTGGTGTTGCACAGTAGGCTTGGGCGATATCCAAGTTTTCATACCCTGATATTTTCCTGACGTGATACATGATATGTCACATATGTACGTTTTGACAGCAGGTATGACCAGTTTTAATTGCCATAAATCAGACAACTAGTGTAGTAGCACTGTAGCACTTCATATATTGCAGTATTGTTTATATATTACATCCTTTTATATGGAATCCAAGGAACTGCTATTTTTCTAGGGCATCTCTCTACCACTCTGATTTTGGCAAACTAATTGTGACCTGTAGGACGCAACAGTGTTAAAAATCATGCCTTCAGTATGTGAAAATACCCCCGGTTCCCCCCTATGTTCAGAATACCGCTCAAGCCTAACGCACAGCATGTTGCCTCTGCGTGTGAATACAAGTGAACAGAAGTGGCACAGAGGTTACAACAAGACTATGTCATTACTATATCATGATAAAATGTTACTAATTGTAAAAGTATTGTATTATATAGGGTGTATTGCAGTTTCTTTCTGCTATGCATTGCAGTTTATTTCTAGTCTGTATTAGGCTATATTTTGTGTACTGAGAATCTCAGCAGCCATGTCCTGGCTAAATTGTTCACAACTGCCCTCCAGTATCTACTGTGACGCAGAGTAGACATGAAATTAAAATCATATTATTAAATACATAAATATTACTATATTTGATTGTACAGCAGGACGATATACTGTGCCGAAAAAAAATGAAATACTATACTTCCCCTCCTCCTTCTAATGATCTCCAAAAGGGCCAAATTATCCAATTATTTCTTCTGTAGTGGGGAAAGTGCAGATCTGCTGCCATAACCCAAACCCTCCTCTCTTTCACCCTCTCAATACAACTCCTGTACCATGCCTGTCAATCGACCATTTATTGCTATTGTTGTTATTAATATACAAAGTACTGGCTGGTGGCTCAGTTCTGTACCCAGTTTGCTCTCTTGCTTGCTTTAATGCTTTGGTCTTGCATGTCTTTTAGTTGCAGGTGGACCTGCTGTTATTTCTCCACCAGCTGGCTGAGGAGGCGAGATCCAAAGCGTTCGAGGAGAAATCCACCAAGATCAAAGCTCACCACGTCCGAGCCAGTACCAAGGTGAGCAGGCTGTTCTCGCACTCACCCCAGTTTCCTGTCAGTGTTATCCACGTGTGATGGCCTATTAGATTTAAGTACGGTGTTTCAAGCATGCGGAACCATGTCTATAAAGGTCTCGTAGCAAACGCCCTCATCTTAGGGGGCATGCATGCATAAAATGAGCGTACTTTGTGTTTCCTGTAAGGAACTTTTAAGCTGTTCACACATCAGTGGCGGCTTTGTTGCGGTTTGTTCATGAAAGTTAAACACGCAGCGTTTTAAAAACCATTATCTGAGGGAAATTTCACTCTCACTCTTTCACACTGTGCGTGTGTGTGTGTGTGCGTGCGTGCGTGCGCGTGTATGCGTGTTTCACTACGTATTTTCTGACTTGTATTTTGAAAATCCAAGTATAGGCTTTTTTTTTTTTTTTTGGCCAAGGCAACATGCCCCTCTCACGGAACTGTATGTGCCCCCTGATTAATGGGGTAGGGTTTCCAGTGCATATTAATTTAATCACGCCCTATTGCAAACAGATGTCATCCTCAGCCACTCTTTCATTGGTCCCCTTCATCAGAATGTGCTGCTGCAATCAATACTGTCATTAGCCCAGCTGTCAAACCCTAATGGGTAGGCTTTCCTCTATTTTTTTTTTTTTTTTTAAACATCACCAAATGTACAGTTCTGGGTGTTTTTGGGCTGCTTCGCTCTTGCCGAGGTGAGTGTGTAAAACATGCTTTGCCACCCAGTGGCGTGAAACGAGTTCATGCCCGCATATGGTAGACAGCTCTCGGGGCCCTTTGGCTTGGCCCCTTTGGCTTGACACGGTGGCCCCTTCCTCACCTCTGCTGCTGATTGCGATAGATTCCCAGCCAGAGCCCAACCGCCACTCCAGGCCCCGTCGGAGCAGAGAGGCCAGGGAGCACAGACTCCCCACGTGGGTTGCCGTGTAATAGTGTGTGTGTGCTGTGAAGATGAATAATGGTGCTGTGAAACCAAGACATTCTTTTCCAGCAAAGATTCATGTCTGGTACAGACACACACACACACCTTTTTCCTCTTTCTTTCTTTCTTTCTTTCTTTCTTTCTTTCTTTCTTTCTCTCTCTCTCTCTCTCTCTCATTCTCCCTATCTCTCCCTCTGTTTCTCTCTTCCTTACCTCCCTCCCTCCTTTCTCTCTGCCTTTGTCTGTCTTTCTGTCTTTGCTTTTTTCCCTCTCTCTCTCTATCTCTCTCTCTCTGTCTCTCTCTCTCTGTCTCTGTCTCTCGGTCTCCGTCTCCCTCTCTCTCTCTTTGTCTTTCTCTCTCAGTTTTTCTCCCTCCTCTTTCTCTCTTTCTCTCTCCCCCTCTCTCTGTCTTTCTTTCTTTCTTTCTTTCTTTCTTTTTCTTTCTTTCTCTCCCTCTCTCGTTCCCACTCTAACACCATTTCCTAGCACTCTTGTTTTCTGTATCCATCTTTCTCCACTCTCATGTAGGAAAAGCCTCTCTGTCGAGGCTCTCTGTTCATTCAGGCCCTCCACCTCTGGCGGGCCGGCTGGCAGGCGTTGGAAGCAACTCCCAGAGGCATCGCTGGTAGCCAGAGTGTGAAAAATGTCCGCAAGCTCTCTCTGTCTCTCTTACTCCATCTCTCCCTCTCTCTCTCTCTCTCTGTCTGCGAAGCACGGCTCGGCATGTCCACAGCCAGGCCCCCATCACTGTATAACACTGAGCAGAGATCCGGCCCGTTTTAAAGTCAACACGCCGCGTTTATTTTATGACGAAGGGAAGCTTATTTGATTAAAAGGTAATTCACTGCAGGGCCGCGGGGCGTCTTTGCACAGATGCAGCAGTGCCTGGGTGAAGTGAAGAATGGTCCGGTTGTTTCATTAAAGCAAGGGTCCGTGACGGCCTGTCACAACCAAGACGCTTGAAATTACACACTTTTTGCACAGTTCAAACAGGCTCTCTCCAAAGTAGGAACCCCGGCAAAACAAGTGTGTAATATTTCATCGGAATGAGGAAAAAAATAAACTTTCAAACCAACGTGAAGTCAAACGAGAACGAAACGGGACGGGAACAGGGAGAGGGGGGTAAACCAAGAGGCTAAAATGTGGTTAGCATCCAGCTTGTATAGATGTTTAAGCTCTCCAGAAGTGGTGGCTTAAACATGGGATTGAACCATTTAGCAATAAACAGAAACGTTTTTGTGTCTCTTGTGTGCGTCTACAGATTTGAGTACATTTTTGTGAATGCTGTGAGTGAAAAATGATGTGCTGCTCAGAGAATGTTCTTTTCTCAACTCTGTTTACAGAGAATTCTGAAGAAAGTCCGGGGATGACTGCAGAAGAACACAGGGGAAACTTGTACATTTTTTTATTATTATTATTTTACCACATTTGCTTGTGTGGTTTAGATTTGAGTTTTATTTAAGTTTATTGGTTTTTGGCTGCCAGATTTGAGTTTGAGGTCTGAAGATCTGATCTTTATTCGGAAGATCTGTTTTTTTTAATTTTTTTTTATTTTACATATTGTACACTTGGTTATATTATGTGATTATTTGTATAAGTGTAAATAAAATGTTTTGCCACCTCATATTGCTAATGCATCATTTCCTGACATGGTTGAGTAACTGTGCTTCATTTTCTCTCCCCCTCTCGTGGTAAAAAACAAAATACTTGGCCCCCAGCCACAGACAACAGAGGGACCATTATCGCTGGCCGCTCACGAAAGCAGGTTTCGTGGTAGGAAAGTTCATTCAGTCGATATTTCATTTTCTCCCTGTTGTAATGAGATGGCTATCTCTCAGCTGTGCTTTAAAAATTGCCTGCTGATGTTGCTATTTTAGGACCTAATATATCCGTCAGTCCAGAAACTCGAACAACTACTTACCAGAAGTGAGGGATTTCTAACACAAACCTAATTACCACTCTTTGGCCATACTTGTTCCTCCTGTCCGTGTTGAGTAGCTCCTTGGGTGATAATCTGACGAATTGCTGCACCAATCGCAAACCCTCTGGCTCTGACTTGGGTGCTTAGCGAGATCAAACAGAGCTTGACCTCCACAAGTCTGGGAAAGGCACGAGCGTGCGTGTGGAAGTGTGCGGGTATCATCTCCGCAGACGAACCGTATCACCCGCCAGTGGTCACATGACCGGCCAGTAACCCCACCCTAATCCTAACTGTCAGAATTAATTGGGCCGCCACAGATTGATCTGTGAGTTTCCCCTGCACTTTGCTTACAAGAAAGGGTTTGAGGTTACAAAGTCAATCTCTGATAACAGGTTTCCAAAAGAGAAAAGAGGAGGGGGTGAAAAACACGAACGTTCTCCAGACCTCTGGCACCACCTTCCTTATCGCCATCCTTCAAGCCTGCGCATGAGAGTGATTATGGTAGCTCAAGTCCTGCCCAGTCATTAGGACGCTGTGTGGCTCTGTAAATGATGGCCAACAAGACGGATGTCCTTTCCAGAGCCAGGCAGAACACTCTGGACCAGGGTCATGAACAGATGATCTCCCGTCTCCATATCACGATGATGGGGAAATCTATGACAGAACTTTGGAATCTGTAGCAAGGTTTTGTGGTGCATTACGTACATTTAAATAATCTCAGTAAAGAAAATGAATTTATGGAAGTGATGCCAGCAGTACAAGCTGTAATGTGGCACAATTACATACAAAGTTCATGTAATATTTATTTCCATTTGTTAAATAAATCTATTTTCACCTGTTTTATGTTAAATATATGATAAAATGGATTTTATTAAAACCAATAGTTAATGCTGAGATGCTTGAAAGGTAGTATAATATGGTTTACCAATGCAGAGTCCTCATATGCTTGTGTAATTATTAGGTGGATGAATGAAAAAGTAGTAGGTATAAACTGAAAAATGAATGCTAGTTGCATTGCAGGTTATATTATATATTTTGATATTCAGGTTATATTTTAGTGTTGCTATAGAAGATATTGACAAAAGGTGACTGAGCACCAAGTTTACTCACTCGCTCACTTTCTGCCAGTTGAAGCCATATTCACCCCACTGTCTGATGTCTGAAAGAGGGAGAATGCTGAATAGACCAGTGAGTGCGTTGTGTGGAAGACAGGAGCAGGTAACAGTAAGGATGTTGGTCACTGGCTGCACGCTTTTTAACCTTTTTAATGGAAGGGAATGTGAAGCCCGTTGAAAAATGTTTCTGGGAATGACGAGGCACTATTCTATCCACTAGAGAAGGGGCGATGTTGACAAGCTCCTTGAGAAGGAGCAGGCAAAGCACAGAGATCACCAAAGATATTCGTCAAGAGCGAATGAGTGAAGCAAAAAAAAAGATGGGGATTGTAACATGCTGTGGTGTTTTACCTCCACCAGCCATTTCTGCTGGAAAAAAAAGACAAAATTAATACCCATTTCAAGTTTTTGTGACTCATGCACATGGCTGAGGTAACGGAACCGTTGCCGCCACATCAACAGGGTTATGCCCATTTACGCCGCCACTTACGGTAGCATTATGGGAAAAGCTCTGCTTCCTGCTTGCTCGACACAATCTGCTGAAGCGTATTTGGCTGCCAGATGCAAGACCAGCTCTTGGCCGGCGTTCATGCACACATGCACACTCTCTCTGACACACACACACACACAGTGGTGTGGTGTTGTATGGTGTCGCCTTGGAGACGGCCCCCATGTGGGTTTTGGGGGGGGTTGAGGGATGGGGTGGGGGGGGGGGGGGGGGGGGGGGGGTAGGATTCTACCACTCCACCTGTTTAACGGGTGGCTCAGACCACATCGTGACTCAGAGGGCAAGTGCCCTCATGGAAGAAAAGTTTAACAGGCCCCAGGACCCCCTGATCTCATGCAGCCTCAGAAGCACCGGGGTGTTATGCAGACAGGAGGGGGGGCAAACACAAGTCAGCCCATTGATTCAGCTCTAGGTCTATTTGCAACAAAGCATGCCGCTTTCAGTGGTGGGAGGAAATATTATTACCTTCTTGCCATTATGTTCACTTTGTCTTTCTTCAAAACACCCTGGTAATAGTGGAAGGTCCAGGTGATGTTTCCATCTATGACCCATGCTGCTGTTTGATGGGACATTAGGGAGCCATTCTTTACCCACAGCTCCCTGTCTTGTTGATTTCTGTTGGCAGCAACCGTGTTCTAGGCAACAGCCTGTGAGTGTTTTCCATATCCACCACAGATTTTATGCCTGGGTTTTTTCTTCTCTTATATACATTGCAGTGGCCTCCGTCTGGCCACCATATAGGCTTGATTGAAATGAAGGTTGGTTTCCTCCGCAGTGAAATTGAATTAAACCAGTAATCATTGAGCACAAGCACTACTAAAATTTTGTTGTTTAACAACAACAACAAAAAACTTGCAAAGATTCTCAAATTGAATCTACATGTGACCACATTCAGATTCTTTTTGCTTGTTTTTGAGCTAGCTGTGGCTAACTGGCTAAAATAAAGACACCACTAGTTCCATATAGTGGAAATTGGACCCATGTGTCTTTTGACATGAACTACAGAGGTCGTGTAAATGGATGTGTGACAAAACAAACATTAAAGGCACACAGAAAGCACATTTCTTTGCTGCCTGTGTCCGTAGGAGTCCTCACTTTCTAAACACCTCTGCAGTTGTTTGTTTGCCGAGCTGATACCCTCATGCTGGGGTGCTTGGCCCACGCCACTGGACGACACGTATGTATTTACACAGCTGGGTGTTTACAGATGCTGATCCAGGTGAAGCTTCTTAACAGACACACACATACAGATACACACACACACACAGGCATACACACACACACACACACACACACACAATGGCACAGTGGCAGTCAGGGTTTAACCCTCGCCGACATGGCCAGTAGTTCACCAGCCACCTGTTTGCATGGAAAGTTTTACAAATAGCCTTGACTATATAGCGAAGATGAGCCATGGCAAAGTATCAGTACAGACCTCAATTCACAGTTGAATCATCCACTGTTCCCGTAACACACACACACACACACAAATACAAATCTTGCTCGCTCACCCACTCACACACTCAATCTCTCACTCACTCACTCACTCACTCACTCTTCCTGTACAAAAGGCACATGGTGGGTCTGCTTCTAATCTCACTTTTCTGGGGTCTCGATTTGTTTTGCTTGTCCAAAAACCCCCACATTGCTCCAACAGTGCCTGGGACCAACTCAGCTCAGATTTAATTAGATAACCGAATAAAATGCTGAAGGATTGAAATTGGACATGGTGTTGCAGGGACTGGCCCTTGGCATGGCTTCTTGAAGCTGCAGTGCAGTTTGGGAAAAGCCTGCAAGTGGAAAAAAAAACGTTTTGTTTTTTGATAGGGAGATGAGCTAAGCCTGTGACACTGGCTTATCTCGCTCTGGTCGCTTCTGTGCAAAAATCGCTCAGCGCCCCTGACTGTAGTGCAGTACTCAATTGAAGGGGCGGACCATTTTCATATTTTCAGTATCTTATAGTCGAATGTAGACATAAACTTTAAGCAACGTCAATAGTTGTGCCTTGTACTTGTGTCAACCGCCTGTGAAACTATATAATGCATAATGTGTCTAGGTGGTGGAAGCCGCTCAGCTTTGCTGTTTGAGTGAGTGGTGTTTGTAAAATCAAGATCATTGGAGATCAGACACTGCTGAACCTTCATCTGGCTTGGCTGATGTCCCAGTGTGATTTAGCAGGGGCCCTTGCCGACTAAAAGTTGAGCTCAAGTTCTGATAGATCAAACGCAGGTGAACTACAACAGCGCTCCTTTGGCTTTCCGTGTCTTGTTTCTTTCTGATTTTTTTTTTCTCTCTTCCCGACTCCGAGCACTAAGGATGTAGCCACATAAACAAGCTCTTTCCCGGGATTTTCTGTAATCTTTTCAGTTGTCAAGACACATGGGGTATGGATTAACCCAGGAAAGAAATGATCTGGGATTCATTGATGTTTGGGCCCAGCAGAGAGGGTATGAATAGTTAAGCCACGCTGGAAAGCAATAACAACTGTTTACATCAGTTTGACCTTGTGCGGTGTCTGGTGACGTACCCACGACTGGTAAATTTTTTGTACAAGGTCTTCTTACAGCAGGGGGATGGAGTATTGACGTGATCTTTCTAAGTAAAAGTCAGAATGTGTACGATTCAGTTGCATCTCATTACCTCGATATTTATTGGTGAATTGTTGCTGTGTCTGTACCCTGAGAGCATTGCTGGACCCATTGACTGGCTGGACCGGTTTATGTTTCCTTTGTCTGCCATGTCTGCTCACTTGCTTTTAGGACAGAGGCTGTTTCTGAGGGCAGGCATCTCAGCTGTCGCATGGCTCACCACTGCACCCTGCTCCAAACCCAACTCATTGATTTCAGTGACAGTCTATTAAACCCGTGTAAGCTAATAAAAGACAGTCATGGAGTATGTTGGTGTGGACTCAGGGGTAGCATTGCGAACCCATTTTTGGAGATAACAGTTTGTGCTGAACCAAATAATTTCTAAAACTGCTGGTTCAGTTCCTTCATTGTGATTAATTGCATCACATTCCAAGCCATGGGTGGGCTGGGGTAGGCCTGTGGCTACCCACTTGTCAAGCAGGCCCACCCTATAAGAAGGCAGCCCCTGTGTGATTGATTGTTTTGTTAATAATGATAACCTATGTGTTTTGGGCTTGGCCCACCTGATAATCCCAGCCTAACCCCACAGGTTGCTCCATAATATGCCATTCCGAAGTTCCATATTACTCCGCAGCAAACCTTAATAACTAATCATTTTAAAAAGTTGTGTACCAGAATATAGTGAAAATGTTGGATGCTAATTCCGTTGTTATAAAATAAATTGTATAAGCATTCTTTAATATTGGCCTTGCAGTGGCTCTGTTGCAGTGGTGGGATTGTTCTCTATGGCTGTTGTAGCATTTAGTCTTGCGCGGCAACCACCAACCCAAATGAACTATTTGTATTGGCAGAAGAATGATGTAAAGGATAATGTTCTGCGAGGAGGTCATTCTCATGGAATAAGCCCTGACAGACTGATGCAGGAGGGGTCTTGGATCACTCTGAAGGGGCATATTCCACGAGAATGACCGCCTCACAGAACATTATCCTGATTATTATGTGGCTACTTGCCAAAAAAAAAAAGATAACAGAAAGTTAGAAACGTTAAACAATGTGATATTTTAAATATTTTGTTACCGCTTCATGGCTTCTGCTGCTAAAAATAGTTCATCTAGAAAACAGAATGTTTAAGTGCTTCATAGCAACATGTCCAGCTGCTAAATAACTTATTGCAGCTTATATTGTTGAAATTCACAGACTACTTGCGGAGTGATCTGAAAGGATCACAAAACTCATCGCCATTGACAGTGGTCATTATAAAAAAATATCTGACCTCCAAATGTTGGGCTGGCTTATTAAAAGTCAATAACACATTTGTCAGCATTCTAAAGAGCAGTATAATAATTATCAATACATTAAGTTAATTATGTTTTATTTGTGTGACTTTATTTAATGAAATCTTATTACACATTAGTTGTAAGAGTTTTAGAAAAGCAGTAAGCCACCCGAGTCCCTGGGTTGTGCTGGTTTTTGAAAAACTAGAGTGTTTTTCAACCTAACACCTACTGTAGCTATGTTAAATGGCACTTCACTTTTGTCTTGCCTAACACCTTACTGTAGCTATTTTAAATCCAGCTCAACCCACAGCCTCTCATGGCTTATTGCTTAAGGAGGCATCCTTCCTATCCAAATGTAGACCAAAACTACAGTTAATGCTGGTCAAGTCCGATTTAACATATAATGTGCTGCAGTATACTCCCTGTCTTACTTCTCATGAAACATGGTACAAGTGCATGAGTAGATGTTTGAGGGGCTGCTAACATGAGCATGCACTGACATAATGATGTAATGGTTTCATCACCTCTTAGGGGGAGGTAAGATACGTCTTGTTATTGTCAAGGTTATAAGGTTGACAAAGTCCCACTCACCCACCTCCACTCCATGAACCACCTGTCTTTCTTTCTGTCACACATGCACAAGCACACACAGAGATTCTCACAGAGACACGGAGTAGAGTAATGCAGCACTGGAAACACCCCAAGTGCTGCGCCATCCATCAAAAAGGCTTTCTGGTCTTCTGCAAGGCCTTCATCAGATTAAGCTTTTTATCAGGGTTTTCTGGCGTTGCACGCTGGCGTGTTATGCATCATCTCGTGTACGTCCTCTTTCCCTCCCCCCCCCCCCCCCCCCCCCCCCCTCTGTATCTCTCTTTCTGTCTTTCTTTCTCCAGATGTCCTGTGACGCTTACACATGGTCTAATTGAATTTGCTCTCTGCCGATTTCGCTCACAAAACAAAAGGGGGCCTGTTGGAATCTTTCGCTTAGCACCTGAAACCTGGAAGGTTTGGCATTCATTTTCAGCGTTGCGTATTTTTTGTGTGTGTTTTGAGCAACCACTCCTGGCAGGATACAACTTATCATTAAATTCGTTCCAAAAGACACTCAAGCATGGGGCACAACCGCTCACGCTCATTGTGGGAGGGTCAGGGGGTCGACCAGCGGCCTGGACCTAATCTGAAATCACCAGTGTTTCGGATTTTCATCTATAACTCACGCGCTGTCATTTTGACATGAGCAGCAGTTGTGTAATTGAACATATGCTTTTTGGATCCTAAGAAATCCCAAATGTTGTCTCTGGGAAAAAGACAGACATCTGGCCACTGGCACAGTGTGACATATCTGCGGTATATTGGTAGGATGCACGAACACACTGCAGCTCACACAGGCACACACACACACACACACACACACACACACACACACACACACACACACACACACACGGGCCACCCCTGCCCACTCACTCTCCTCACGGATTCCCTCACTGCATGCCCTGAAGTCGGCCCTGCCTGCGTTTCTCACGATGCGTGATCTGCAGAATGGGACGCAGGCTGGAGTTAGGCAGCTGCTTGTCAGGGGCCACTAAAGTGATGGCACACCAGACATGCAAGAATCCAGGCCAGATTTTTATCCCAGGGTTTCAAAAATTGCAGCCCGTGCCAATTTCTCTTTTATTTATTTATTTATTTATTTATTTTATTTTATTTTGCAGGGGATGCATGCATAGTGGAAGTAAACATGCGGGTCTTAAGAAATCTGCTTTTGGTTAAAGATCTTTTTTATCTCGGGGGGACCACATTATCAATCAACCATGCAGAAACCAGGGTTGTGCTGATGTCTCTCCAGTGCAGCTACCCTTTCTCATATGTGCAGCCGTGTGCAAAAGCAGCACATCTGTATTAGAGTATTGGGCTTGGACAAGTTTTTGCCCCAAAGCCACCCTGTCACTCCTTCGTTTCCATACTGAAAATAATGTGGCTTGGAGGAAGAAGAAAAGGAGACTTTTTAGACAACACCACCTTGGCACACGCCTCACAGTCTGATAAAGTTGATGAGGTATTAGTCATTTCGTCATGTAACTTCTGCCAACAGACTGTGGATTTGCTACAGCTCCAAATAAAGCACAGATGAGGGCTGCAGCCTACCGAACTGCAACTCATCACAGGAGGCTTTCAAGATGGAGATACTTGAGCTTTGACCAAAGCACTCTGCTGTGATTTCCACTGGCACGCTAAAGAATCACTGTCAAGGCTTTTTATATGAACTAACTGATCATCTTGACCAATCGGGGTTATGTACTTTTTTATTTATGGAAAATATTTGAACTGGTCCTGGAAAAAGCAGAGCGTGGGCAGGACGTCATGTGGCTGACAGAGCGGCCATGTTTATGTAAGTCATAATCACATAGTAATTGGAATAAATGCAGGGTGAGGCGGGATCATATCAATCATAAGTTATGTCTTTTTATCTCGTGATACATTAAAAACCTGCTTAGCTGGCTTGTTTTTCTCCCTCCAGTTGGCAGCTGGCAGGTCGGTCATGGATATTATTAACCGGCCCTCTCGTGTTTTGTATCAGGACTCATACCATACCTCATGTATTCTGTATGTTTACCTCCAAAACCATTTTCTCTTCCCCGGCCATGACATGAAACACCTGCAGCTCGTCCAGTTTTTCTGACCCAGGTCCAACAGTGAGATTTGTCTTTATCTTGGTAAAGAGTCAAGGACATTGTGAAAGTGAGATGGCAACAATGAAGATGTATTTTTTTAAGTCAGCTCTCCCTCTCCCCCACAAAGTGTACGAGTGCAAAGAAGAGGTAGCAGATGGGTTGTGCACTACTCAAACTCTGCCGCTGACATGCTACCTCTTACTATACCAGGAGTGGCATGAAAAATAGTCCTGTCACTCTGTTTGTTTTCAAATGCTCACAAACAAACAAATAAATAATCCAGGTACAATTTACTAACCAGGCTTGACTTTTTATGTATATATGTTTTTTTTTCTCTCTCTTTCGCTTAAGTCCCCAGCAGGTTTGTGTTTGAGCAGATGGGAGAGTATTGGCTGCTGTTCCCAGAGGATGGAATCTACTCAGCCATGGAGCCTGGACCATGTTTATCTTTGGGCTTTATTGGATGTTGATGTTGGCCCGGCCAGAGAACCTTTTGTTTAACGGCTATTTTTAAGGGAAGAAGTGAAGACTATGCTTTCAGCCTTTTTAGTTACTGTACCTAAGTGCAAAAACCCTGACTGACTTACTGTCCTGCGAAATCTGGTACAAAGGTGAACAGGTAACTAGTGCCTTTCTTTTTCAGAGAAGAGTGGCACATAAATGTGGTTGCCATTTGCCCCTTTTAAGTGCAGGAAGGAAGGTCTTGAGCTTGTTGAGATACTCATAGTTGTATCTGTAATGTAATATAACTCCATGTCATTATATTTATGATGTGTATCATTTTGATTTCAAAATTAGACACTATTGATTGACATCAGGTCCATACATACTAAATGCTTCTTCCTTGAAACATTTGTACTCTCCTTCAGGTTAATGAGCCTTATGTCTTCAGAATGGAGTTTGTGACTGCCTGTAGTGTATCTCTCTCTCTCTCCCTCTCCCTCTCCCTCTCCCTCTCTCTCTCTCTCTCTTTCTCTCTCTCTCTCGTAAGTTCCCTCCCTACTGCAGTACAGCTGTTAATGCCATGTGGAAAGAAGCATTACTGTTGTGTGGAAAGCACTAACATAAATATGAAATTTGTAGCTCTCTGTGTGGTAGTTTCTCACTTTTGTAAGTATTTGCAGGAAACCATGGAGACCAGCTAAGCTATGTTTCTGCTGCTCTGGACATTTTTCATCCCTGTGACATCATTGTGGAGCACGTGTGTGTGTGTGAGTGGAGTGTGTGTGTGTGTGTGTGTGTGTGTGTGTGTGTGAGTGGAGTGTGTGTGTGTGTGTGTGTGAGAGTGGAGTGTGTGTGTGTGTGTGTGTGTGTGAGTGGAGTGTGTGTGTGTGTGTGTGTGTGTGTGTCTGTGTGCGTAAAATACGGGAGGAGTACGGAGAGCACCTGAGCAGTGTTTACAGATGAATCATGGGAAAACAAACCCCTGGTCCCAATCGTCCCTGACCGCCCCTGGCAGGCCCCACTCTGCCAGCTATTTGGCAGAAAGCAAAACGGACATGGAGCCTCCCCGCTTCTCTCGCTCTCACTCTCGCTCTCGCTCTGGCTCCGGCTCCGTCCACAAGCGTCTCACTCCACTGACCTGCTTAGCGTGGATTACCATAAGCAACAGGTACAACACTGATCGCTGACGTCTTACAGTTACTTTTAAGACATTTGCCTGATGTTGTTGTCCAAAGCAAACAAGATGGTGAGAACTTCTCAAGGCATTGTGGTGACGAGTGATTTGAAAGTCTGTGCTATAGAAAGTGGCAGACAGACAGACTGACAGATCTTTATTGTCACAAGAACAATGGAACCGTTTAGCATTAGCACCTCTCTGTTTAGCAGCATATGTAATAATATATAATAATATAGTAAGTAAAAGTCCAAATTAAAGTGTTACATAAAAGTGCAGTATACAAGAAGGAGCAACATCCTATATAAATATGATTGTAACACCTTCGCAAAATGCCCTGTGGAGGCTTCTGTTGACGTGTGTAGCCACAGACGATATTCCACTAAGCTCCGTTCTCCTTTGTGGTGCAGGTTCCATGACTGCAATGTGCTCTTACAGTAAATATGGCGATATGTGCTTCACACTCCCGCTGTGAAAATAATTTGTACGGCAGGGTGCATTTACAGGTGAGGGGCAGGGAAGTCGGTCTTGCAGAAAGAATCAGAGCCTTCTTGACAAGGCCCCAGTCCAGAACATGCTGTACCATGGCCTGGCATTACCTTGCCTTGCCAAACAAAACAAAGTGCTGTACACATATTCACACAGAGAGAGAGAGAGAGAGAGAGAAATAAAAAAACGAAGAACAGAAAAAAAAGAACTGGGCTGTGACCCATTGTCAGTTTGCTTAGTCTGAAAACATGCTCGGGGAAGGTGGAGAGTGAAGTAAGAGGAAGACATGGAAGGCATTAGGTGACCCCTTTTCCCCATGAGTGTTTTCCCAAAAAGCTGTCTCCCACCACACCAGCCAATGTGTTTCTGATTTCAGTGGCCTCGGCTGCCTGCGGGGGCACATCGGGGCTCGGAGAGGCATCAGCGCCACCCCCCCACCCCCACCTCCGCAGGAAGGTGACCACAGATATTCGGCCTGCAATGCCCACTTTCATACTCTTCATACAGTCAGCAGGGGTGAGAGAGGCCAATCTAGTCCTACTGGCCCGTTGCCATAGAAACACATTTGATTAGGGTTTGACGGTTGACTGACTGGCTCTCCGGCTCACAGTGTTTCTTAGCTATGAGAAGCTTCTTTCAGCTTTAAAACAGGATTTCTTCAGAGTCCTTCGTTTAAAGTTCAAATAAACAGGCTGGGGGAAAAAGGCTTGGAACCCGTAAGTGCAGGTGTCGGTCAATGATCTGTCTGCATCTGCAGGCTTAATTACAATGCATAGGTTGTAGGTCCTGTGTAATGTCTGGTAATGTGCTGTGTAAATATATACCCAAAGATTGGCTAAAGGACATTTTGTTTGGTTTGTTTCGTTCGGAAACATACACATTTTAAAACTTTCTGTTAAAACAAGGAAGCATAACTTTAAGTCAATTCTACCATCTATTAATGTTACTTTTGTGTCTAGACCATACCAGAAAAAGAGTCTGGTGATGCTTAACATACTCCCTATCCACCTGCATTTTTGGTGCGAATTGATGCCAGTGGATCTCCCAGTTGCATCTCTTATCTCTCTCTCATACCAGACTGGGATTAATCTTCGACTGTGCAATCCAGTGAAGTTGTCAGAGTTACGGAAAAGTTAAAGTTAATAAAGGTTTATAAATTGAACTAATGCTGTCGTTACATGTTCAATTTAACGTTAGTCTCACTAACGTTAAGCTCTCCCAGTGGTGGCTAGCTAGCATAAACCTGAAGTCACCTAACTACCTAACTTAGCACAGACTCTATAGGCTACCTATAGTCCCCTCATAAACAATAGCCTTGCCTTGCATCTTATGTACAGTCCATGGTCAAGCTCAGTAACAGGCTAACTACAGCCAATGGCTAAGAACAAACAGCAACATTGCTCTGCACCTAGCTCAGTAAGGTAGCCCAACAAACGTGCTTCCTTTCTGCTTTAGTCCAGCTCAGTGACTGGTTTGCTTGTGTACTTTAATCCCAGAGGAAAGGTTTTTTTTAAATGAGATTTCTTCTATGTCTCACTTGTTTCTTCTAGACAATAATGAGATCACAGTGATACAAAAATAAGCCTATCACCTTTGTCTCCTGCTTCTCAGGTTTGTCTCTGGAGCAAAAGAGTTTTGTTGTTTCAGTGTAGACTCCCTTTAATCCACCAATAAGATCTCAGCAATGTGTCAAAAAATGCTCAATGTTGTATGAAAAAGAACTGTGACAAAAGTAATACTTACATGAGACTTAAAAGAGAATCACTATTTTATCTCCTGTGCAACAGAAGACATACAAATCAGAAACAAAATTTTCCTCTGGGCCATCCATGGTCAAGCTTAGTAACAGGCTAACGCCAATGTTGTTTGGCTAAGAACAAACGGGTCTTCCTTTCTCCTTTAGTTCAGCTCAGTGACTGGTTCACTTGTGTACTTTATGTAACTCAATTGACAGTAACCAGCATCAGTACTGTGGTCATGTAGGTATTGAAGCCTTACCTTGAGAAATGGAGACCACTGTAAAATTATCAGTTTCTCTGATTTAACTATATATAGGTAAATGTGTGAATATAGTGAACATTTGTGTTTTATTCTGTAAAATACTGACAACATTTCTCCCAATTCCAAATTCAACTGACACTGAAAAGAAATGGCTGTCATATATGTAGAGATGCTGATTGTAGGGAAATGTGCAGAGGCCTCTAATTTTTCGAGAGCTCTATTGCCATTAATGGTATTAAGGGAATAGTATCAGAACCTTTTATGGTCACACTAAGCCTATGAGAACATACTGATTGTTTTTTATTTGTACTGATTGATTTTGAGCCGTTTTTAATATATTTAATGATGCCTTTATTCGTTTAAATTTGCTCATTTAGTTAGTAACACCTCTTTTGGTGTTTTGAGGACCTCGGAATTGGTACTATTTTTGGACTTTAAATTCCTAAAACATTAGGTCCACTCAAGGCTTTAGAAAAACACCTTTTCAAAAACCCTATTTGGAAAAAAAGAAAAACACCTTTTCATGAGGCTAGGGGGCACATATTACTGTAATCTACAACAGCGCATTTTAAAATAGTGCTAGTTTGATCTTATCTTGAAAATGCTCCCAGCCACCATAAAACATCTATTTTTGCCAAGGTGTTTGCTTAAATCACCTAGAGTAACCACATGTAGAGTTTGTTTGCTGGTAACAGACACATTTGTAAACAATTAGTTGTAAAACACAGTCTTCCAAGTAGTTAGCATTCCTTCCAAGTAGTTAGCATTATTAGCATTATTATATTTTTGACAAGGTGCATTTAAGAAAAAAATCACACAGTTCCTCATGTGCAGGCTGACTAAAATGAAAGTTAAAAGTGTCAGTGGAGCTTCTCGAGTATGCAGGCAAGACTCCCAACCTGCTTCAGACAGTAAGTCAAACAATGAAGGTATAGCACTTACTAGTTAAAGTGGGTCTGCTATGGAAAGAACCCTTAACTTGAGCACGTCAGCCAATCCTTTTACAAGGTTGAGGATACCACCTGCAACTGCATGGTGAATTTCACAGGAGGAGCGAGCATCGAAGAAACCCATCGCAGCTGTATCACATAAGATACACGGAGCTGGAAAACCTTTTTACCTCAATGCAACAGCTTCGAGGGAGCCTGCTGCATCTTCAAGGATCATGGCTAGCAGCGTGGCTAAACCTCCCACTCCAGCAGTGACATTGTTGCGCCTTGTTGTGGCCTTGTTATCATTGCATAGAATAGAGGGAAAGCACGCAAAGAAAAAACAGCATGACTCAAAGACAATGGACAGTGAAAAAGGTTACATTTTAACATATAATTTTAGGCCTGTAAGTTGCAATTAAAAACTTGATTCTTCAGAAGTAAAAGGAGCCTTATATGGACCACTTTGTTGACTTTGTTATCTAACAGAGAAGAAAATCTGTTGTCATTTTTAAAACACTCTGTGTTCCATTGCAGGTCAGGGGAGGAAGCACAGGCCACCTCATCCTGAAAAGGCCTCAAGACGCAGAAACAGGAAACTTTTTTGCCAGACTCTTTTCATCCATCTCCAAGTCATTTGGAAAATGCTTTAAACGTTGCGCCAAAGTCTAATTTTCAAACGGTTTCTTAATATTATCCTGATTATTTTCTCTATTTTCAATAAATTAATTAATTTGGCACGTCATTTGTTTCCATTTGATGCTTTATTTGTAATGCCAGAGAACGTTACCTAAGAGTAAAGTGAAGAACACATGCATTAAAACACTTGTAAGAGGCATCACTTCACAATAAACATTTTCATTAGTCTGGCATTTTAATTTTTTCTCCAGGTCTGGACAAAGTAATTCACATATTGACCCATTCAAACTAGCATAACATGGATTCAAACAAGCAAACTAATATATCTAAGTAAGCAGACATTGACAAACTGCCTAGGCCAGAATTGCAACTATCATTGATATCATTAAATAGACTGTACAGAAAAAATCAAAGTCATGTCAACACATAAATTATATTATATTTCTGAAAATGAAACACACATTACATGCTCAGACCATTCACATGGACAGTTTTGTGGGTCACACAAAAGTATAATTGCCAGCTGTGCTACAGCTGTTGTTTTCCAAATAGGTCCTTTAACTTTAACTAACTATTAAAGAAAAAATCCTCTCTGCCACTTTAATACTCCATGTATTTACAGGTGGCCCAGTGCTAATTGCTTATCATAGCTGACTCAGATTGGCAGTAGCCAGTGGTTAAATTCGTTTAGATTTTTAAGCTCATTCAAAGCATAAAGTTTATGTGTTCACCCAACTTTGATGTATTTCTGTACAGTCTATTTAATGATGTCAACGACAAGCATACATTTACAATATATAATTTTTTAGAATGGCATTCTAAAATAAGAATGTATTTATGTATGATTTCAGTGTACTGTAAGTACATTTTCCTGTGTTTGTCTCTGATGTGCCCATGCACCAGTGGCAACCCTGATGCCTACCATAAAGACATTAAAGACCTGGAGAAAGTGAGGAAATACTTCCATTCATTTAAGTGGCTGGTTCCGTGTACAAACTACAAAACCGCTGACATTTTAAAAAAAAAATAGTCGTCCAATGGGCACACACTTCTGACATCGTTTATGTGAAAAGACTGTTAGGCATCACATTACAGATGACCGCAGGCACTAAAATATTATGTGTTGTGTATGCACATTGGTGTATGTTCTTGGCTTGAAAATTGGTCGTTCGGCAAAGACTAAAGGATTTGTTATACTTTTAAGAATCCATGTGAATACATCATCCAACATGTGCAACAAAGATCAATAAAATGATTACCAAATTAAGTTTGTTTTTCATTTGCTTTGTTCATTTTCTGACTGTTTTGCCAGAAAAAACATACTTCTCATTTGTGGCCTATGGAAATACATATTTTTCCAAGGTAAAACTTGTCAAAATGTCACAATAATGTAAAAATCCTTTATTATTTATTATTGTCAAACTTAACTTTTCACGAGTAACTCATTCTTATTGTTATAATGTATCTTATAATCATTATTAGTAGGGACATCAACACTCAACTAAACACCCTTAATAATGCTTGCATCCTAAGTTGCATATTGCTTTCATTTAAGATGACAAAAAGCACTGCCCTTTAAAAATGTAACTGTCAATAAATACATTGCACCAGAAGGTACATTTTCAGCTACATTTCTAAAAAGACTTCTTGTCCCCTAAGCTATACATTGACTGGAGCTCGAGAGCTGGAAGCCAAATTGTTCAGGTCTGTGAGGAGTTCTCAGCAGGCATTGAAAGTCCATCACGGTTTTAGTTTTAGCAAACGGGCCCACAGGTCAGGCAGGTATGATGTCTACAAGACTGCAACATAAGCACGTAAATCAGATTCTTGCCATATTGTTTAATACAGTTTTCATATGGCTTGGGGAATGACATTAGGGTTAAAGCACACTGAAAATGCCCCATGAGAGCATTTTTTAAACGGATAGAGGGGATGATACCAAAGCTCACTTCCTGTATCCTACATCAAGAGCCTTCATATCTATCAAGGGAATTAGCATCTGAACCAGCAGCTTATTGTTGAAAGCAAATCATATTGAATATGTGTGTTCCTTGTGGGTTTCTTTTTTAAGATAGAGTTTCTACAAGGAAGTGACTGTTCTTTGCTAGCTAGATAAGATTAATATCTGCTTCTCTTTAGGATGGTGGGCTACTTTGCAACTTTACTGTTGGTTTGAAACTGGGTTGGAAAAACTCATTCGCTCTTACGCTGTGTAAATATGAGTGTGGCACTCTGAAAAACAGGGGCCATGTACAGTAGCCTGGTAAACCAGCCCCTCGTACTTCATTTCATTTTGTACAGAGGGTCTGGCCTTGCTGCTGCTGACATTCATGTATTCGGACCAAGCGAATCCGAGCCAATCAGCGAACAGAGGGAGTGTTCGTGAGCGATGATGTTGACTAATTGGCTAATTGCATACGTGACGACCAGACATTAGCGATTGGGTAAAGGCAGAGCCACTTGTTTTAAACTTCAGTAGAGTCCACCCTTCCAGGAAGAAATCCGTTTCTCAATGCAGCAAGGCCAGACCCTCTGTACAAAATATAATGAATAAAGGAGGGGATGGTTTACCAGGCTACATGTACAGTACATGCCAAGGCAAAACAGATTACAGAACAATATCTTTAAACAAATTAGACCTTTGAAAGAGGACCTCAAGACTGCAAATGGGCAAATGGAGGCTTATGGTATAGGGATGCCATGATGTTTTATCCTGACTTTGATTGATCTGAGTGCAAGAGCCAGTGCAGTGCTTTCATATCACCAGGCAGATTACTCGCTAGTTAAATCATGTCAAATTGTCACAAAGCTATGGTAGCAGATGCAGAGGTATTTGTTTCACCCTCTTCCTCTCCAGAATAGATGACATTGCACTCGTTGGCTGCAGGCCTTCTATCATCCCCTCCCGACACTAAAATCCACCAGCGAGGCCATTTCCAGGGGAATCCCGGTCGGTGGGAGACGCTGTCTGTTTTCTTTATTCTCCTGTCTTGTCTATCTATTCATCAGAGGTTATTTATGGCTCCCGCCCCCCCCTTTGCCAGGCGTTTATTTGAACATGCTTAGCGCATTGTTGTGAGACTGCAACAAATGAGGTCACAAGTCCCCCCCCAACCCCACCCCACGCCACGCCACCACCCCACCTCCCCCGCCACTCTATTTCCACATCCTTGGTTGCTGTTGCTGTTTACATCCAATACGAGCACACAAACAAGCTCACAGCACATAACCATTACACACACACACACACACACACACACACACACACAAATACACAAGCTCACAGCACATAACCATTACACACATACACACACACACACACACACACACACAAATACACAAGCTCACAGCACATAACCATTTTACACATATACACACCCCTACACACACACACACACACACACACACACACACACACACACACACACACTACCACCACTGCCACTAGCCCAACATGAGCACAAATACACAAGCTCACAGCATATTACCATTACACACATATACACACCTCTACACACACACACACACACACACACACACACACTACCACCACTGCCACTAGTCAAACATGAGCACACACAGTCGTTACATACACAAGCATCCCCCAACACACAAGCAGGCACATACTCACACACATACATACACATACACACACAAACCACCACCACTGGCCCACCATGGTCCTCCACTTTAGCCGGGAAGAGGAACGTGATGATAAACGCCCCACTATCAGTGGATGCCATCTCTGCCTCTGTCAACGGTGGCTTGCATGGATGGTTGAGGGGAGGCTGAACGCTCTGCAGCTCTTTTTGAAAGCAAACGCCAGAAGCTCCCCAGCAAATTCCTTTCGTCTCAATCTCTTTTATACGTTTATGACTTGCACTTAGATGATATGCTATATAATCGTCTGACTGTGATTTTTTTTCATGGCTTGATGAGGTCAAATTGCAGTGACTCTGAAACCACCATGCTTTGGAATAAGGAGCGTGTTGAAAGCCACACTTCGCCTTCTGTGAAAACATTTTTTTTTTATGAATGTTCTTAATTTTTTTTCTCCCTCTAAAATGTCTTGGTATAGGAACAGTTTTTACAAAATCATTGTAGAGTATACTGATTTCCTTAAAATGTCTACACATTTGCACACTGGTGTGGTTTTACGTTATAAAATGTACAACCATGTACAACATAATTTTGGCTGATTATGGCCTCGCTTCGCTACAGGTAAAACACTGATTTTTCTCATACTCAAACAGTGTACCTTTTATGTGCACATAGCACTTGTGTGTACAGCATGTACTGTTTTGAAACAACTCTATTGAACTTCAATATACTTCAATTTCATTTGAATTAATTTCCGTTTCAACTTGCTATTGCTAAAACTTGCTAAAAGTATTGCTATTTTTCAAGACACTTTAATTGCCCTAAACCAGTATATGTATGTATTTCAGAAGAAACTGTAGAAATATTACTATTTCAACAAACAAAACAATTGCTATTTAGCAAGCAATAACACATTTTTCCATAAAAGCTACATAGGACATTTTGTGTACATTGTATGGCTAATTGCTTGGCATGGTAAAATAAGTCCAGTATGGCCTCATAGAATCATCTCTCAGATTCTGCAGATCTTCACATTCTATGGCAACTTGCACAAGCCTTGACTCTTCTGAAGGGGGCTAATGGTCTGGAATGTTTTGAATTTAAATTGTAATGCCTGTTTTAAACATTTTTGCATATCATATTACATATAGCTCCAGGAAATTAAAATTGCCTAGTCTATTCTTTCAACAAGACTGTTCTACATGCTGAATTAACAGTTAAATGTACTTTATATTTAAAGTATTCCTTTGAAGTACACCAAAAGTGGCTTTCAATCAAAGTACATGAAATTACAGTGATACCTTGAGACACGACTGAGATGCTAGTGGTAGCTCAGGCCATTTTTTTGACTAACATGTGAGTTAGTTTCCGAGATACGAGTCGTGCTTTGAGAAGCTCCCTTTAGTTGGCGCATGGGTAAAGTATCAGTACAACGAGCTTCTTGTTCTTTCTCAAGTGTTACCTGTACAGTAAAGACATATATTGTTTTTGTTGTCCATGTTTGTGCATAATTTTTAGAATTTCTAATTACACTAAAACAATTTTGACTGCTGATTGCATAGCTGATTGACATGCAAGCTTGGTTACGGAATGGATTAAACTCGTATCTCAAGGTTATTACTGTATTATTTTTACCCACCAATTGAATAGTCATTACATTGTATTTTAAGTATCATTCTTGAAATCTAGTATAATTAGTATATAATATGTCTACTGTACAGTACTCTGTACTTAATTTTTTTTATGATGAATGAAAATATACTTACTTTTTTCACAAGGGAAATCTTCATGGTCTTAAAAACCCTAGAGCCCCAAACCTGTATGGAAGACATGAGTTGAACCGCTACAATATCAGATCTGTAAACGTCAAGTAAGGTCTATACGCCTGCCTCAGCCTGAGTAAGAACCTGTTGTTTGGTCACGCTGAGGGTTGGGGAAAAAGAAACAGATTAAGTGTTCTTGGAAAAGTGAAGTGGGCTGTGGTGGTGCCGTCCTTCGTAATCCCTCGGTGGATATTCCGCTCATTAATGGTTCTGGAGATTGGATGCAGTTCTCTCTCCCAGTATCAAGGCCCAGACTTTGATGTGGAACACCTCTGGTGGTCCCAGATATTAGGGAAGGCTGCCACAACAATATGTCAGGGCAAAAGCATCTGTTCACACATTTGTCAGACAAATTTATTCGCTGCAGTTTATTAAAAGTTTTAGTGGGAACTTAATAGGACTCTGTTTAGTTTAATTTATCTTTTTTTCTGAGGTTATAAACTGCTTGTGCAGGTGTGCCAGTGTAATCCTCAATGCTCCTTTCACGCTTTGACTTTAATGAACTTCACATTGATCCTGAACAGGTTTGTGACAGTGATGACAACTGAAAGAAAAGGAGAGAGAAAGAAAGATAGAAAGACAGGGAGAGGGAGAGAAATGCAGAGTGAGACAGAGAGACAGAGAGAAAGAAAGGGAGAGGGAGAGAGAGAGAGAGAGAGAGAGAGAGAGAGAGAGAAGGAGGAACTTGAGAGTAAGTCTGCTTTAATAGCAAAGTCTGGTGTCCCTAGGCACTCCTAGGTCCTCCATCCACGCTTGTCAGCAGTTACAGCTGTGGCGGCCACACACGCACTCCCCCAAGGATGCGGCACCATGTCTGGGGTTAAAGGCCGCTGCCGTCGCCCAAAGACGGGAAGGAAACTTCAGCCTCCCTTTCGTCTCGCTGTGGGTTAGATCAGAGTGGGCTAGGGCGCACTGGGCAAATATTTAGCAACTCCCTCAAAGTAGGATAGACACAGTAATTGTATTATATACTTATGTTTACAGATGGTAAAAGGTCCAGGGGATGTGTAGGCTTCCTCTGTGATTTACAAAGAAATGTGGGAAGGGCGAATCAAAAAAAAGGGCGGGGGACGAAGGGCGGGGGTTTATATGTCCCTCTTTCCATCATGGCTCTGTGGGGTGCAGCACGGGGAGGGGTCCACCCTGGGGAGGGGTGCATGGGGGGGGGGGGGGGCACATGCACCCCCATTCCATCAGAATATCGTGGGATTTGTAGGGGGATGTGAGAAACATCTGTGACGTTGCAAAGGCAGACTGAGGTCACACTAATAACGGTTGGTTTAAGAAACCTCCAGCGGGGTGTGGTGTGGGTGTGGGTGAATTAGCCAGGTGCCCCTCGCTACTGTATACACAGAGCACAGGGATTATGCCTGCAAGTGAGTGCTTGCGTGTATCTGTTAAGTGGAAATGTTGTAGGGCTCAGCTCAAAATGTTTGTTTCTCACACAAACACACTGTATTCAAGTATTCAGATGTCTTAAAATTTTCACATTTTGTCAGTTTTTTATAAATAACAAAAACTGTCAATAGTAGCCTCTTAGTGGTCACTGTATCGCCAGCGGTACGACCCGCTGTGACTGGGAAAAAAAAGTAACTACAACATTACAACATTACTACGACATTACAGAAAGTCTTTAATAACACATTACAACTTGGTCAACGCCATTCTGGCAACAACAAAGTTATAAAAGGGGGGTGCGTCTTCAAGGGTTAAGACTCTTTTGTTGGTGTCTACTGGAGAACAGCAATCACCTCAGCATTCCACTAAATCAGGCCAGACAGAATCCTCTCCTCAATGAACGACACAGAAAAGCTTACTCAGAGTTCTACCTTTGGGCCCACAAGTTCCCATAATGAATAAATAAAAACATATCGATTTCCTTGAGCAAGACCTGGTCTAGAGCACTCAGATTGGTTCACCTCACTTATGCACTTAGCAAAGGCTCTGACTGCTTACATTAATTTGACGTCTTAGGGTTTTGAGTATAGGCTGCAACATATCAAAATATGGAGAAAAAAGTGAAGGGTTCTTTCTGAATACCTTTTTTTGTGAGCATACCATGTAATACCAATCTAAACAGTTTTTTCTACAGTCAGCCTTGGATGTTGTTGATTTGTAAAAACCGTTTGCAGTGGATTTCAAGCCCGTCTCTAGAGGTGAACCCTCGCCTAAAGACCCAAAGGGCTCTCTGTCTTTCTCACTCACTGTCCCTCTCCATCATCCTCACTCAGCACCCAGGCCAGGGAAGAGGAGTGCGGCTGTCTTCTGCAGGGGGTTGCGTTCCATTCCTGACAGGAAACTCGGCTAAGCAGGACAGATTCTGTGCGTAATGCTGTGAAAATAAAGTGTAACTCTGCAAATCCACCCCCTAGAGAGCTAGCAAAAATTCTGTGGAGGCTGTCTGTGTCTGTGTCTTTTACCTAAATCACCCCTTACACACACACAAACACACACACACACACACACAAACACACACACACACAAACACACACAAACACACAGACACACACACACACACACACACACGCAAAGAGAGAAATACCATCACACACAAATACAGCCTGCAGTGTGGTAATAGGGCCTCTCGACTCTCTTCTGGGACACACTATTGCTACAGTTTAACATAATTTTAACTGTCAGTTTCTCTTACAAAAACAATGTATTTCATTTATTTTGACTTGATCCGGTATATTGTTGCAGAGTGTTTTTCCAACAAAATCCTTTGTCAAAAATATACTTATCCAGAGAACTGGAGCCCCATGGGCCAAATGAGCAGATTGAAAAATGCCTGACCTGTGGTTATTACACACACACACACACACACACACAAACACACACACACACAGATACACATGCTGCCTCCCTGTTTCTGTGTCTTTCTCTCGCTATTTTTCTCTTTCTCACTATTTCTCTCTCTCTGTCTCTCTCTGCCTCTCTCTCTCTCTCTCATACACACACACACACACACACCCACACACACGCACACTCCTTCTCATGCTAGTCATCCACATGCACACAGTCTTAAGAAAATGACCCTCATATGAAAGCCATTGCGGCCATTTCCAGTGTGTGAAATTGGGTTTCTTTGTCTTTGTTTTCGGACAGAGGGACTGGGGACAGTCATAAGGTTTTGGAGAATGGGAAACGAGGTGGAGGTGAGGGGTTGTGGGTGGGTGGGTGGGTGGGTGGAGCAGGTCAGGCAGGGAGGGCAAAAGCCTCTTCCTGCTTCTCTGTCTCCGTGGGGCATCTTCGCATCCTCCTCTTCGGGGGGGTTAACAGGCCAGGAACCACCGCGGAGAGCATAATTAACTTTCCTTAGCACCCCAGCTTTGGCCAACTGTGACCTGCTGCTGGCCACCCCTGCTGTGTGGCATGTTAGCGCAACATTAGTTTTAATGAGCTTTTATGGTGGTGGTGGGGGGGGGGGGGGGGGGCATCTAAAGCGGGAACCCCCCCTCTCCACACACACACACACACACACACACACACACACACACCATCACCCCCAGGGTCTGGTGCAGTGTCAAAGTTGTATGGTGATGGGAGTTTAACTGAGAAATAACTATGAAGGAGCCTTAGGAGACAGCTGGAGACAAGGTGGAAAAATGCTAGTGTGTGTGTGGTGTGCGCGCGCGCATATGTGTGTGTGTGTGTGTGTGTGTGTGACTCTCCCTGATGTTTTTGTTAGATGGTGGTATCTACACAGTGATGCATGTGAATGATCTCCTGCAGACGAGAGAGACGGGGAAGGATACGAAGGAGAAGAAGAAGAAGAAGAAGAAGACAGGCAGGGACAGGAAATGAGGGGAGGGGAAAGAAATTAAACACAGTGGGGGGGGGGGGGGGGTTATGGAGGAATGGGAGGTGGGGTGGGCTTGGTGTGGGGGGTGTGGGGATGAAATAACTCAGTGAAGAGTACCTTAATTCAGCACGAGATAAAAAAGTGACACAATTAGATGAACAGCCTTGCCTCAAACATTGTCCAGAAATTGTCTAGAACGTAAGAACTGAAATCAAGAAGAAAAACAGCTGAAGATCGAACAAGATGTGAGAAGATGGAGTGAAGCCACAGGCGAGGGTAGCAGCCGCATGTAAAAACGAGAAAAAAAAAAACGTCCGACCACCGTGTCTGGTGGTGTGGTGGTCGCCAGAGGAATGGGGATAGCCAGGTCTGGAATCCCAGGCCTGCGGGCGTTGTAGACGTTCCAGGAGCTGCCCCGTGGAGCTGCCCCGCGGAGCGCCGAGAAAAGCCCCTCTCCACAGCGCCGGCGTGGAATCCCAGCCCTGGCGTCCTCAGCTCATTACTTTTCTGGGGACCCTGCTGTGGGGAGGAGAGGAAGGGACACCATAGAGGAGAGAATGGAGTGGGGTGGGGTGGGGGGGGCGGAGGAGGGAGAGGGGGGAGGGGGCTGTGGGGAGGAGAGAAAGGGTCACCATAGAGGAGAGAATGGAGTGGGGGGTGGGGGTGGGGGGGGGGGGCATATAGTGGGAGGAGGAGGGAGAGGGGGGAGGAGGTAAAAGAGGGGATGGGGGTAATAGAGCTTTATCTGATGCCCCCAGGGGGAGGTGAGGGGACGGCTGGTATTTACATCCCCGTGTACCACTCCAGCGCTCTCACAACTCTCGCCTCATTGTAATGATAGGGATGCGTTTGTGTAAGAGACAGACAGAGTGTGTTTGTGTGTTTGTGTGTGTGTGTGTGTGTGTGTGTGTGAGAGAGAGAGAGAGAGAGAGAGAGAGAGAGAGAGAGAGAAAGAGAGAAACAGACAGAGACAGGGAATGTGGGTGCGTGTGTGTGTGAGAGAGAGACAGAGAGAGAGACAGAGACAGAGACAGGGAATGTGTGTGTGTGTGTGTGTGTGTGTGTGTGTGTGTGTGTGTGTGTTTGTGAGACAGATTGTGAGAGAGCAAAAGAGACAGACTGTGTGTGTGTGTGTGTGTGTGTGTGTGTGTGTGTGTGTGTGTGTGTGTGTGTGTGTGTGTGTGTGTGTGTGTGTGTGTGTGTGTGTGTGTGTGTGTGTGTGTGTTTTGTGGGTGGATGGGCGTGTAACATACAGAGAGGCAAAATGAATGTGGTGCGTGAGGGCTCGGGGTGGGCCGCCACTGCTTTAGGAGCCTCCTGTCGGGGGTCTGCTCTCTGTGGAGATGCCTCGCAGCACGGCCCTGGGAAAAGCCTGCTCACCCTCGCTCATGCCTTCTCTCTCTCCCCTCCTCTTTTCCAGGCGCTCACTCTACTATGTGGCTCTCTCTCTTCCTCTCTCTTTTTCTCTCTCTCTCCCTTCCTCTCTTTTCCTCTCTGTCTTTCTCTCTCTCCCCTCCTCTTTTTCAGGCGCTCACTCTACTATGTGGCTTTCTCTCTCTCTCTCTGTCTTTCTCTCTCTCCCTCCCTCTCTTTTTCTCTCTGTCTTTCTCTCTGTCTTTCTCTCTCTCTCTCTCTCTATCCCTCTCTCTTGCGGCCAGTCTAGGCAGGTGACCTGCACTTTCATTTCTTACAGACTGTCTTAGTCCTCCCCTACACTTCTCTCTCTCTCTCTCTTATATATCCCCCCTCTTTTTTCTGTCTTCATCCTCACCCTATAGTCTTCATTCTCAGTCTGTTAGACATGTTCAGCCCCCTTTAGGCTCAGTCAAAGGAGTTAATTTGTAAGCAACTTTGTCTTCAGGCTCCAAGAAGAAGTCCAGTGTCTTACAGCTTAACTCCTTTGACTACCATGAACTGGATGAATGAGAATCTTCACAGACACTTTAGGCTCAGTCTTCTTCTCTCTGTAGCAGGATAGTTAAATACTTAAGGGGGAGACCCCTTCACATGATGTCCATGCTTAACTTATACACTGGTGACACAGACAAAATGAACAGAACAGCAGCACGGACATAAAAATAAACAAAATGGCACAGTTCGTGATAGGTAGCTAAGGATGACGTCTCTTTCCAGATCTTTCTATTTCTGTTAGCCCTTTGTGGTCTTCCCTGGCCTGTAATGTCCAAAGGTTTGCTGCTCTATATGTGATTGGAGACCTGACTTTCAGTCTTTATTTCATCCTGTTGTGACAGTTATGTTAGATTTTTGATCATTTGGATACAATGTGGGTTTATCAGAACAAAGGTAATCGAGCAATTAGCAGTATTTTTATTGCTTGTTTTTTTTTATTGTTTTTTTTGGGGGGGGGGGGGGCTATGCTTTTTTAGGACTGATTTGTATTTTCATTTTTACAAAATGTCTACTGTTGTTCTTTTCTTCTTTAAATGGACCCCACAGTGAGAGTTTGTATGTGTGTGTGTGTGTGTGTGTGTGTGTGTGCGCGTGTGTGCCTGCGTGTTTGTGCGCGTGTGTGTGAGTGTGTGTCTTTCTGTGAGAGGGGAAATGAGTAAGAGCATGTATTTACGTCTGTGTTTGTCTTAATGTGTGTGACAACTCCGCTGTGCACTAGAACGTCCCATAAAAAAGCACTTCCCCACTAATTGAGCACAGGTATCACTCTGTATGCTTAAAAACAAACAGAGGGCAGAGGGGCTGTAGTCTAAGCCCCACACTAATCCCTTCTTCCCACTCTCCCCCTCTCTTGCATGTGAGCACATACTCTCTCTCACACATGCCATTCAAAGTTGCTCTGTATCTCTCCTCCGTCTTGGCTTTCCATCCATCTCTCTCCTTTCTCACACATTTTATCCTACTTTTCTCTCTCTCTCTCTCTCTCTCTCTCTCTCTCTCTCTCTCTCTCTCTCTCTCTCTCTCTCTCTCTCACAAACACACACACACACACTCTTTCGCCTCTTCGGCCTCCCTGCCAAGTCTCTGTCCGTGCGTGCTACTCCAATGCATGCAGATAAACACAGAGCCTGGCTGCAGAGGCCACACCTGGTCTTTCTTTCTCTCTCTCTCTCTCTTTCTCTCCCGTGAGGTCTGCAAGATGCAGCCAGGTCCAGCTCAGCAAATCTGCTGCACTGCTGCCACTGAGGCCATTGCTCCAAGAAGAGCTTTAGGGGCTGCACACGAGGGAACATTTTTACGTCAAAATGGGAAAATGGTATTGAATTGGTTTGCCCTTTCATCCACATGGGTAAAATGGTAAAGTAGTATTTTATTGTTTTGGCCTTTCATCCAAATGGGATTGGTGTTTTGGGTGCCCTGAAACAATCATTTTTAAGAAACAGGTTGCAGAGTGGAGATATCTGACAATGCTGCCTTTACGTTGCTGTGTAGAGAAGCAAACCACTGCTTTTTGAAAGCGATGACATAGCTGCCCCATCAACGTCACATGACATCACTGGCATGACTCCCAGTCCACATTCTTCTGATATTTCGTTGTTTTGTAGTTTACTGTTACTTGCAGAAGTAATTTTACCTCATTGTCAGTCCAGAAAAGAGACTCGGGTTTCGTTTTTGTGTTGACTATCATCTTCTATATGTTGTGTTTGTTTGGTTTGTACTAAGCATGAAGAAGAGGAAGGATTTTATCCTTTTATCCTTCTTTCTTCCATAGTTTTGGTCTGACTATGTCAATGCCCATGACCTTCACAACAAAATTGTCCTGTGACAGGCCATCCATCTTTGGTGTTCTGCTAACCGCTAACCGCAAGGCTCAGCATTTCCCATCATGCTTTAACTCGGTTGCCATTTTACTTCAAATCCAAATCATGTTGATGTGATCCTGACCTATTCCCCTTCCCACACCCCAGTGCCCATGTTACACATCCGCCCAACAAACGCTGGCACCGCTGATTGAAATAACAACTGACACCTGGATCGAATTTGCCTTACCTGACAGCCGCCATCACAGTCTATTTAATGCTTCATAAACGTGAGTCGCTGCGCTGTGTTTATATCAATATGAGGTCCCGGGGCCTCAGCGACTGAAACCCAAAGAGGCAGTAACCACCGCCTGAGTGGCCCATTATCTTAATGGCCGTCTTAGGTTTCACTCAGGATGTATTACTGTTATGGCTGAGAGCTTTGCGTTTCCCTTTTTACGGCTCCTTCGGATCCACAACACCCAGGAATAACAGGGGTGGTGGGGTGAGGTTCTGTCCGTGTGTTTGTGTGTGTGTGTGTGTGTGTGTGTGTGTGTGTGTGTGTGTGTGTAGTTGGGTTTGTTTGTGTGTGTGTGTATGTGGAGGGGGTAGTGACAAAAACAAAACAAAACAAACACGGTGGTAACATGACACTTAGGAAAGCATAGTTAAGGTCTGTCCAGGGGAGAGCAGAAGATCTGAGGTGTTCTTCAACTCTTCCTCTCTCTGTTTCTCTCTCTCTCTCTGTTACTATCCTTTTCTCTTTTGTTAAGTCTGGTCCCCTCGTGTCCAGTCATGGCCATGGTCCTGCCAGGGCGATCGTGGTCCGGTCCCCACTGTGTTTGAATTCTAATATCAGGGCTCCACTGGTCGAATTTGGCACCATTGTGCCAATCGCACCTTCACTTATTGCGCCTTAGGGTGCTTTCACACTAACAGCACTTGGTGCTCACCAAACTTCCCATTTGAACCAAAAGTTCTTAGTACAGTTTGTTTTCATTGGTGTGAATGCAATCTCGGTACTTTGGTGCGCACCAAATCAACCGGTCCGAGACCGATAAAAAGGGGTGGTGTCGGACCGCTTTATCATCCCTACTTTGGTACGGTTCCTCTGGTGTGAAAGCAACCAAACCAAATTGGACGGAACAGTAGAGTTTAGTGCATTATTATTATTGAAAGTAGCGTGTTTTAGTGTGGTTGCGGTGGCGATGATCTTCACGGTCTATTTTGGTTAGTTTAGAACTAACCAACTGTGGCATAGTGGTTAGGAAGTTGGACTTGCAATCGGAAGGTTGCCGGTTCGAATCCCACCCTATCCATGGTTGTGATGCCCTTGAGCAAGGCGTCGTACCCCACACTGCTCCAGGGACTGTAACTGAAACCCTGTAACTATCTGGAAGAGCGTCAGCTAAGTGTAATGTAATGTAGTGTAGAACTATGCATATATGAAAGCAAACTGTACCAACATCTGTTTGCTACATTGTAACATTTTTCTGACTAGTGCGGACCAAAGCAATCAAACTATAAGTCTGAAAGCGCCCTTACATATTGCACATTTCATTTTTCACCTTCACTAGCTACCAATAAGAGCTACCTCAGACTTTCCCTTCTTGTTGCAAGCGTATATGTTTACCTGTCTTATGTCTTATGTCTATTTATTGTTGATGTATGTCTGTATACACTTCATGTCCATGAGTGTAGCTGTGTGTTTGTGTGCGTGTGTGCACGTTTCTAGTTTAAATTGCACATTTGTTGTCTGGTAAAACGCAATTTCAATCCTCTGTGTAGTGCTTGTTAATGTAGTGAATTCACAATAAAGTACACTTTGACTTTGACTTTGACAAATGAAATGTCACTGTAAACTTTAACGTGTTTGGCTAGATGACCTTACTATTTTTTATCATCCACCAAACTGTGTCATCTCCTGTCATTGTTAGTTTTGTGGTGTTAACAAATATGCTACTGTTATATGAAAAAAAAACATATCCGCAAAACACCTGTTGTTGTTTTTTCAGTTGCCATTTCCTCCAGTGCTCAAAAGATGACACACCATGGTGAATCTGTATAGGGCAGACAGAAGCGTCCAAATGCAATGACTGAAAGGCCAAACCTCAATAAGGGAGCGCTGACATATGCACGGGTGACATCATGCAGCTGCCGACTTATGAAGCCTTTCCGTGATTGCGTCTGCCACGATGACTCATCAGAATGCCAGGCACGGCTCTCATCCAATTATTCAAGTCGCTGCAGATTCTGATCTGATTTGTCTGTCTCTGCTGTCTTTTTTTTTAAAGACTGCCATTTTTCCATTTCCATCCAAACACCCAAAACACTGAGTCAAGCTGTCTCTCATTTCCAGCACGAGAGAGACACAGGGAGGTGGGGGGCGGAGGGGGGGGTTACAGGACAGATGACTGCAATGGACCCCTGGCAGCAGGGCTGTAGTGGTAAAATTAGAGGTGGGTAAATTAGGAATTTGGTGGTCACGGTGAGGTGGATGCACAGTGCGACACAAGGTGTTTCAAAACGACATGCAAAACATGTTTGAGCAGTCCCAGTGCATTTTAATGACCTCTAGCGCACATATAGATGGAATAGTGTGATTGTGTTTGGTACATAAATACTACTAGGTGAAGAAACTGTATTGATAAACTCTGTTGAGAGGTGAATAAGCTTGTTTTCTGAAATTTGAGAGGTAAACTCCGTATACTTGCATTTATCCTCCACTACATCCCTACCCAGCAGTCACTGTGGTCCGCAGTGTCCCCAGTCTAAAGGGGGGAGGCCTGCTGCTTGTCATCCTCAGAGGCCCCCCCAATGGTTCATTCGAGACCTGCGTTAGTAAGTGATCAGGGGTGCAAACTGGACCCCCTCTGTGGGTCGGGGCCCGACTTCTCTGCTGGTGGTGTGGGTCAGCACCTCGCCATCTGTGCCCGTTTGGGGAGATGAGGGGGTCCCCCGGCATCTGATACCTCACAAAAAGGACCGGCATGCCCCCATTGGCAAGCACTTGAACTTTTAAACTTTGTCTCTTCCGAGCTTCCTCCCATTTCCTGTCCGTATGCGATACATGGGCCCTTGTTGCCTCTGCCTTAAGCGGTGGTTTTGTAGCTGAGGCATCCCCTGCTCCTAGATTGGCTGAGTGCATTTCAGTAGGCAGTCTGTCAACGCTTATGTATACTGCCAAAATCCATCTTACAGAATAAAGCTCCTCTTCGGCCATTTCGGCTTTTTACATCTCCATAAAAGGATGGCGTTATGTCCAAGCACACTCCTGCTTAGGTCTTTTTTGACTAGTCATAGTCTGGCCTTATGAGATGTTTGTGCCCTGGGAAGAGACACAATAACATTCAGACAGATAATGCAGTGAGGCTGGAGACCCTGCAGTCAGACATGGCGTCTCTGTACACACACACATTTATTTCTGTGGCACTGTGAGTCCGTTTCTTGATGGATTTCATAATAATGCAACTAATATAGTTTTGGACTTACGGGAAATGGATTCCAGTACTCACATACGATTGGTACGATTGTGTCGTTTAGCTATAAGATGGAATTATGCTGCTGTTACTGGTGAATGTCCTGACAGACAGTGTCCCCATGATAATAATCTGCATGTTTTTAGAATACCATTAACTGGTGCCAAAGAAAGGCATTAAAATTAGTGGGTTGTTTTGGTCATGCTCACGCGACAACTGTTGTTTGTCCTCAAAAGAACTCTGCAAATTACCTCCACAACAGTTTTTAAGGCCTGAACAATAGAAGTTTTCCTTGGAATTTTGGACCATGTGTCCCAAACACATGGCAGCGCGCTGGTGGATGCAAGCAAGACCACATGATGCAAATAGAGACGAACAGTTTTAATGGCTCATAATGACTGTGTGTTATTCTGCTTAAGAACCGATATTAATGATGAGAGGGTTCTCATTGTGCATTGGTTAAAAACATGATGATGTACCAAACAACTGTCTGAGTGGGGCCCAAAGCCCAAAAATACCAGTGCCTATGTTCTGTGTAACCTCTTCAGTTTAGAAATTCCTTACAATCATGCAACATGTCACCATTTGCAACTTCTGGAGCCTGCGTCTCAACTGCACCCATGTTTCCAATGCAAGGCTCTAGCACTTACTGTAGCTCTGGGCCCTACACACAGGACGTGTCTGTCTCTGGGTCCCTTCTACTCTATACTGTGTCATGTAACTGGCTTTCTAGGGCCCCTACTGCCATTGATGCCCTGGGTAGTCAGTCCCAGTTGTCATTCCCCCATCTTGGATCCCATTGTTCTTATGTCTGCTTCTCACAGCTCTTCTGATTGCAAGGCCTCTGTCTTGAAGACTGATAAGTGTGTAACAACATTAACAACAAGATGCCATACCATAGAAGATCTGAAGAGAAGTACTATTTCTACAGAGAACAACTCTAATCATTCAGCATGCCCTTCAGTTTGTTAATTGGACAACACAGTGAATTCTACACTCAGTGAAAAAGAACATTTATTGCTGTATCATGCTAAATAATGTGGACAGATCTCTTTATTTTATGTAAAACAAACCCCAGCAGGAGACTGTGCAAGTCTTGTGTTTCACACGAGCTCCAGGGGGTAAGTCACCCTCGTAAAATATTTTGGGTCTATTAACAAACACCATGCAGGGCACCCTTCCTCAAAAAGGTCTCATAACAAAATACAGGCACTGATCATTTGTTCATAATTATTATTTGTGTTTTTCTGTTACTAATTTGATAGAGCTGGATGCTGGCAACACCGAGATTGTGGGTCTGGTTCCTGGAGACGCAACAGATGCATTAGTTCCTCATGGCAGGAACTCGTGGGCTGTTTTATGGTAACTGCCTCCCATGTTTGTGTTTCGGTTGTAGGGACTGGACTTAAAATGTATATTTATTGGGAATGTTTATAGGCTGAATAAAATACGTACTCCATGGTGGGTCTGCTAACAACCTGCTGTTGAATGTTGAGTGGAGCTCAATGCTTTGGTATAAAGATCAACACAAATACTATTCCAAAAGTGTAAATGTTACAGATCATTAACAAACTAGTATGACAACAATCTAAACTATAATATTAATTTATGGCTATTGTGGTCTTGAGGTGCAGTACTGATGAAGTTGTAGTTAGACAGGCTTAAATCACTTCTCCCAAAGATACTCTTCCTGGGTGCACAGGTATTTTGTGTTTTCTCAAAACTTAGATTGTACTGGATTCTTTTTTTAGATTTGCTAAGTTTCTTCTTACCAACTTTTGGTTAGCAGGTTAATGAAGTAGTTTGTCAGTAGTTTGAAAATGTTTTCAGTGTTCGAGCATCTACATTTACAATCACATCCTGAACAGCTACTGTTTTTTTACTTGTTTTATTCCAGGTAGCCTAGATACGACCTCCCAGTCATATTTGCTTTGGTCATAACACAGAGTAGCACTGTGATCCAATAGCCAATGACATAAGTGCAGCCCTACTAGCTAACAAGGCCTCAGTAAATGATGTGTAAATGGGTGCAATACTGTTGACGCGACACAGTAATTTATAGTTAAATTTCAAACCAGCTCTTTATGGCCAAAGCGTTGCCAACTGCTGTTCCACTGTAACTGTCTGCGCACAGTCTTTTTTAGGAGACATATCAGGTGTAAAAAAAACATTCTTTCTTTCTTTTTTCTTTCTTTATTCCTTTCTTTCTATATTTCTCTCTCTCTCCCTCCCTCTTTCTCTGTCCTTCTCCTCTATCCTAACCGACACGTGCTTGTTATTGGACAGTCTCTTTATCTGCCTGTCCATTTGCTAATCCATCAGATTGGCGTATTTTGACTCTGAGAGCCTGTGCTTTCCTTCAGCAGAAGAGAGAAAGAACCTGAACGGAGGATGTAGAAGGTGAAGCCTCCCTCTTAGCCCCAGACAGATGGCAGGCTCGCTGGGGAAGGGAACACTTATCTCCCTCTCAGACCCCCGGAGGGAGGCCACATTGCACCCCGATCCCTGGCTCTCTTGACCCCCCTTGACACCTCCCCGGGCTCCTTGAACATGGGGGCCACAGCAGCGGGCTGGCCAGCC
>CM050218.1:17925000-17937500 GCA_027475355.1 Coilia nasus | reverse complement strand
AAAATGATGATTTCTTCCCAGGAGTGCGGGTGGCTTTTAAAGCTGTGGCCCATGACCTCAGAACAGCCAGGACAACAAACCATCAGTGTCTCCAATGCTCCTTCACCCCATAATACCACACTAATACCGATAATCCTTCCTTTACATCAGGGGGCATTTTCAATTTTGTCTAATTTTGTTCTCTATAATAGTCTGTGGACTTAAATAAACACATACAAAAGGATGTATATCTTCTGAATACATGTGTATGATCATCATTTATATCCCCTCTTGGGTAAATTCACTATTGTAACACTTCATTAGACTGTCATCTATTTTTTTTGTATTCAAACACATTTAAATTAACCGTTGCATTCTAACACGATGATGAAATGGCGAACCAATGAAAATACAGTATGTAGAGCAGACACATGTTAAACATGTCTGAAACTGTACTGGTAGCTTTATACTGCAAATGAGCTCAGGGACAGAGTAATTTTGCTGAGCTAAGGTTCCACTAAAGCTTGTTTAAATACTCTGGTTCATCACAATAACATAGCTAACTTCACAACCAGAGGTGTTGAACTAATAACTGTCTTGGCCAGTTTAGAACTAGCAGTACAATGTATCCTTCAAATTAAAAGGACTCAGTGTGGGAGAACGTTTTTTTTTTCCAAACAAGCCGGCAGAATCCTTTACTTTTGCAATACTTCTGATCACATTTCAGATGCCAAACATGTTGCAATAGACTTCAAGCTATTAATTATCCTTATTTTTATATAATGCTCCAAATGCGTAAACATAGAGTAGACCAGAGTAGCGGTACTGCTGACAATCAGCAATTATTTCATGGTGAATGAACACTAAACACTTACATGTGCATATTAGACTGAAATGTATCTGTGCAGATAACAGATGATTCAAATTGTGGCCTAGAGAGCAAAACATTACTTACTGAAACATTCAGAGGTGTCAATCCCGGGCTCACAAAGTAAAAAATCCATCACACATTTGATCCAACTAGCTCCGAATCAGCTCATCGTAATGAGCACTCAAGACAGGTAGCTCAGCTGCTCAGTGAAGTCACCTGTGTTAGAAGGGAAAACGTGGCTGGGTGTTTACTTTCTGAACCTGGGATTGACACCTCTGGAAACATTTAAAAAGGACATATTTAACGTGGCATCATTTGAAAGTTTTTGTTTGTAGGCAACACCAGGACCTGACCAGGAGTTCACTTCAGGTCAGACTTAAGCTTCATGGCTGTACACCCTAGTTAGACCTGACAACAAGTGTTGACAGTATTTTGGGACAAATTGAGCTTTGCTAATTGCGTCTGTCAAAGTCGTTTAAGATAACCCAGCTCCTGTTCGGTGGTCTTCTCCCTTCCACCGTCTGCCTGCACCTTATCCACAATGGGACACGAAGCACCACTACTATAGGCCATCACCATAATCGCATCTGACACGAGAGCACTCACTTTGGGCTGAGGCGCTTCACTTGGCTTTGGTAATTACATGTGTTCAAAGTGGTATCGGCTCTTCCCATATGCAGTGCACACTGGGAACACGAAAACAAGAGGAAGGTGAACTCAAGCCATGTGCGATGTAGTCATCTCTATACTACGTCAAACGCAAAGCGCAGTACACACACAACACCCCTCATCAGATTAGATTAATCTGAGAGGAATGACTCCAAATCACAGTGCGGAAGGTTTTACATTTTTTTAGCTGATTTTTAGAAAGCTGTAATTACGTGCCCACAGCTAACTTGATTGGTATGTTAGACACTGAGAGAGCTTAGATGTTACAGGATGATTTTAACATGAGTTGACAAATCTGTTGGAAGACACTCATCACTGACTTGAACTCTATTGAAAACAAATGGTTTAGACATTTCTTATTGTTTACTTCAAGAAAATCTCTATAAGAACAAACTTTTCCCATCCTTCCTCTTGTCCTTATTTTTGAAGATGAAAAGGGTGGGGGGCGTATTTTGACTCTAGCAGGACCCACGCAGCGGCCATGGATGAAGCCCAAACCGTACGTACGCTCGACTCCCAGTGAGGCTGGACTGGAGTGTGGGAAGCTGTGATCCATGGGCCATCACACATTCCTCCCCCACCCACCTGGATTAGATGACCCCCTAAACGGCTCCAATTACTCACCCACTGACGGACAGACAGATTAGGCTCTGCAGTGGGGGTCCGCAGATGGGCCTGCTCCAGACAGGTATGAGGGGAGGGCAGGGCAGGGAAGGGAAGGGAAGGGGAGATCAGATAGCGGGAAGAGAGAGGAGAGTGATGGAATGGGGAGGAATGCCAGTTGGGGGGAACAGAGAGGTGCGAGTAAGCCAGCACATCCTCACTCTCAAACCTTCTTCTCTCAAGCCTTTCTTTTTCAGCTCAGCAAGCTAAGCATAACTAGCAGTTAGTGTACCGCCATGACAATTTGGTAAAAGGCTAATTGTGACTGTGAAACGCCTTAGTACAATATAACTAATTTAATGTAGCAGTATCTATCTACCAGAAAGAAAGGGATCCTGATTATTATTTCATTCTTCTATTTGTATCATCATAATGCAAAATTCATTGCTAACGGGGGCTCTCAAGTGTTAGTGATTTGACCTTGACAAAGTGAATGACCTTCTGACCTTCCATGGCTCACTATCCTTCTTGTAGGGGGAGGTGGCAGATGGAGAAGGGATAATTCTAAGGCACAAGCGTTGACATGGAGAGAGTATTAACACTATTTTGAATCATATCGAAGAGGCAAAATTGTATTCTGTCATGGGGCCCAACATTTCTGCTTGTCACCTCTGTTCTTCACTCCTATCAGGCATGGCCTGTGGTCTGTCTGAGCGGGGAAAAGCTTCTCATGCAGCCAAACCGTTCCCATGCTCCCTCTCCCCTTTGTCCTTAGCAGCACACTGCTGCGCTGTGGCAACCGAGTTCCATTAAAACATTCTGCCCAATTCCTAGAGATGCACGGATGGGCTATTTTTTCATCCGCAACCACATCACAAAGCTCATCATCCGTCCGCTATCCATTTGCACCCACCGCTTTTGACCAATTCTCAAAACCGCACCCGCCCACCATATTTAACAATGTAAGCTATTTTTTTTTTTTTTTTGAGTAGGTAAACCGCCACCCGCCCGAATTGAATTAAAATATTATTTTTTTGTCACGTAATCCGCCCGACCGGCGGTTTAGCAACGGAGTCTGCGGCTGTAACTGCCATCCACACATCTCTACCAGTCACCCCTTGAGCCAGACTGGCAGGAGCGGGCCCGCTACTGCTGGTGCTGGGGCTAGGGCTGGGGCTGGGGCTGTACAGTAAATCGTTCTTATTTATGAGAGTGTCGTTTGAGAAAGGGGGGAGGAGGGAAAACAAACTCACATGGTTTAACGCACGGCACTCGAGGCATTGTTTGGGAATTTTTCGTAGGGTTTAAAGTTCAGAGCGACCAGTAAACTGTGCCTGAACCGCAAATGCAGCAAGTAGAAACCGCAGATTTTGTAGGATGACTTATTATTCTCTAAATTTTATGACTTTATTTTAAACATGCTTTCCGGGAAGAAATATTCTTCACAAGAACCTCTCAGTCTCAATTAAGTCAGTGTCTCAGTCTGGTTTGGATAGGTCAGTGACAGAGTGGAGCAGTGCTGGCATGGGTGGGGATTGGAGTGATGGGGTGATGGGGGGTTGGTAGGGGGAGAGAGAGTGCTCATAAGTCTTTGAGTCGATTAAAACAGTAAGTCTATTGTCCAGCATCCATACATGAGTGCTCTGGCCCGCCTCCCGAATCCCCTCAGATCCCGTCTAGGGTACCAGTGCTATTTAGTCTCCTCGTCTCTGATCATCTGTGTGAATCTCCCAGAACAACAGAGACAAATCCCACAAAAGAAAAAGCCAGTCACCAGGGACGCGCTCCGACACGGGGCGGAGGAGAGGAGAGGAGAGGAAAGGGAGGGAATCACAAGTGAAAATGCTTCAGTGTAAAATTACATTTCTCTTGAACAAACACATGTGAAACTGTTTTTCTTTCTTTCTTTCTTTCTTTCTTTCTTTCTTTCTTTCTTTCTTTCTTTCTTTCTTTTTTCTTTCCTTCTTTCTTCTTTTTTTATCTGCTCTCTTGCTTCCTCCTGTGTGTCTGACCCCGGACAGTGGTAGTAAATAACTTGTCAGGACATGTCGTACGTTAGCACTCGTGGTCATGCCCATGTTTGTCCGTAATCTCTGGCATTGGATGCGCAATGCTTCAGCCACCACTGTCATATTCTCCCCTCACCTACGCAAATCGTTTAAAGCTGGCGCTGCGAGTTGGTTTTTCTCTCGCTCCGTCTCGACCCCAAAACACATAACGCAATGTTTTTTATTATGTTACAGTATGTGTTGTTTTGAATTTATGGGGAACTGTTTGTTTTCAAGACCGACAGAAACCTAAATGGGTTCCAACCTGCCTCGGTGAACATGACGAAGCGATGGGGAGTTTTGGGGGTGTGGGGGTGTTGTAGCCGGGGGGGTGGGGGGGGGGGGTGGCTGTGCGTCTTAATGATGAAGCAAGCACACCACAGTCCAGCCCAGCCAAACCCGGCCCCTGCGAAGCGTCTGGTTACAAGTCTGTCTTTTCCTGTTTATGTAGTCAGGGGATGGGGGTGGGGGGTGGGGGGTCGTGGTGGGGGGGCACGCGAGAAAGAGGGTTCTGCAGGACAGCCCCTCGACAAGTTCAACAATCACAAAGTCTCCTCATTGAAAGCAGATGAGGGATCCAAGGGTCTGTGTGTGTGTGTGTGTGCGTGCATGTGTGTGTGTGTGCAGGCTTGTGTGTGCGCAACAGAAGGTGCGCTCGTGTGAGATTGTGCGTGTGTGTGTGTGTGTGTGTGTGTGTGTGTGTGTGTGTGTGTGTGTGTGTGTGTGTGCATGCTTGCGTGTGTGTGTGCATGTGTGCATCTGTGTGCTAAGTGTGAGGGGTTGAGGTGATAAACGGGGGAATAAATTGTTGGGTGTATGAAGGCTTGTTTACGTTGAGCACTAAATTTTAAGTTGAACCAATTGTTTCTTTTGGCTCTTCTCTAATGTAGCTTATAAAACACAGTAGTAGCCAACAAAAATATGTTCGGTGTTCTTCTGACAGGAAATCTATATTGTTTTATAACAAAACCTTGCAAGGGTGCTGTCCTCTCCTTTTTCATATTATTTCCAAAGACATTGTATATTTAGGATGGGTCATTCATTTACCAATGTATTTTCTATCACATGATTTATCATTCATTTGTGATGTTTTTTAATGTTGTTTAATGTTTATTTACAGTATCATCATGTTGAACTTATGAGGTTTCAGTCGCTGGCAGAACAGCAAACTGTTTGGAGTCTGTGAATCTCCCATCCCATCCATTTCTGCGATATTCATGTCTATGTCAAACTAACACAGTCTGAAAGATGTCACAAATTTACTCCACATGATTCAACCGTTTTCTAAATCACTAATTATTTGACATTTACAGTCTTTCACTTTAAGTCTCGAGGAATACTGTCTGAATAAGCCAAGAATTTTTATTTGTGAAAATGATATCCTCTTATCCCTTCGTATTTTCCAAGTCTGTGGCTGATCATTCGCACAAAGGAAGGGGGGAGAACTATCTCCAGCATGACAGGTTATTAGAGCCTATTAATTACACTCCACATCCGCTCTCCTTCAGTAGTACTATGAACCCATGCTTAAAAGTAATTGAATTCAGCTGGGTAGTTATTGTAGGGAGGGGGTTTAGGCAGACATGTGGGTAATGCGTTCATACTAAAGGGATGAGTAGTCCCCCCCCGTCCACACACACACACACAAACACACACAAACACACAAACACACCCTACCCCCCTCCTTGATTTATGGCTGCCTTTGGTGCCACAGACGGCTGTTTTCTGGGCCACCATAACTGGGCTCATCTGCACCTGATGGCCGTGATGACAGGCACGTTAAATGGCGTGGCAGAGCGAGTCAGGATGGAATGCTCACTCATGCCCACAAGTTCATGGGATGCTGCCAACCTGGGCCAGCTTTCCACACACCATAACAGATCATTCATTCACACCAAAGCGCCAGTGTTGTTTTTTCCATGGCGGGCACGGCTTCACCACCTACACACTGCAAAACAGAACCCCTTCATTTATACTCTACATTATCCTGAAAAATAATATTGATTTTTTTTCTCCCGATGGGAAAATTATGTTTTGTGCACAGATTAAAGTTTTTTTAAGGACAAAACCCCATTTTTTAAAAAACATGAGAAACTGACTCCTTAAATTACAGTGGAAATGGCTCTACTTTTTACGTCACTTTTGAAACGTCATTTGTGTCCTACATTGTTCTTGAATAAACACGAATATGCTGTGATCTTGTTATTTACAGTGATCAAATTGTGGTATTAAATTAGCATATAATCACTTGAATGTCTTTGTTCTTGTTTTTTAACTTTTAACTTCTTTATTTCTTTTCAAAACCAGCATAAAAAAGAGTTTTTGGTACACAATAAAGAAGGTACTTAAGTAAAAGGCATGTGAATACTAAAATAGCATATTATTTGTGAATGGCAATACTGTAAATAGCTATTTAATGTGCTAGTGTTGTTTGGCATTAGAGAAAAGTTCCTCATTAGATTAAAGGTTTCCCTTTCACTTTTTCATGAGATATTTGATCCTTTTTGACATATTTTACCTTTACATTATCTACCAGTAAAGAATAACTTGGAGGCAGCTTTCAATCTGTAAACAACTGATCCCTTAAATATCTCATGTTGGTATGATTCCAGAGGTTTGTATCCTCTATTTCAGTTTCAATTATGGTGAACATAAAGCAGCACGTCTTAAAACTAACATCTCAGGGGGTTTCTCCATCACATACATAAAGATGTAAAGTAAAACATATAAAATTATTCCATTGACATATACTTTATGAATGTTTTTTGCACAGTTTTAGGGCCAAAACAAGGGGTTTGTGCCTATCTGATATTGCCACCTACCCCAAAGACAGAACATGCCATTGATCTACCTTCCATCTTGAGTACCCCTTTAGGACATAAGATCACGATGATAACTAATGTTTTTACTGTGCTGATGCATGTGATGGGAGTGTTAAGTCCATTTCTTAGGGAAAGCACTTAGAGACACAGAACATTTTGTAACTACAAACACACACCCACACACAAACACATCCACACACAAGCATGCACACACATACACACACACACACACACAAGCATGCACGCACAGGAACACACACACACACACACACGCACACACACAAACACACATACACACACACACAGACATACTGTGGAGTACCCTTGTTTGAGTTGCATGTCTGAAGCAAATGAAACATCTGCTTTTACTTCATGTTTTGTTTGTTAGAAAAAAAAAAAACGTGAGCAGAAAATAGTGGCCTCGCTAAAATAATTATCTTGGTTTTCTCCTGGATCGCATGAGGAGGCTCTGAGGCCGGGATTTGAGCGGAATGAGACCGAGACAGTCATCGAGGGAAGCACAGAAGGAGAAAAGAGGCAGACAAAAAGGAATGAAAGTGAGAGATAGCAGGATTGAGTTTCTCCATGAGTGGAAACATCCTCTCAACCATGCCTCTTTCTGCGCGACTGGAATGCATTGAGGTTGACGGATCTGGACGAGGACGACAGCACAAAAAAAGTGTAGAGTCTTTTTCCTCCTCTTCTTTTCCTCTTTCTGTGTTTCTCCCCCACTTCTTGTAAGTCGTGTCTTGTAACAGGCGTCGCACAGCAGTAGAGCGTCTCCCCTTGAAAGGCCTGACCTTTTGCCTGACCAAACCGGTGACTCGGCTAATCACCTCCGCGTCGGTCTGGGAACGCCAGGAAAAGATGAATGGGTTGTTTTTCCATCATCCCCTCTCCTTTCCCCTCTACGTTAATTAGTCACTCAATCCTGAGAGAAAAAGAGAAAACAATAGAAACGAAAACAATATTTCCACATCCAGCACCATTAGCAGATTTGATATAGTTGTTGCATGGTATACTGTATAGCATCGATATAGCATCATCAGTGTGGGTTCTTTGCATGAACTTTGGTGTGATGAACTTTTGACTGCTGGAGTTCACTAAAGGTGATGGAGGTGTTCTTGGAACCAGCTGTTCCTGTGTATGTGTGTGTGTGTGGTGGGAATGGAGGGGGGGGGGGGGGGGTGGCTGGTGCATGGGGCAGGGGAAGGTGGTGGTGTTGGGCAGGCGGAGGTGGGGGGCTTAATTACCCAGCTGACATTCAGAGCAGCTCTAAAAATAGGAAACATAATAATCCTGGTGACGATGATGGGAACGTGTTGACGCTGGGCCTGACACACGACAAAGAAACGCCGCACTGTTTCTCCCCGAGTAGCACGGCGACAGTCGCCCCGGCAACAGTGTGACCCGCTCCGCCTTGGAGGGATGCCCTGCGTACCAGGGCCACAGGTGTGGAGAGAGGGTGTTTGCTTTGGGGGGATCTCAACACTTTTCACTCCTCTCTTTCTCACCCATTCTCTCCCTCCCTCCCTCCCTCCCTCTCTCCCTCACTCTCTCCCTTTTTCTCATTCTCTCTTTCCTCATCTCTCCCTCCATTGCACCTCTCCTCCCACCCTTCTTCTGGAATGGATGGAATGTGTTGCTCTTTGCAGTGTCATGTTTCTCTCTCTCTCTCTCTCTCTCTCTCTGTCTCTCTCTCTGTCTCTCTCCTGCACATACGAGTGCAAAGCCAGAATCTAAAGGATGCAAAACCATCACCCCCCCCCCCCCCCCCCCCCCCCCCCCCCCCCGCTTGCTTACAGCACACATGTGTACAGGGGAGGGAGAGGAGGGGGGGGCACAAACACTAAACAAGATGTCCATTGTTTGACAAAGGACAGAATCCCAAATCCAGACATGCCTGGGAAAGCCGTGTCAAAGCAACCTTTGCAGAGGAACGCAGATATTGCACACTGTACGGTTGGGTGACGTCGATGGAGATAACCTTCCACAATCTCCCCCGAAGGTCTTCTGACAGAGGGTGACGTTCGATACGCCACGCAGGCCTAGACCTAGACCTTTTGCGCCCAAGACTTGTCTGTCAAACGGTAAAGCATGGCTGCTTTTCAATCAAGCAGCTCTGTTTTGTCTTTGTGGGAGAGCTGCAGATGACACATCGCCCGATGCCACAGAATTTACCCAAAAGCCTTTATCTCGCAGGGAGAGAGACTGAGCTCTGGAGGGTTTTGAAGGCTTTTGCTCTCAGTCTTTTTCTGACTCACAACTTTGATCTAGCAGCTGGGAAGAGTGGATGTCCTTTGAAACATTTCAGGTGCCACATGCTGTGTAATATGCACAGAATAGGTACCGTTTGCATTTAAAATAGAATGTGGTCCTTCACTTAAATGAAATCCAGTCATGCAACTTGTGGTCACCAAATCTCTTTGAGTGCCTGACTGTATTATTACTGTAAGAGTCTGTATTGCTGGTTTCCCCCTCATTTTCTTACCTGTCTAACTCAGGTCATGGGGACGTTTTATGTTTTGTTCTCTTCCCTATGTGCTAAGAAGCGGACTGTTAGCAACCTAACAACATTGTTGATGTGTAGTCCATTTTGTCCTATACATTTCATTTAATAGTACTGAGTTCTAGTTCTAGGACATTACCATATTTTACTAGAAATTTGTTACTATGTTTAGTCATCCGTAACAAACAACCATGTCAAATCCACTACAAAGAAATATACGTTTCGTATTTTCCTTTAATCATCCCAACTCGTCTTCATGCTATCTGGCCAAAAGCAAGCTTCACATGTATCTGTAAACCAATATGCCCTTTAAGTTTAGGCACAATTCAATGTGAAATCTAAATATAGCTTTTTTTAAGATGGCAGACACAAACCACATACACATCCTTTGCTAAAGACTTTGATGCTTTTTAATGATGCAAGCATACCCAAAGCCTGAGAGACAAAAAGGAAGCAAAGAAAAGAAGCCCGCACAAATCAAAGTAATTAAAGGGTACGAACAGGTTAAATAAAAGCTGCTCTGTGGAGGCATCTGTAATAGGGTTGTACTGGAGGTTGCAAAAGCCAGTGAAGTTAAATTTTATGACCTCAGCATCATGCACTGAATTAAAGGGACTGTGATCATCTGTCACGACTGTACGTCATCGTATTGAAATCAAAACAGTCCCATAATGTAAAGAGAGAGCGTCATTTTTTTTTTATGAGATGTAGACAAATGAAAGCATACCAACAGTTTTGTTCTAAGCACTTATAAACACACCAGAGCCCCGCACCGACAGTAAAACAGGCTGTGTGTGTACCCACAGACTGGCGGAATGGTGCTACGGTACCTCAAACCACACCAGAAAATGTGCTGCGAGTGGGAGCACAAAGGAGAGTGAGTTGGCTGCTTTCGCGCCCATTTGCACCGGTAGTGAGTCTGCAGATGCGTTTTTTCCGGCCTCACTCCCAAGAAATGAAACCATTTGTGTTTGTTTGAATTAAGCCTGATGTGAAGCAGACACATAACGTTTGGCACACAGCAGAGGAGCACTTTCACAGAATGAAATATTTTAATTCTAGCATCACATTGGTTGGCTGCAATCACAATGTTTGACTACCAGCGCTGGGGAGTGAGGGTACACTTTCTCAATTTGACAGAAGTATGCACACAGTCTGACACTGCACTTATTGTAATCGTGACCTGCCAAATCGACCAAAGGTTCTCGAATGGTGTTTTGAGTGAACAATTCAAACAAAAAAAAAAGATACGATGGACATTTTTCAGGCAAAGGGGTAAAAGGAAAGAGAGAAAGAGAAATAGAGATTGGCACAGAAAGAGAGTAAACGTGGAAGACATGTCCTCCAGAGCAGAGCCTTGAAACCGTGAAACCTGACCCTGTCTAAACTGTGATGGCAATGCACTGAATCAAAGCTACTGCACCTTTCCCTCTCTTTTACAACTTTTCCTTGTAATTCTGCAAAGCGCTCACTCTAAAACATTTCCCATTTTCTCCAAAGAGAGCCTTTGTGAAAAAGTGAAACTGACAACTTACATTTATTTAACTTAGAGGATACATAAATACTCAAAAGACAGCAAAGTGGTTAAAAATATGCTAAAATCGAGTCCAAAATGCAGTCGGCTCGCATTGGTTATGAAAACCAGAAAAAGCCCCAGGAATTTCTCCCACTATGCTAAACAAAGGGAAAGAGATTGTTTGTGCCGCTCATTATTGTTACTTTTGGTCTAACTGATGTGTAAAGAGCAACTTTTATGAGAAATGATTAGCCATTTCTCCACAACAAATCAGTTCTTCAAATCTGCCTCATTAATCAGTATAGTTTCTATTTCGGCCTTGTTTTTCTTTTGGTTTTTTATGTAAATGGAATGAGAAAAAATGCCTAACCATCAAAACCATATATTGTATACTGTTAGAAATATGTACAGAAGAAAAAACAAAGTCTACATGCAAACTACAACAACAATGTGGGACGAACATAAGTGCAACCTCAGGTTTGGGTTAAGGTTTAGGGCATCTGCCAAATCTGATATGAAATCTCTAACTCCCCTCTTTGGTGGAGCAACTCAAAGTGTACATTTGGCTTATGGAAAACACTGATAATGAAAAAAAAGACCACTAAGCCCTTCGAGTGGTCACTAGGGTTTTTTGTCTTTAGTAAGTGTTTTTGTAAGTCGTAAAAAAGTGGCCTGTCATTTTGTTGGAGCAATGCTGTCTTTTTTCGATGTCAGTGTTTGGTCTGCTGGCGTAAGCTAGCACGAGCCCTATCAGCACCTCAAATGTGTTTGCTGTCTGCAAATGACATCCACCATAATAACACAAGCCCTCTCCACCCAAGCTAAATTTAAGTAATCATTAATCACCTCCCCCAAGCGGTGGAAGCACATTTGTGAAGCACATCAAATTCCTAGAACTCACAATCGCAACTCGAATAGCTTGCCACACTGGTAAGAAGTGTTTTCCCGAAGCAAGTGCAGCCCTAAGCAGTTCGGTTTACCCTTGGATAAGGCACATGTGTTTAACTAGAAAAGCACTCAGAAAGCGCAAACCTCCACCAGGGCAGCTCAGATCACCACCAAAATCTAATCACGTTTAAGTTAGCCCATTTTCGACCTACCTTGAAAATGTAATCAAAATCCATCCATAACTTTTTGAGTTATGTTGCTAACTAACAAACAAACAATCAAACAAACAAACGGCAATGATTACATAACCTCCGCTGGTGGCGGTAATAAAACAAAACCAAGTAAACAAAACTGTTTGTTTTTAGCAAACAAACATTTCTCAGTCTTGCACTACCCTGCAACTACATATGAACAAGACCTGAGAATTATTCATTAGGTAACTGGTCAGTCATATACTGTATGTTGTACCAAGTTTATTTTCCAGATTTATCATATCAGAATCGTAGAATGTGTTGTGAGTGAGCCACGCTACAAACTGAGATCTTAACAGTGTGCTGTTACAGATTTCCTCTCCAAATAGTTGTGTAACAACCAT